>CAXITY010000101.1:0-63001 GCA_964034905.1 Itoplectis maculator
CATTTGCGATACTTCCAGCGTAAATTTCAAATTTCTTTGTCCATTGTCATCGTTTGGCGTGATTTGTCCGGTAAGTTTAAGGTATGTTGAACGTAAGTTGAGAGCAACCAGAGCGATGCATAATGACCGAAAAGGATGAATCTTCGGCACATGCAAGTCCGCCAGTGCGCAGAAACACCTTGTGCAATTAGAATCTGTATTATTTACCTTATGCAAATCAATTCCATAAGAAAACCAATCGGTAATTATCCTACATCGAATGTCCATCAAGTCGGGCAGAATCTCTAGGTTAGATTTTTCGAGTTGAGCGTACGTTGAGAGTAAGTTGAGCGGAAATTGTGAGCTTGAGTTTCTCGACCCAAGTGACGATGCATTAAACGACGAAGTGGCGGTGACGGGGTTTTACCGTCTAAGTCAGGTGTTTCGCTGGAAATTGACATCCTTACGGATATCAAGTACGAAACAGCCGGACAAGAACGATTCGTGAAAAAAAGACAGAGAATGATGACAAGCGCAATCATCAGAAAAGCTAGAGGATACAATAAGCCGACAAAATAACGTACACCGCTCATGTACTTACATTTTTGGAATTTTCAACTTTATTTTACACGTTCGGATACGAGTTTTTCAGATACAAGTATGATTTTTAACTTGCACAACTGCTCTTTAACTCCTCACATAACCCCTCACATAACCCCACGATGACCGTCGCACCGCACTCTCGAGCCGATCATTCACGCACACTTGGACACTTTCGTGCACTTATTCATCGCGTGTTATCACTTCGAAGCACAAGATTGAGCGCACCGATCAACATTTCTTCTATCAGAATCGAGCCGATCATCGATATGACTCCACAAACTGATACGAGCTGTCACCGGCCGACTCGCTCGAACCGACGTGGTAGCAGAATTTCTCCGTGACACGAGGCTGACACGAGCCATGCATCGTCCGACGTTGCCAAGTTTATCTCTCGCGTTCTCGCGCCGCCATGGCGGGAAGATACTTCGCTCCCATTGGTCGATTTATTTTAAATTTGCAACGATTTATTTTAAATTTGCAATGCTTATAAATAAATAAATATTGCGAATTTCGCAAAACGGCTAAGTAACTTTGTTCTCCAGGTCATAAACTATCATCCCTCCACGGCTGGCAAGATCGTTCTGAATCACCCTGTATAAGTTTCAAATTTGTATATTTTACAAAACAGAATATCAAAATTTCAGGCGTTTCCGATCATTTGGGTCTTGATGGAGGGGAGAACCGAAGAGGAATATACGGCCGTTTTTCGCCATATTTTCGCGCCGTTCGCCGGGTACACAGGGAACGTGATGTCCGACTTCGAAGTCGCGATGCGAAATGCTTTGCGCGTCGTCATGCCAGGCGCGCAAGTATTTGGGTGCCTGTTTCCTTTCAGTCAGGTCATTATTATTATTATTATTATCATCATCATCATCATCATCATCATCATCATCATCATCATCATCATCATCATCATCATCATCATCATCATCATCATCATCATCATCATCATCATCATCATCATCATCATCATCATCATCATCATCATCATCATCATCATCATCATCATCATCATCATCATCATCATCATCATCATCATCATCATCATCATCATCATCATCATCATCATCATCATCATCATCATCATCATCATCATCATCATCATCATCATCATCATCATCATCATCATCATCATCATCATCATCATCATCATCATCATCATCATCATCATCATCATCATCATCATCATCATCATCATCATCATCATCATCATCATCATCATCATCATCATCATCATCATCATCATCATCATCATCATCATCATCATCATCATCATCATCATCATCATCATCATCATCATCATCATCATCATCATCATCATCATCATCATCATCATCATCATCATCATCATCATCATCATCATCATCATCATCATCATCATCATCATCATCATCATCATCATCATCATCATCATCATCATCATCATCATCATCATCATCATCATCATCATCATCATCATCATCATCATCATCATCATCATCATCATCATCATCATCATCATCATCATCATCATCATCATCATCATCATCATCATCATCATCATCATCATCATCATCATCATCATCATCATCATCATCATCATCATCATCATCATCATCATCATCATCATCATCATCATCATCATCATCATCATCATCATCATCATCATCATCATCATCATCATCATCATCATCATCATCATCATCATCATCATCATCATCATCATCATCATCATCATCATCATCATCATCATCATCATCATCATCATCATCATCATCATCATCATCATCATCATCATCATCATCATCATCATCATCATCATCATCATCATCATCATCATCATCATCATCATCATCATCATCATCATCATCATCATCATCATCATCATCATCATCATCATCATCATCATCATCATCATCATCATCATCATCATCATCATCATCATCATCATCATCATCATCATCATCATCATCATCATCATCATCATCATCATCATCATCATCATCATCATCATCATCATCATCATCATCATCATCATCATCATCATCATCATCATCATCATCATCATCATCATCATCATCATCATCATCATCATCATCATCATCATCATCATCATCATCATCATCATCATCATCATCATCATCATCATCATCATCATCATCATCATCATCATCATCATCATCATCATCATCATCATCATCATCATCATCATCATCATCATCATCATCATCATCATCATCATCATCATCATCATCATCATCATCATCATCATCATCATCATCATCATCATCATCATCATCATCATCATCATCATCATCATCATCATCATCATCATCATCATCATCATCATCATCATCATCATCATCATCATCATCATCATCATCATCATCATCATCATCATCATCATCATCATCATCATCATCATCATCATCATCATCATCATCATCATCATCATCATCATCATCATCATCATCATCATCATCATCATCATCATCATCATCATCATCATCATCATCATCATCATCATCATCATCATCATCATCATCATCATCATCATCATCATCATCATCATCATCATCATCATCATCATCATCATCATCATCATCATCATCATCATCATCATCATCATCATCATCATCATCATCATCATCATCATCATCATCATCATCATCATCATCATCATCATCATCATCATCATCATCATCATCATCATCATCATCATCATCATCATCATCATCATCATCATCATCATCACCATCACCATCATCATCATCATCATCATCATCATCATCATCATCACCATCATCATCATCATCATCATCATCATCATCACCATCATCATCATCATCATCATCATCATCATCATCATCATCATCATCATCATCATCACCATCATCATCATCATCATCATCATCATCATCATCATCATCATCATCATCATCATCATCATCATCATCATCATCATCATCATCATCATCATCATCATCATCATCATCATCATCATCATCATCATCATCATCATCATCATCATCATCATCATCATCATCATCATCATCATCATCATCATCATCATCATCATCATCATCATCATCATCATCATCATCATCATCATCATCATCATCATCATCATCATCATCATCATCATCATCATCATCATCATCATCATCATCATCATCATCATCATCATCATCATCATCATCATCATCATCATCATCATCATCATCATCATCATCATCATCATCATCATCATCATCATCATCATCATCATCATCATCATCATCATCATCATCATCATCATCATCATCATCATCATCATCATCATCATCATCATCATCATCATCATCATCATCATCATCATCATCATCATCATCATCATCATCATCATCATCATCATCATCATCATCATCATCATCATCATCATCATCATCATCATCATCATCATCATCATCATCATCATCATCATCATCATCATCATCATCATCATCATCATCATCATCATCATCATCATCATTAATTATTATTATTACTATCCAGGCGATTCATAAAATGTCCAAAAAATTGGGAGTCCTCCACCGGAGCCAAACCGACGAAGAATTGAAATTTTTTGTTCGAAAGTTAGTCGCGCTCGCGATGCTGCCGGCTGAGGCGATTCCCGGCGCGTTTCAATCTCTTTGCGACGAAGAAATCCGACCACAGTGGCAAGAAATACTCCGGCCACTGTTGGAGTATTTTGAAAGGTAATGGATTGAAACGAGGACGCCGACAGCATTTTGTGTCTACAGGCAGCTCATAAGGACGAACAACGCGGCCGAAAGCAATAACTCGAGGATGTGCGCGACGATTACGAGAAGGCCAAACGTCCTTATATTCTGTGGTAAGTTTTTAAAAAATATAATATAAAAAATATGGTATATTAACAAACTAACAATATAGTATAACGAAAATCATTATTTGTGATTTATTTGTAGTGGAAATTTTCGATGCACTCCGAATCGCCTGTAACGAATTTCTCTCCGCGCAAAACGGCTATGAAATTCGGAACAGGCGATTCGGATATATGTTAAACAATCGAACACTCGAGTACGCGTGGGACTGTTTGGACGAAGGCTCCATAAGCACTACGGACTTTTTGGCCAGAGCCGCAAGGGCGCTACACAAATACCCGAGGGACGACGACGTGACCCTGAGCGCGGAGGAGGCGGGCGACGACGTGACCCTGAGCGCGGAGGAGGCGGGCGACGACGTGACCCTGAGCGCGGAGGAGGCGGGCGACGAGTCGGAGACGAACGCCGACGACGACGTCGAGGTAGCCGCGACGAGACGGGGAAACAACGAGAGCGACGAAGTCGACGAATCGACGCTCGAGGGTAAGTGTTATCTAATAAACAAACAAATGCTCACCTCTTTTAAACCCATGTTCCGCGCGTCCGTCAATCCTATTCTCCTATGTTACTAGTCCTATTTTCCATACAGTACTCGCGGAGTCAGTGAAACCCAGTCCGGTAACCCAAGCTCCCCCGATTCCTTCGCCAACTCCTGCTACTGCAGATTCTTCGCCCCCTCCGGCAGTTTCGTCGGCCCGAGCGAGCGATGCTGCGCCAGCGCTAACGTTTGAACAGTGGCTGCTGCGAAAAATTAAAAAATAAAAATGTTCGATGATATAAAAATAAATTGATAAAGATTAATTTATAAAATCAAATTCGTAACAGGAACTATATTTCACTTTTCAGGTCACTCACACGACTCCGCCGTAGGACCCCGCCTCCCGATGGACATCCGTCAAGCGTTGCTGAGCCGTCGGAATTTTCGGGAGGGCGCGTATTCTCTCTCACCTTTATACGGGTATTTCTCCGGGCATTTTTCATTTAAAAAATATTCCATTACCGCAATCACGTCGAGAATAAACAAGTTCAATTTTATTTGTGTTTCTTCCACTTTATTACTCTGAAAAAAAAAAAATTATTAGCAAAAATGAAGGTATCTAGCAGTCGTTCAAAGCAGCATCGTAAATTTTTTTTTTCATCGAGAAAATATTTATTTCACGATTGAATTTACCGACTTTTTTTATGAAACGAAAATAATGCCTTACTACAAGATTCTCCACCTCAAAGTTGTGGTCCTTGGTACGTCCGACTGGCACCCATCGACCAGTCTCGGTGTCCATCTTCTCGACGACGTAGTGCTCGATGGGCTGTCCAGCGGAACTCATGCTCGTGTCCCTCGGTCAGACCTTTGACGTCGAGTTCGGTGTCGGTGGTGCGACCAACTGGCATTCAACGACCTACTGTCTTGGCGAGTTGCTCCATTTGGTAGCTTTCCACCGTCGTCCCCAGGCTTCTCCCATTTGAGCTTGCAGCCGCTCTTTGTGACCTGGAAAACCTTGAGTGGTCCTTTCAGCGCTCCAGGACCAGCTGAAACATTGCGAACAAGGAAATTACATTGACTGAAATTGGGGAGTCCACAAACAGCTTTAGAAATAAAATTGGTACAAAGAGCGACTTGGAAACTTCTCTTCCTCTGTCAGCTCCTCGGGCGGTACCATATTAAAGTGGCAGAGAACATATAAATACAAAAATATGTCGAACAGTGATAGGAGACGTAACGAGATACGTGGATCTCTTACCTCTGTGGCTGGTCCACTCGTGCTGACCATCGAGAGACCGAGCTCCTGAATTTGTAGATAGGAGACGTAACGGGATGTGTATATCTCTTACCTCTGTGGCTGGTCCATTCGTGCTGACCATCGAGAGATGGACTCTTAGCTCCAACGCTGGTGCGTTGTGCAATAAGTTTCTTGTCGCCAAGCTGCATTCCATTGAGCCCTAGCACTAGTTCTAATTAACTACGCTCTTTACCTACTTACTTATAACGATTCTTTCACACTGGTGTTCACACACAACTGTAAATATTGTAAAAATGGCCTATAGTCCGTATATATATATAAATAAATAAACGAATAAATAAATAAACATATTTGCAAAATGCGTAACCCTTGGAAAGCCCGGTGACAGAGTCGGCGACAGAGACGACGTTGAAACGATAACGATGACACACACGTCAAGCACGGTGGGCACATTTGAGGTTATGTATGCTAGCTGTCACGCGCAATTGGTGGCAATTTCAAATAGTCGGTCAAATAAATTTGTAATTTTTTAATAAATAAGGAACTAAATTAAATAAAAAACTGTACGTCTGTATACTTTTTGCTTAAATTTATTAAAATTTCCTCAAACACAAACGAATAAAACTTAAATTATATATTTTAAAGATTACATCGCACACTCGTCGAAGCCGCATTTCTGGAACAAAAAAAGAACATTGATAAATAAAAACGAATTTATTTAATTTACCAGTATGTATATATTAAATATTGTTACCTTGTTATATTATTTGTGCTTCTTGCTGATATTTGGTAGCACGAACTCCACTTCCCATAAAAGTCCGTCGCAGATCGCACACCGTGGTATTTTATCCTCTTTTATGGTGTTATTAATGCACTCCGTGCATTGCCTGAGTGCATTGCCTGAATGCCTCCTATCGCAGAGGACGTTAGTGAGAGAGAGAAGCTCCTATGGGCGCTGCAGGTTCTTGCTCGGACGGGCACTTACTGCGAGTGGAAGCGAGAGGCCTCCTATCGCATGCAGCGTGAGTGTGAGCAAGAAGCTCTTATGGGTCTTCGTGACCGGACGGCTTATACCGGGCGGACCGAAGCAAAGAGGCTTCGGCGACTCGTGCCAGAGATGCCGTCCTCGGCCGGCAGGGAAGGCTTCCCCGACTACGCGCCGGCCTGGCCTGGCGTTCCTGTGCCGAACACGCTACCGCTGCCTCGCCACCCTTCCCCCTAGTTCCCCCGGAGGACACCATTTCTGCCGACCAGTGTACCTGTAGATTTTGATAAAAATTACAAAGTTCTTTGAGAAACAGTACAAGATCGCGCCTCTTGCTGATCGACGTCGTGTCGTCGGTCAATTAGTGAAACAATTCCGTGAGCATCCTCTCGTTGTCCTGTATCAAGATCACTATTTTGACCTTATTGAAAAATATAAAACTGCTCGGGTTACTGAGCATGTTGTCCTTGAATACGCTCCGCGTTGCTAGAACGGCGTCCTGTATATACTGGACGCGATAGGTCTGATGTATCTTGGTTAATAATACGGCATTCGTTATAGATATTGCCTGTTTGAATATTGCCAGTTGAAGATTCTCTCGATGCCTCTTTGGCTGAGGTAACGATGGCTCGTACTCCAAACAACCGACAACGTCGATAAACGTCGCTAAACATTACCTCGAATAGGGCTTCATCATCGAGTAAGATAATATTCTTAAATATATCGTAGAGATGATGCAATTTTTCGGTGTTCTCGAGATTTTCGCACGAATGAAAGAGGCTCAGCAAGTTTCTTATGTATCCCACGGTTTTTAGGCACTCACGTTTTAAAAAAACGCACCAGGAGTGCCTATTGAAATCGCTATCCTGGGTCTAAATTAGGTTTTAAAGGACAAAAATTGATATATTTCAAATGTATTAACTTTTTTTAGTTCAGATATCTTTAACATAGTAAAATACATATTCTTGACATAAAATAATAAGGAAATTGCATTACTAAAGATATTTTTTACTGCGGACCAGATTTTGTGTTACCCGGACGTCCGTATCACTCAGTGGCTCTGGACTGAACAGACCGAACAAGTTGAAATTTGGAATATTTCTTAGTCTAGCACTGGAAAGTATGCCCATGAAGTATGGTAATTTTCCAATAATTTTGTACAGGAGTTTATATCAAGAAAATTTGGGTTTTTGGGTCTCAAATTGTGTCCGGAGCCCAATCTCTGCTGTCAATCCAAGAATTTGGCTGAAACTTGCTACAAAATTCTAAAATACCTTAATTCTCATACAGTTTTTTTAGTTTTTCCCTTACACTTTTTTTAAGGGGTGAATACCTATCACCAAAATTAAAAAATTACATTTTTAATTACGCATATGTGTACAAGTGAATACTTTCCCACTGCGTACTTGACTTTGGCTATAACTTGCAGCATACTCATATTTTATCTCAATTCAGATGTTTCTTCTCTTATATTTGCCATAAGATCATTTTAGAGTGGTAATTACCTGCATTAATACATTTTAATTAATTAATTTTTTTTAATTTGACACTTACGTCAACTTAAAATGTTTTTTCCTGAAAAATCATTACCCGCTGCACATGTTAGAAGTTAGAAGGTCGAAATAATTGATTCCACAATGATTTCTTCATTAGTATATTTATTAATTGCACTAGTACACTTTAATTGTGAAGATAATTTATATTTAATACACCAAACTGAAATATGAGTGAACATAACCTAAACACAATATTCGTAAAACATGTTGACAAGTACATTATTATCGGAACTATACGCTTGACGTGTATATTTTCCAATAAATCATTTGTTATTTGCTAATTTCCACTGCCACTTATTACTTTTTTCGCTGTTTTTTGTCTCTTTTCGTCTCTAAATGTTCACCTGTCACTGCAGATGTATCTCTCGATTTTATTTACGTATTCTAAATCACCATGTAATTACCACATAACAACTGCATTCCCGGTTTTCTTAATTTCCTAAATGTTTTTTGCAAAACGACAACGCTTTTTACACTTAATTATTAAATTAATTAACTATGTTAAAAAAAAATAGAGCCGCAATCGCGTTGACTTTAACTTACTCTGGTAAATGAGTCAGTTCTCAGTGGTCTGGTCACAGCTGTGGCGCGCGTGTCGCCTAATAAAAAAAACTTTATATACAATTATCTTTCCATTGTAACGTGGTGGAATTTTACCACCGTTACAATTGCTGTCGCGGCGCATTTAAGGCGCACTCACACCGTCCGCCGTCGAACCTCCCCTTGGCCACTAGTTTTAGTTAGCATTTAAGGTAGTTTTTAAGTGTTATTAATCGTTATTTAATTAATTATTCGCTGTCCGATTCCCGATTTTTGTCCCGTTTTTTTTGTGAATATTTATTTTGTAATGCCGCTCACTGGCTCATCAAGACCCCTGGCTGTCAGAATTTTTATGACGTTTCGCCACCTCGCATCGTCGCGAATTAAGGAATGGCGTCGGGTCACCGGGACGTTTATTCGGACCCCGTGGATTGAGGGACCACGGGGCCTCCAGTCAGACCTTTCCGGTCGTGGGAGTGAACGCTCGCGGCCGGGTAACCTTCATGGCGGGCCCGTTCACCCCGTCGTGGAAGGCTTCAGAGGGCGAGGGGCGGTGGACAGTCAAGCATTAGATGTCGCCGTCGCCTCGTCCAACCTAGGACACAGACCCGGCCACGTTAGATGGTTGGGCTGTGGTCTGGTCACCGGTTGACACTTCAACGCCGCGGAGCAGCCCCGAGACCGACCTTCGATCTGTTGTCAGCTCTACCAAAGGCCATCCTCGGCATCTGTCCGAGCAGCGGCGCCTCCACCAGTCAGGACGCCCACGGGGCCTCGCGACGACCGGCAACAGGCGAAGGACTCACCGTCGACGTGGGTTGAGGCGCGGCCACGACTTAAGCTGTCCGAGTTTGAGCGCTTCCCGCACTCTCAACGATCTTTGAGAATTTCCCAGAAGTGTCTCAGTTATTGGACACTCTGGCGACGCTGTCGGGAACGCGAGTCAGCATTATTGAAGATTCAGAGTGAGGCGACAAGATGCGAGGGGAAGCGGCGCGAGGTGAGACGATCGGCGGACATCATCGGCACGCGCCGGTAAAGTTCGGCATTTGACCCCGGAGAGGGGATCCGTCAATCAGTTCGGCTCGAGGACGAGGACCTCGAGTCACTCTTCGCGGGAGCAGCTGTCGACGCCGGACGTGTGTGACAATTTTGGGTATCGAAGACCAGTGACCCCGATCGGCCACCAACTTCCCGGAGATGGACGGAATTTGGAGAACTCTTGAGCCAGTGCCAGTGAGGGCAGTAAGTCCCGCTTGTCGGGTTTTGTTTCCCCTATTGTTTGTCCGGAATCGGCGGAAAATTATTTGCGGTCGCTTATCGACGTTTTTGTTAAATTATTTTGTCTTGAAATTTAGTCTCGCTGTCGCTTCGCGACGAATTTTCTGTAATTTAATCCGGTCGAGTAATTCGGCAATTTATGTGGGACGATTGTTGTGCTGTCGCTGTGCGACGTTTTTATAGATTTTTTTTTTTAGCGTAAAATACTCGCAATTTATTCCGCTGCCGATCAGCGTTTCTTTTTGTTAATTATTTTCTTGTAAGTTAGTCGTTAATGGCCTTGGGAGAGGAGCTGCTCTCGTGGGGGGTCCACTAGGTTAGTCAATTATTATTAGTATTGTGTTTGAGTCTGACTTACTATTGGAGGAATTATCCGGAGAATTTTGAGCTGTCGTGCCGGTGGTTCGACTTTCCAAGGGAAATGCCCGGCGTTTTGGTATCGCCATCTTAAGCCAAATCTCGCGTGATAAGCAGTCAGAAATTAGTTAGTTTTGTTATTGTGTTTTTGAGCGAAAGTTGAGTTCAGAATTATTGGAGATACTACGACCTTGCGCCACGTCCTACCGACGAGAATTTTCGGCTGTCGAAGAGCCGCGTATGATTTCCGAAATTATTTTGTTATTTTCCTGTGATTTTCGCCTATTGCAATCTTGTGTTATTGATGATTTTTGAAAGAGTAGCGATCGGTTCGGTCCGACAGCCGTTCCGATCATTTCACGTCTGTCACATTATTTTCTGCATTTCATCTTATTAAATAAATTGTACTCTTTCCATTTTATTTAATTTGTGTCTCAGCTGTCGTGATTTCGGCCCCGCCCCTCTACCGTTAATGAACTGAGCTAGTGGGTTTAAGCCGCCTCGGCTGTTTCGCCGTCATTAGTTTATTGAGCTAGTGGCCGAGTCGCATCGGTGTAATTTTTGTTAGGGTCATCTTTTGGTGGCTGGCGCCCAGTTAGGACGGCGGACAGCGCGACGGCGAAGGTATCGGGGGAATAGGAAAATCCCGGTTACACCATAAATTTGTGATTGAACAATAAGATACGTATTCGATAAACGTGCAAACAATAAATGAATAATGAATTATCTTTGAATACAGCATTTCATACTAATACATGGGGAAAAAAAAAAAAAAAAAAAAAAAAAAGGGCTGTACTTTACTTTAATTTTTTGTGACCGTAAATTTACCAAAAAGAAAAGTGACCAGTAATTCCACATCTAAATAGTTGGATTTACCATATTTTTACGGTATGTTCATCGAAAAAATTTGTGACGGTATTCCACAACACCTGATTGCGCGAAAAAATGACGTCATTTTACGGTAAAAATACGGTAATTAAATGTGACCGGTAATGTTACGGTATTTTTACCGTAAAAATACGGTATGTGACCGTTTCCAAAGCTCTATAAAGTTGACCATACAACTTAAAGGAAAAAATTTAAAATAAATACTGGTCGATTGGTGGTCGTTTGGTGGTGATTGGTAGATCAATTTCATCGTTTGGAGATCAATTGTTTAATTACAATAATTAAAAAACTAAAAAAGTCCCAAAGTTAGCCAAACATTTTTTTTTTTAGTTCAAATCGACTTTAATAGGGCTCATTCAATGCGAAATCGTTTGGCGGTTACGAATAACGTAATTAAAACATTTGGAGATCCTTAGTTTTCGAGAGAAACTAATACAATGGAATTCCAGTCGACAGAGCCGGATGAAAACATGTGGACA
Source organism: Itoplectis maculator (assembly GCA_964034905.1). Taxonomy (NCBI): domain Eukaryota; kingdom Metazoa; phylum Arthropoda; class Insecta; order Hymenoptera; family Ichneumonidae; genus Itoplectis; species Itoplectis maculator. Next base: position 12,271 of record CAXITY010000101.1, read on the forward strand.
AAGATTTATGGTCGGTAAAGCAGGTATTTTTGTCAAAAACGCTATCCGGTGTTTTTCTAATGCACTTTCGTCGGCACCGTCGCGGATATTTCGGCTACGTCGCCATGTTGTTTACAATCGCGTAAATAGAAGGAAGTTGAAGAACTATCAATCAACTAGTATTTCATCAAAACCAACCACCGACCAACTGAGATTTAGTTGAGAACACGGTTTGTCGGTGGTTGTTTTCTTCAAGATACTGGTTGTTTTCGTGTTCTAAACCGACCTGGTTGGATTTTTCGTGGTTGGTCGATCTGCTAGGGCGGTTTTATTAATTTCTTATATCTTTTTTTTTTAACGATAACCCTTCTTTACACTTTATTATTAAATGATTTAACTTTAATAAGAAAGTAGAACTTAATGACGATTTACGCCTTTTCAAAAGACACGATAGCGTCTCGAGACAAGTCCATTTCCACTACCTTACCGACCGAGACGAGACGCTCTAAGACTCTTTTACTGGAGACACCGTGTTTTTTTACCTCATTTCGATTGACACACATAGTGATTTGAAATAACGGTAATTTTTATAACAGTTCAGAAGACCAAGAAATAACCGTCATTTGACGGTTTTGTGACGTCATTTTTTTGCCTATTTGGTCGAAGTAAAAATGACGGTCATTTCGACAAGCGTCATGTGACGGTCCAAACGGTTTTGTGACGATCAAATGACCGTCACAAAACCGATCTTCGTCGATTAATCGACGTTCGGTGTTGTTTTTTATGAAACATCGACTAAAAAAAATCGAACATCAACCGTCGGTATTTTATCATAACTACCATACCGACCGATAACTCAACATCCTAGGGCCTTGGGTCCTCGTTGTAATTGGTTATTTCCTGTGGCCTCGCTGCGTGCGTTTTGAACGCGATAAATTTATACTCCACATTTTCTATTGACCATTTTAGGGGTCATTTTCTATTGATTCGAATGACTTTTTATTTTTTGAAAATGACCGACATTGAACATCATGTTGCGCCCCGATAAACGAATATTGCGTTAATTATGTTCGAACGATTGTCAAACATAATTTAACCTACATGGCGCAACCGCGAGTCTTCGCGAGCCGGAATACGCTGACGCAGCTGTCGCAATCGATGGAGCAATCGACCTGCGATCGAGCCACCTCGATTTGCGATAGCTGAATTGCACATTTTTTCGGCAATTGCCCCTGGCAATTGCCATTCGAATCTTCAGTCCGTTTTCCATCACGACCACGGTCGGACGTCTCCGACGTGAGGACTCGCAGTCAGAGCCTAATTATTAGTACATAATTACGGGCTGACTGAATAAGTTGAAGAGTGTAACGACTATTATTAAAATACCGCAATAAACCTTTTCTTTAATCGTAATCACGTGAGTTCCAACTCTTAATTGACAAACGATCCCCAAAATAATTAAATAAATATTATCCTTCGTCCGTATTCTAACTGATACGCGACGAGCGGCATAACAATCACAGAATTATATAGATATGAAAATACCGGTATTTTTATTTTTGGTAAAATAACAATGAAACTACCGTACCTTTAACGTCTTTTATCCACATTTTTTTTCTACAATCTTTGTGTTGTGAAAATACGGTCACGAAAAATGCTCGTAAGTTTGACCGGTTACAAATTTTTGTTGGTGAATTCACCTTAAACAAGCAACCCGGTCGCCCCTGCGGGGCGCCGGGTTGTTGTTGGGGGGCTTCGCATCCCAAACCCCCCGGAAATGACCCTGCGGCAAAAATGTCCCTTCGGGATATTTTTCCCTGGTGTCATTTTAAGGCACTCACGCGGTCGTCGCGCTCCGCGCTCCGCAGGGGGTCGTCTGGACGTCGCGCTTCGCGCTCCGCACAGCGCCGGTCGGACGTCGCGCTTCGCGCTCCGCACGATGCCGTTCGAAAGTCGCGCTTCGCGCTCTACACGATACCGTTCGGAGATCGCGTTTCGCGCTGTGCACGATACGGTTCGGACTAGAGACGTAAGCGGTATACATACCGGTAATTTTACGATTAAAAATAGGCATGTGACCGGTGTTAAATCTACGACATCGGTAATAAAGTCATATAGTTTCTTAGAGATTAAGAATTCTCGTCAAGATACGGTGAATTTACGAAACAACGTTGCTGTAATTTTACCAAAAAATTCGTTACCGGTTATTTTACAACTATATAGACGCAGTTTACCATTTTTTTTGGTGAATTTACCAACAAAAATTTGTAACTGGTCAAATTTACGAGCAATTTTCGTGACCGTATTTTCACAACACAAAGTTTGTAGAAAAGAAATGTGGATAAAAGACGGTAAAGATGCGGTAGTTTCATTGTCATTTTACCAAAAATAAAAATACCGGTATTTTCATATCTATATATATATGTGACGGGGCAGTTTTGGGGACATTTTCAAAACCGATTTTCATCAGTTCAGAAAATTTTAAGAGGCCGCCCTGAGTGTGCTCTCCAAATGATTTGAAAAAAAAAAAAAAAAATAGTCAAAAATGTACTTTAAAACATTGAAGTGGCAGGTTTAAGGACTGTCTTCAAAACTGCCTTTACACATACGAAAAATATTTAAAATATAGATTTTTTTTTGATTCCATTTATGTAAAGGCAGTTTTAAGGACAGTCCCCAAAACTACCTTTACATATATCTATTTTATATATTGTGACGAGGCGCTGGAACGCGCTCGTCGTAACGCGCGGGGTCTCCGCCGTGCGCGGCGGAATACGCTCCACGACGCCGCTCGAGTCGAAAATTCGCACCTAGCGACAGCGCGACTGACAAAGGATAGGCGGTCTTGAGACGTTGCGCGACGACCGCGGGGCGGGGACGCGGGCGACGGCCGAGCGAGATTTCGTTAATATTCGGTCGATATTCGGCGTTTCCCCCCCCCCCCCCCCCCACCACAACGCGTGGGGTCTCGCGTAACGCGCTCGAGCGATAGATCAGTCCGGCGTGGGTCGTCTAAGAGAGTAATGAGAGTACGACTGCGAGACTAGAGAACGAATCGACTGAATATCGGAGATAGGATCGCGCGCATCGAGCGAGTAGTGTATCGACGAATTATCGTGAAGAATAATTGTGTCCGCGAGAAGCCGCGCGTGCGAGATAGTCGAGACGATCTCCGAATTGTGAAGGTTCGAAGCAAGAGAAGTCAAAGGCGAATAGGGCGAGGTCCGACGGCGAGTCGGCAGCTCGTGTGAAAACGAGAGGAAAAAGGTAGGCGAACGACGCACCTCACCGTAATTCTTTTGTATCGCGCGACCGAGGACGGATTTTCCCTCGGAGTCTGCCACTGGCGCTCGAGACTCGACTCGACCGAACTGGCTTCTCCGGGTAATTGTTATAATTCGCGACGACACGTAATTAATGATTCCCGTCACGGGCTTGAGCCATCCGATTTGTAAAACGCGTATTAGCAGAACGTGTAATTTTGATGTGAATGTTAATAAAGTGTGTTTGATTTTTAACTCGAGTTCACCGAGGAAATCTCGGGCATTTGTTCCTATTTGTAAAACCTAAACTGTGCCCCCGCGACCCCGGGAAAACCAACCGACATCGACAAGGTGAGAACATTTACCCCGGTAGTCGGGGAAAAATAAATTGGCTACCTGGCGCTCAACGGCAAAGGGTAACGACTATTCCGAGCGTCGAAGATTGGGCGCGGCGGTCGGCAACGGCATCCCGCGTTGCACCGGCGGCTCGTCACAATTTTTGGCGCCCAACGTGGGGCAGGCGCAGTTTAGCGGGATAAAACGCGTAAAGTGCGCGGAATAAATGTAACTCGAGTTAATAAAGACAATCTCGTGAAAAGTGCGCGGAATAAAACACGACGAGTAAAGACAGGACCGTGAATAGTTCGTGAAAAATTAACCGGACAGTGATCCGTCGACGAGTCGAGGCACGAGCCGCTCGAGGTCACCGCGGTCGAAAACACCGAGAGTAAACACGACGCGCGGGGATCGAGCCGAGCCGTCTCGAAGAGCTCGAGCGTGAGTGCGTGAGAAAAAAATATTCGTCGGTGAATATTTCGGGATTTCGAGATCGCACGAGAAGCTCGAAGCTATTGTTCGGATCCGCGGGACGGTTAGGAGAGATTGAGACTTCGCTGCCGAGCAGAAACAGTATCGCTTGAGTGACCGCGCGAGTGCGAAAAGTAAACAAACATCGCGCGTCGACACCGAGTGAAGCCGTTTCGAAGCGTCCGACGATAAGTGCGTGTAGAAAAACTATTCTTCGGTGAATATTTCCGCGCTGCTCAATCGCGACGCGGGCACGAAGACAATTTTGTGAAAAGACAGTACAAAGACTAACGATGGCTGACGGTTCGAGTTCCGCCAAGTCGACTCCTGTTCACACAGTTTGCGACGTCGATACGGCAGGAATTCCCGCAGAATGCGTCGGCACACGGGAGTGGCGCCAAGCGCAAATAAAATCGTTAAAGTGGCTCGAGACAGTGCCGGACAGTATAGTGCGCGACCTGCTAGAGTTAGTGAATGCGAACGTAGAGGGGGATGCGCGTGAGATCCGTGATCGATACGTGCGTCAGCAACTCCGAGCAAACGGCGACGACAGCACCGAGTGGACGGCAAGGGATGATCGTTCGGCGGCCGAAGGATCGCCGACGGACATACCGCCATTGTTGGATAGAATGTCACAGCTGAAAATCCGGAGAACCCTCCGAGCGCTTCGACTTAACCCCGAAGGTGAGCTGATGGTCGCGCGCAATCGGTTAAAACATTTTGTGAGGCGCGCGTTACACCTGGCCAGTCGAACAGGACGAATACCGAGTGCGGACACACTGAGAGCAGTACCGTACGAGGAAAGCCAGACTGTGGCGACCGGCAGCGACGCGAGCACACGAGATGACGTCCGCGGAACTCGAGGAAAAAGAGTAATACTTCGCGACGAAGACCGACAACTGGACGACGCGGAAAATTCTGAAGCGCAGCGTGAGCACGAGAGGCTGCGACACGACAAGGCCCCGAGAAAAGTCCCGGAGGACGGTCCAGGGGGAATGTCATTAATCGCAGGCGACCGTGTGACACCTCGCCAGAAAAACGAGCCCACACCAAAGTTCCGCGAGATGGGAACTTCGACAGAAAGCGAAGACTCTGCCAGCTCGAGGCGTAGACGGGGGAAGAAATCGCGCAAATCGAGACGCGTTCGTCATGCCGCGCCGAGCCACGATCGACACGACGGTCGATGCGATGATTCACGCAGCGAAACAACCGCATCCGAGAGCAGCGACGACTCCGTCCACCGAAAGCGCAGGCGGAGAAGAAGAAAGAATCGAAAGAATAAAAAAGACGTACGTCGCCACGCTGCGCCGAGACGCAGCGGAAGAGACAGCGGACTTGAGGATTCGCGGAGTGAGTCAGAGACCTCCGAATCGAGCGACAGCTCGACAGAATCCACGACGTCAGCGGCGAGCGCGACAGACGACCGCGAACGATGGAGCACCGCACGAGCCGCGCGCAGCGACCGGCTTCGTAGCGAACGACGACGCACCGCCGCGAGGAACACACCGCGGGAACGACGGCGACCACGGCGGAAGCGTAACGTCGGCGACATCGCGCGGGGATGGAAATTGCACTTCTCCGGCGAAGATGACTTTGGCTGCGAAGAATTCATACAGCAGCTAAAGGAGAGAATCTATGCCGCAGGAATCCGACGAGACGAACGACTCATCCTTCTGCCAGAAGTGTTGAGGGGCCGAGCCACACAATGGTATCGTGCGAATCGTCGATCATGGGACTCATGGCGAGAATTTATCGGTGAGTTTCGCGATTGGTTTTGCGCAGATTCGGACCAAGAAGGAGTGAGGGACGACATACGGCGTCGTACGCAAGGCGCTGACGAAAGCGCAAACGAATATTTGATTTGCATGCAGGGACTCTACTCGCGGCTGAGAAAACGAAAGAGTGTCCGCAGCCAACTCGACCAAGCCTACGCAGGGTTGCGGCCCGAGTACTGGGACTTGCTCGATCGACGAGACTTTCGGACGTACGGGGAGTTGGCGAAGGAAGCCACTCGCATCGAGCGCCGATGGTCGCGAGCCGAAGTACGACGACCCCCGCCGAGTCGAGCCGACTCTTACGCAAAAGAGTTTGCGTCAAGAGACACGACGACGAGAGTCGTGAAGCCGAGTACGTCGTCCGGAGGAAGCAATCCATCGATACGATTTCCGACGGCAAGAATCGACGCAGTGGAAAGTGAGTCCACTGATGCCTCGGAGACGAGAAGGAGACGACGAAGACGGAGACGCACGCGACGAAAATGCAGCAGCGATGTGGCTGGAATCGCGACCAGTGGATCATCAACGGACGCTCGAGTCGCCGCATCGCCGCCGCTGCGAGCGACACCGTCAAGGATTCGACGAGAACGACCAAACAACAGCGAAAGCGCACGAGTGTCGCGACCAGCTCCTGTTTGCACGGGGGAGTCATCATCGTTGACAGACACCTCGAGTGCAAGTAGTGGACGCCCACGCTTTTGTCTAAACTGCGGAGAGTTCGGACATTACGCGTGGAAATGCCGCGGAGACCGCGTGACCCTGTGCGCAGCCTGTGGCCGCCGTGGCGTCACGACGCGGAATTGTGGCTGCGCGGGTAGCAGCAGCGACAACGGCAGCGGCAGCAGCAGCGGCAGCGGCAGCAGCAACGACAGTGGCAGCAGCAGCGGCAGCGGCAGCCGCCACCAACTCAGTGTAACTTTCAGTGAATAAACCGGAACTGTTTTGATTTTTGTATCGATGGTAGTGTGGGTTCGAAAGAAAGAAAAAGAAAAATTTCAATTTTATTTTGTTAGACATTGAGAGAAAGATAATTTCGCGTAGGTCTTGATGCGAGGCGACGCTCGAGCGGAGAGCCCGGCGCTGAAATAATTATTATTTTGTTGGAAAAAAAAAAATTACTGGTTAATAATATTGTTTGTATGAATGGAATGAAAGTGCGAGGTGCGATCGAAAGGCGTCTTGGAGACGTTGCGCGTGGAGTAGAGATCGGCGCGAGCCTACCACGTGCTAAAGACGGTAGTTCGGGCCTAGCAGGGGGGTGTGACGAGGCGCTGGAACGCGCTCGTCGTAACGCGCGGGGTCGACGCCGTGCGCGGCGGAATACGCTCCACGACGCCGCTCGAGTCGAAAATTCGCACCTAGCGACAGCGCGACTGACAAAGGATAGGCGGTCTTGAGACGTTGCGCGACGACCGCGGGGCGGGGACGCGGGCGACGGCCGAGCGAGATTTCGTTAATATTCGGTCGATATTCGGCGTTTCCCCCCCCCCCCCACCACAACGCGTGGGGTCTCGCGTAACGCGCTCGAGCGATAGATCAGTCCGGCGTGGGTCGTCTAAGAGAGTAATGAGAGAACGACTGCGAGACTAGAGAACGAATCGACTGAATATCGGAGATAGGATCGCGCGCATCGAGCGAGTAGTGTATCGACGAATTATCGTGAAGAATAATTGTGTCCGCGAGAAGCCGCGCGTGCGAGATAGTCGAGACGATCTCCGAATTGTGAAGGCTCGAAGCAAGAGAAGTCAAAGGCGAATAGGGCGAGGTCCGACGGCGAGTCGGCAGCTCGTGTGAAAACGAGAGGAAAAAGGTAGGCGAACGACGCACCTCACCGTAATTCTTTTGTATCGCGCGACCGAGGACGAATTTTCCCTCGGAGTCTGCCACTGGCGCTCGAGACTCGACTCGACCGAACTGGCTTCTCCGGGTAATTGTTATAATTCGCGACGACGCGTAATTAATGATTCCCGTCACGGGCTTGAGCCATCCGATTTGTAAAACGCGTATTAACAGAACGTGTAATTTTTATGTGAATGTTAATAAAGTGTGTTTGATTTTTAACTCGAGTTCACCGAGGAAATCTCGGGCATTTGTTCCTATTTGTAAACCCTAAACTGTGCCCCCGCAACCCCGGGAAAACCAACCGACATCGACAAGGTGAGAACATTTCCCCCGGTAGTCGGGGAAAAATAAATTGGCTACCTGGCGCTCAACGGCAAAGGGTAACGACTATTCCGAGCGTCGAAGATTGGGCGCGGCGGTCGGCAACGGCATCCCGCGTTGCACCGGCGGCTCGTCACAATATGTAACGGTGCTTTTAAGGACTGTCCCCAAAGCTGCCTTCGTATGTGCATGGGTAGTTTTGAGGACTGTCCCTAAAACTACCGATACACATATAAAAAATGCAAAAAATATATGTTTTTTTAAATTATTTTCGTATGCATAAAGGCAGTTTTGAGGACATGTCCCCAAAGCTTCCAATACATATATTTTTGAGTTATGTATCGGTGCCTTATACATATGAACAATACAAAAAGCCTGCAAAGTAGAACTTTGCAAACTGCTTCTTCAGCATTTGACTCCTTTTACGATGCTACTTCTATGAGGAAGTGTGTCGATCAATTTTGACTTCCTCATAAAGGAAGCATCGTTAAAGGAGTAAAATAATGAGAAATAAGTTTGCAAAGTTCTATTTTGCAGGCTTGTTTTGATTGAGTCGTCATAGAAATCCACAGATTTATCTCAAATTTGTGCTCGGTCCTTGTTAAAAAAATTTGTAACTGACTCAAGATAGTATTTCGAAGGTGAAAATACAGCGGGAAAATGATAAATCGAAGTCCTTTTAGTTTCGAACGTAAGTGGCAGGCAAACGAAAAGTATAAAATTCGTCTCACTTTTTTTCGCTCGACCACGTCTCGAAAGCGAAATTGTGAGGATCACCGATTTTTATTTTATCAACGTGAATCCTCAGCTCTAATATGCACCTAGAAATTTAATTTAATCGGAGGAATTTCCAAAGAGATATGAATTTTTTGAAGGAACGTCTTTTTAACGCAATATTTTGTTACAATATGACAAATTTCGGTCGTTAATTCAAGTTATTAAAGACTAATCATTAAGTCCGTTCAATGAACAATTTTAAACTGACTCAAGACTGTATTTCGAAGGTGAAAATACAGCGAGAAAACGATAAATCGAAGTCCTTTTAGTTTCGAACGTCAGAGTCGGGCAAACGAAAAAGCATAAAATTCGTCTCACTTTTTTTCGCTCGACCACATCTCGGAGACGAAATTGGGAGGAACACCGATTTATATTCCATTAACGTGAATCCTTAGCTTTAATATGCACCTAGAAAGAATTCAATCGGAGGAATTTTCAAAGAGATATGCATTTTTTGAAGGAACGTCTTTTTAACGCAATATTTCGTTAAAATATGACAAAATTCGGTCGATAAACCAAGTTATTAAAAATGAATCATTAATTCCGCTCAATGAAAAATTTTAAACTGTCTCAAGACTGTATTTCGAAGGTGAGAATACAGCGAGAAAACGATAAATCGAAGTCCTTTTAGTTTCGAACGTCAGAGTCGGGCAAACGAAAAAGCATAAAATTCGTCTCACTTTTTTTCGCTCGACCACATCTCGGAGACGAAATTGGGAGGAACACCGATTTATATTCCATTAACGTGAATCCTTAGCTTTAATATGCACCTAGAAAGAATTCAATCGGAGGAATTTTCAAAGAGATATGCATTTTTTGAAGGAACGTCTTTTTAACGCAATATTTCGTTAAAATATGACAAAATTCGGTCGATAAACCAAGTTATTAAAAATGAATCATTAATTCCGCTCAATGAAAAATTTTAAACTGTCTCAAGACTGTATTTCGAAGGTGAGAATACAGCGAGAAAACGATAAATCGAAGTCCTTTTAGTTTCGAACGTCAGAGGAAGGCAAACGAAAAAGCATAAAATTCGTCTTACTTTTTTTTCGCTCGACCACATCTCGGAGACGAAATTGGAAGGAACACCGATTTATATTCTATTAACGTGAATCCTTAGCTTTAATATGCACCCAGAAAGAATTCAATCAGAGGAATTTTCAAAGAGATATGCATTTTTTGAAGGAACGTCTTTTTAACGCAATATTTCGTTAAAATATGACAAAATTCGGTCGATGAACCAGGTTATTAAAAATGAATCATTAATTCCGCTCAATGAAAAATTTTAAACTGTCTCAAGACTGTATTTAGAAGGTGAAAATACAGCGAGAAAACGATAAATCGAAGTCCTTTTAGTTTCGAACGTCAGAGTCAGGCAAACGAAAAAGCATAAAATTGGTCTCACTTTTTTTCGCTCGACCACATCTCGGAGACGAAATTGGGAGGAACACCGATTTATATTCCATTAATGTGAATCCTTAGCTTTAATATGCACCTAGAAAGAATTCAATCGGAGGAATTTCCAAAGAGATATGAATTTTTTGAAGGAACGTCTTTTTAAAGCAATATTTCGTTAAAATATGACAAAATTCGGTCGATAAACTAAGTTATTAAAAATGAATCATTAATTCCGCTCAATGAAAAATTTTAAACTGACTCAAGACTGTATTTCGAAGGTGAAAATACAGCGAGAAAACGATAAATCGAAGTCCTTTTAGTTTCGAACGTCAGAGTCGGGCAAACGAAAAAGCATAAAATTCGTCTCACTTTTTTTCGCTCGACCACATCTCGGAGACGAAATTGGGAGGAACACCGATTTATATTCCATTAACGTGAATCCTTAGCTTTAATATGCACCTAGAAAGAATTCAATCGGAGGAATTTCCAAAGAGATATGAATTTTTTGAAGGAACGTCATTTTAAAGCAATATTTCGTTAAAATATGACAAAATTCGGTCGATAAACCAAGTTATTAAAAATGAATCATTAATTCCGCTCAATGAAAAATTTTAAACTGTCTCAAGACTGTATTTCGAAGGTGAAAATACAGCGAGAAAACGATAAATCGAAGTCCTTTTAGTTTCGAACGTCAGAGGAAGGCAAACGAAAAAGCATAAAATTCGTCTCACTTTTTTTCGCTCGACCACATCTCGGAGACGAAATTGGGAGGAACACCGATTTATATATCATTAACGTGAATCCTTATCTTTAATATGCACCTAGAAAGAATTCAATCGGAGGAATTTCCAAAGAGATATGAATTTTTCGAAGGGACATCTTTTGTGGATTTACCGTCACACATTTTTTCGATAAACATACCGTAAAAATATGGTAAATTCAACTATTTAGATGTGGAATTACTGGTCACTTTTCTTTTTGGTAAATTTACGGTCACAAAAAAGTATGGCCGGTCATTTACAACTAGATAGGTGTACAGCTCGTTTTTTTTTTTTTTTTTTTTTTTTTTTTTTTTTTTTTTCATGTATTATTATGAAATGCTGTATTTAAAGATAATTCATTATTCATTTATTGTTTGCACGTTTACGAATACGTATCTTATTGTTCAATCACAAATTTATGGAAAGATAATTGTATATAAAGTTTTTTTTATTAGGCGACACGCGCGCCACAGCTCTGACCAGACCACTGAGAACTGACTCTTTTACCAGAGTAAGTTAAAGTCAACGCGATTGCGGCTCTATTTTTTTTAATATAGTTAATTAATTTAATAATTAAGTGTAAAAAAAGTTGTCGTTTTGCAAAAAACATTTAGGAAATTAAGAAAACCGTGAATGCAGTTGTTATGTGGTAATTACGTGGTGATTTAGAATACGTAAATAAAATCGAGAGATACATCTGCAGTGACAGGTGAACATTTAGAGACGAAAAGAGACAAAAAAACAGCGAAAAAAGTAATAAGTGCCAGTGAAAATTAGCAAATAACAAATGATTTAATGAAAAATATACACGTCAAGCGTACAGTTCCGATAATAATGTACTTGTCAACATGTTTTACGAATATTGTGTTTAGGTTATGTTCACTCATATTTCAGTTTGGTGTATTAAATATAAATTATCTTCACAATTAAAGTGTACTAGTGCAATTAATAAATATACTAATGAAGAAATCATTGTGGAATCAATTATTTCGACCTTCGACTTCTAACATGCGCAGCGGTTAATGATTTTTCAGGAAAAAACATTTTTAGTTGACGTAAGTGTCAAATTAAAAAAAATTAATTAATTAAAATGTATTAATGCAGGTAATTACCACTCTAAAATGATCTTATGGCAAATATAAGAGAAGAAAGATCTGAATTGAGATAAAATGAGTACGCTGCAAGTTATAGCCAAAGGAAAGTACGCAGTGGGAAAATATTCACTTGTACACATATGCGTAATTAAAAATGTAATTTTTTAATTTTGGAGATAGGTATTCACCCCTTAAAAAAAGTGTAAGGGAAAAACTAAAAAAAGTGTATGAGAATTAAGGTATTTTAGAATTTTGTAGCAAGTTTCAGCCAAACTCTTGGGTTGACAGCGGAGATTGGGCTCCGGACACAATTTGAGACCCAAAAACCCAAATTTTCTTGAAATAAACTCCTGTATAAAATTATTGGAAAATTACCATACTTCATGGGCATACTTTCCAGTGCTAGACTAAGAAATATTCCAAATTTCAACTTGTTCGGTCTGTTCAGTCCAGAGCCACTGAGTGATACGGACGTCCGGGTAACACAAAATCTGGTCCGCAGTAAAAATATCTTTAGTAATGCAATTTCCTTATTATTTTATGTCAAGAATATGTATTTTACTATGTTAAAGATATCTGAACTAAAAAAAGTTAATACATTTGAAATAAATCAATTTTTGTCCTTTAAAACCTAATTTAGACCCAGGAAAGCGATTTCAATAGGCACTCCTGGTGCGTTTTTTTAAAACGTGAGTGCCTAAAAATGGTAAACTGCGTCTATATAGTTTGAAATAACCGGTAACGAATTTTCGGTAAAATTACAGCAACGTTGTTTCGTAAATTCACCGTATCTTGACGAGAATTCTTAATCACTAAGAGACTATATGACTTTATTACCGATGTCGTAAATTTAACACCGGTCACATCACGTTTTTTAATCGTAAAATTACTGGTCATGTATACCGCTCACGTCTCTAGTCCGAACCGCATCGTGCACAGCGCGAAACACGACCTCCGAACGGTACCGTGCGGAGCGCGAAGTGTGACGTCCGGATGCCATCGTGCAGAGCGCAAAGCGCGACGTCCGGACGGCACGGTGCGGAGCGCGAAGCGCGACGTCCGAACGCCACCGTGTAGAGTGCGAAGCGCGACTTTCGAACGGCATCGTGCGGAGCGCGAAGCGCGACGTCCGACCGGCGCTGTGCGGAGCGCGAAACGCGACGTCAAAACGACCCCCTGCGGAGCGCGGAGCGCGACGACCGCGTGAGTGCCTTAAAATGACACCAGGGAAAAATGTCCCTTCGGGACATTTTTGCCGCAGGGTCATTTTCGGGGGGTTTGGGGGGCGAAGCCCACCAACAACAACCCGGCGCCCCGCAGGGGCGACCGGGTTGCTTGTTAATTACGCATATGTGTATGTACAAGTGAATATCTTCCCACTGCGTACTTGACTTTGGCTATAACTTGCAGCGTACTCATATTTTATCTCAATTCAGATGTTTCTTCTCTTATATTTGCCATAATATCATTTTAGAGTGGTAATTACCTACATTAATACATTTTAATTAATTAATTTTTATTAATTTGACACTTACGTCAACTAAAAATGTTTTTTCCTAAAAAATCATTACCCGCTGCACATGTTAGAAGTTAGAAGATCAAAATAATTGATTCCACAATGATTTCTTCATTAGTATATTTATTAATTGCACTAGTACACTTTAATTGTGAAGATAATTTATATTTAATACACCAAACTGAAATATGAGTGAACATAACCTAAACACAATATTCGTAAAACATGTTGACAAGTACTTTATTATAGGAACTATACGCTTGACGTGTATATTTTCCATTAAATCATTTGTTATTTGCTAACTTTCACTGGCACTTATTACTTTTTTCGCTGTTTTTTTGTCTCTTTTCGTCTCTAAATGTTCACCTGTCACTGCAGATGTATCTCTCGATTTTATTTACTTATTCTAAATCAGCACGTAATTACCACATAACAAGTGCATTCACGGTTTTCTTAATTTCCTAAATGTTTTTTGCAAAACGACAACGTTTTTTACACTTCATTATTAAATTAATTAACTATGTTAAAAAAAAATAGAGCCGCAATCGCGTTGACTTTAACTTACTCTGGTAAAAGAGTCAGTTCTCAGTGGTCTGGTCAGAGCTGTGGCGCGCATGTCGCCTAATAACAAAACTTTATATACAATTATCTTTCCATAAATTTGTGATTGAACAATAAGATACGTATTCGATAAACGTGCAAACAATAAATGAATAATTAATTATCTTTGAACACAGCATTTCATAATAATACATAAAAAAAAAATATGAGCTGTACACCTATCTAGTTGTAAATGACCGGTCATACTTTTTTGTGACCGTAAATTTACCAAAAAGAAAAGTGACCAGTAATTCCACATCTAAATAGTTGGATTTACCATACTTTTACGGTATGTTTATCGAAAAATATTGTGACGGTAATTCCACAACACCTGATTGCGCGAAAAAAAAATGACGTCATTTTACGGTAAAAATTCGGTTATTTTTTGGTTAATCTCACCGTACGCCAAAGTCAGATTGGAGTAAACATTGTTTACTCCAAAAATGTACGACGTCTTCGATCGTCGCAATCTGACTTTGGCGTACGGTGAGATTAAGACACCGGTGTTTATAAAAAAATAGCTTTAACACCTGACGATTTGTCGGCAGATCAAATCCCTCAAGTTCACCTTTCACTGGGCCGATCAAATAGATCGAGTGAACCTCTTCTGTAGATGTCGACATTTCGTTTACACTTGATTTTATTTATCTTTTCTTCACTATTTATAAGAGCTGGAGCCAAAAAAAAATTGTTGGACATATAAAATCGTGGAAATGATCAGCTGACGGGCAGCGTCACTCCAGTTGCCCGGTTAAATGCGAACTAACGGCAGCTGCCAGTGTTTCGACAGTGCGACAGTGCGAGCTCGCATATTGCTATGGCAAGGTGACCTCTACGAAAGGCTACCTCGTCCGCACGCGCAAACAGTACAGTGGAGTACAAAATTTACAAAAAATTTAAAAAAAATTTGAGAAGTCAACGCATAAATTTTTATTTTACATATATTTTTTGTAAATTCCAGCTGCAACTGGAGTATATGTTACAGCATTTAAATAGTTACGATCACCCCTCCTTGCTTAGAAGAAAAAAAATGATTTTTTTTCCTTCATTTTCAGTTTTTTACTTCTAATTAAGAGAAGATTCACACTTTTGTTTGGTCTTCATGGCTTTATCTCGGGATGTTGACCTAACAATTGATCGTGCCAAAGGACTTCGCTGACAAACAATATTTAGAGGTGCCTCAATCGAGGTCTTTTTATTGCATGAAACTTCAGATAAAAAGTATAAAAAAAAATTTTTTTTACGTTTTTTGTACCGGAGGTGTGTATTCAGATGGAAACACATACTTTTGACGTAAAAAAAATATATATATATAATTTTTTTTTGACACACCCTAATAAAAACGCTGTAATCAACACTTAGAAAGCGTTTAATATACTTAAAAAAATCAATCGAAAATAATTTGCGTAACGTCACATTGTGCCCCACCAGTGGGGTACATTGTGACAACTGATGTAAGGCGTGGGGCACTGTGTGCCAATACAAGTAATTTTTATTTTTCGATGCTTTTCTTTGATAATCGATCTGCTCAGTCTATTTTACTACTAGTATCACATTTTTATAACAAATATATATATATAAATATATATCAAAATATCAAATAAGTTTAGAGATACGGACGGTAACTAAAAATACGAATAATTTGGTCTTAACGGTACGTATAACAGCAACATTGATAAGTCATCGTCGCTCTTCGCTGGGCAGTTTATTTTTGTTTCTTTGGCTTTCGTTGCTTTGGTTCGGCCTTCTTCGGCATCGAATCTTCCTTTTGATTTGGCTTCTTTTCCTCGTTTTCCTTTTGCGGCGGATTCTCCGTTTCGTTTGACTCGTTTCCTGCTCCTTTTCCACGCGTGACTGCTTTCGCCGCATCCTCGTTAACTTTTTTTTTCTTTTTCGTCTCAGTTGGAGGTTTCCTTGCTTTTCTTTTTTCTGCAGAAGCTGCTAATGCTTCACAAATCGCATTCTTCACCGGGCTGTCTGTGAGGATCGCACTGCACTTCCGCTTTCGCTGTTGCCTGTTGGTTTTCCTCTCAACTGCTTTAGGAAACGGGCGAAGAACTGTCGGCGGAATAAAATTCTCGTTCAAATCTTTCTTCGTCGAATTTTCCCCTGTTATCGCCATACCGAAATCTGCTCCATCTGCTGGATTGGACGTGAAAGACTCGCCCACCGGACATACAATAGGCTGATTAAAATCATAGACGAGCTCAGCGTACGTAGATTCGAGATCATGTGGAATCTCTAGCAGTACGAAATCTTGGCTGTCAGTTTGAGGGTCATCTACGAAATCAGGAGAAAAATTTAACTGATGTTCGATGAGATTTACGACTGCCGATTCTGTCTCGCCGGCCGCCTCAAGTGCTCTTGCGCTGCTGAGATTTTCCGAAGTCGCAGTCTCCTTTACGAGTCAACCACGTGCCAATGAGAAATGCCGAGGAAACCGAGACACCAGAACAGTCCCCCGAATTAATTCAATTGGATCGGCAAAACGAGTCGTCGAACTCTCGATACCCGATCTACGAAGACCAGGGCGATTTTTATTAGACACTGGTGCTGCCATCAGTCTAATCAAGTTGAACATCTTAAAGGGATCATCTCTAGTGGACAAGAAGATCAACACGGAATTCCGAATGGGCAACGATTTACATAGATCGTTGTTCATCACACAACAGGAATACGAAGGACAGAAGCACCTTTTACATGTAATTCCGGACGACTTCCCTCTCGAAGAAGATGGACTGATTGGAATTCCATTCTTGGAAAAATATCAGACGTACATCGGTATCGGCAGAGACAACTTCTTAGAATTCAACGGCAAGCTACTCAAATTCGAACCTCTTACCATCATTGTTCCCGCGAGATCAATTCATTTTATTACCGTACCGACAAACATCGCGAACGGACCAGCCATTACAAGTGAAGAAAATTTAAAGTCCATAGTTCCTTGCGTGTTCGAAGCCAAGGACTATGAAGCCCGAGTGCCAGTAATTAACGACTCGGAGGAACCCAAACGGGTTACAGTGAACCTCGTGCGTGGGCTACCATTCGATGGGCCTACCCTCTCACCGTCGGAGGTGCGCCAAGACGCAACGACGGACGCATTGAGAATTCACCACGTTAAGGAGCATAACTCGGCAGACAGAATCCGAACGCTCAAAGAAAACGTGCGTCTGCAGCACGTGCCATCCGAGCTAGCGGAACAGGTGTGGGACATCGTGTCGTCCTACCCCGACGTTTTCGCTCTACCTGGCGATCCACTCCCAGGTACAAAGGCGGTCAAACACCGCATCATTACGACTGATGACGTTCCGATAAACGTCAAGGAGGAAATTGATAGACAGGTCAGCGAGATGCTGGAGCAAAAGCTCATCGAGCCAAGCGACTCGCCGTACAACGCCCCACTCTGGGTCATCCCGAAGAAATCCGATGGATCAGGAAAAAAGAAATGGAGGATCGTCATCGACTTCCGGAAACTCAACGAGAAGACCTCGCATGACGCCTACCCTCTCCCATGCATCGACGAAATACTGGACCAGCTCGGAAGAGCGAAATACTTCTCCGCTTTCGACCTCGCTTCCGGATTCCATCAGATACCGATGGACGAGCGAGACACAGAAAACAGCCTTCTCGACACCATCAGGACACTTCCATTATAATCGAATGCCCTTCGGTCTCAAAAATGCACCTGCAACATTTCAGCGAATGATGAACAATGCATTGCGTGGATTGATCGGCAACACGTGCTTCGTATATCTCGACGACATCATCATTTACGGCAATACGTTGGAAGAGCACAACAAAAAACTAACTGATGTACTGAACCGCCTACGCGAAGCGGACCTGAAACTACAACCAGACAAGTGCGAGTTTCTTCGTCCAGAACTGGAATTTCTAGGTCACGTTATCTCAGAAGAGGGAGTCAAGCCAAACCCGAATAAAATTGAAGCTGTCGCAAATTTTCCGACACCCAAGGAACCCAAACACATCAAGCAGTTTCTTGGACTAGCAGGGTACTACCGCAAGTTCATTAAGGACTTCAGCAAAATTGCGAAACCCTTGACGGAATTATTAAAAAAGGATGCCGCGTGGAACTGGACGGAAAAGCAGGAACAGGCTTTTCAGCTCCTACGTACCGCTCTGACGACCGCACCCGTCCTGCAATACCCGGATTTCACGAAGGAATTCGTTCTGACCACCGATGCTAGCAACCATGCAATCGGTGCTGTCCTATCGCAGGGACCGATCGGGAAAGATCGACCAGTCGCCTACGCCTCTCGCACCCTCAACAAGGCGGAGCAGCGCTACTCCACCACCGAAAGAGGGATGCTCGCGATCACCTGGGCAACGAAACATTTCCGTCAATACTTGTACGGAAAACAATTCAAAATCGTCACCGATCACAAACCGCTGATTTGGATCTTAAAGGCAACTGATCCTCCAACCAACAGCCGACTGATGCGTCTACGAATGAAGATAGAGGAATATGAGTACGAGCCAATCTACAAAAAGGGCTCTCTCAACACGAACGCTGACGCACTATCCAGGATCTATGCTGTGACCACCCGAGGTCAACAAAGATCTAAAACAAAAGGCAGCGCTGATGGAAAAGAAAACGTGGAACACACGAACGACAACAACGACAATCCAGCGAAGGAAGAACGAGAAAAAGAATCAACAAACGAACCACCATTATACATGGAATTCGAGCTCTCCGAGAATATTCCGCTGGACCTCGAAATCAGCGAAGACAATCCACCAAGGGATGTCCCTGCCATTAAAATAACGGACACCCTGAACGACGCCACGGACGGTCTTTACGTTGAATAAAGAATCGGATTAAACAGATGATAAATTTCATCTGGTCAAAAAGAGAGGATCGTCCTCTCCTATACCTGTACGACAAGGACCTATACGAGCCAGGTACAGAAGGAGAACGTCAACACATTATCAGAGAACATCACGGCACGAAGGCCACTGGACACTTTGGAATAGCCAAGACTCTCGACCGCATCAAGGCCGTTGCTACCTGGCCGAATATGCAGCGAGACATCGAGGACTATATCCGGAGATGTGACACCTGCCAAAAAATCAAGCTGGTGCGCGTGCGGCCTCAGGCAGAAGCCGTAATCACCGATACACCGGAACGGCCGAACGATAAAATCGCATTGGACCTCGTCGGACCCATTCCAGAGTCAAACGACGGTCACAAATACATCTTGTCCGTGCAAGATCACCTCACCAAATACATCACGCTGATCCCTCTGAAAACTCAAGATGCTCAAGCCACTGTCAATGCACTGGTTGAGCACTTCATTTACATACATGGCGCACCAAAGAAGATCCTCACCGACGGAGGCCGGAACTTCATCAGCCAGACCTTTAAGCACCTGGAGAAACTGTTTAAAATAACGCATATGACGACTACTACGTTCCACCCGCAAAGCAATGGAAGCTTAGAAAGAGCCCATGGACCAATCAAAGAACAGATCAAGGCTCTTATCCACGATCACCACGAAGACTGGGACAAGAAGCTGAAGTTCGTCTCGATGGCCTACAATACAGCCAAGCAGGAAGGCATTGGACTTACGCCTTTCGAGATGCAGTTCGGACGAAAGCCAAATATCCCGAACAGCATCCCCATCCACCGAACAAATGCCACCATCGACGAATACTTCGAGGGACTCCGTGCAGACCACGACCGGATTCTGAAGAGAGGACGTGATCACCTTATCGCGGCAAAGGAACGCTACAAGGCAAACCAGGACGCCAACATCCACCGGCCTGCTCCGATCTTCAAAAAAGGCGACGAAGTTCTCGTAGCTCAAGAGCGAGATAAATCACCACTCGCCCCGAAGTGGGAAGGTCCCGCGATAATACTCGAACGAACGTCAGACGTCAATTACGAAATTTTACTGAGGAATAGAAGAAAATTAATTCACGTCAACAAGCTCAAACCATATTTCCGAAACTAATACTTCTTTTATGTCCAGGTCACCATTTATCCACTGTCCATACTTTCGTTTCGTTAAACGTAGCACAGCAACAGGCAGACCAGGTCAACCTCAGGGTACCTGCTGGACCAAGCACTCTGGAACATCACCGAATAGTCATCTCGAATAGCGAAGACACGAGGATCGACTCGACCACGATTACCGAGTTACCCCTAGTCACACACAAAGAAAAAGAAACCGCACAATAATTAAAGAATTCACAAAATAAAATTGAAAAAAAAGAAAAACACCTTACCATATGTCCCAACGACTGAATGCGAATCGAATCAAATCAAACTGTCACTGATTGTATCTCGGCAAAACTCTATTGTAACACTGTAAACCTTCTAAATTCCGCCAATACTCTGTAAACTCTTGTGCAATTGAAACTGTAACTCTGAATGTAACTCAACACCATAGGATTACTCATATCACACCCGCAACCGATATTGTGTTACTGCTAAGAAAATTCATTTTTTTTATATGAATTTTCTAAAATAAGGGGGGAGGTGTAAACGAGTCTCCATCGTCCACCTACTTTTTTTCTATCGTCACGACTCCCCGTACCGCTAACCCACGGGCCTGCATGCCTAATTTATCGCTTCCTGCCCCGCGGCTCGGCTCAACGCCGCGCGCTACATCTCCAGAGTTCCCTAAAACGAAGCTGTTATCGCCTGCATGACGATACTGCCAGTTACGCGGCCTACGTGACTTTTCCCCAAATTCCTTTCCTACGTTTCTTTTTATCGCCTGTTTCCCACGCGGGCCTCGCCTAATCAGCTAACCGCCTTTCTCCGGAAACCGGCCACACGTGCGCCTTTCCCGCCGAACTTTCCAGAGTCTCCCAGAATTCCTCCCCACCACGATCCCATTTCCAATTCCATATAAACACCTGCCGTGTTATTTAGTCAGAGAGTAACTGTCCGAACCTCTAAGCAGCAACATCACGCTGCCCAATTTCGCCTTGCACGTTGTACAGCGTGTACACCGAGTCTTTACGTCCTACAACCGCGTTCTGTAGCATAGTTGGCTACTTCAAATAAACTCTATTTCGCAACATTCAAACGCGAGTGATTAATTCAACCCCTCCCTACATCACAGTATGTTTGTTGAAACTCGTGCTTCGAGCCAGACTGGTGCCTTCCGGCTTACGAAGGGATAGTTCTGGCCATCGTTTCATGTACTCGTAGTACCAATCAAGTCCAGCTTGCTTATTCTTGTCCCACGCTGGAGGATACGTAAGCTTGTTGGCGACAGCTAGTTGATACGCAAGCTCCACCACCTGCTTACGTGTCAGTCCATGATGCATTTTCGCTGCGTCGAGTAAGTATTGTTTCAGTTCGACCTCCATCGCCTGAGTGAAAACTGAGCGCACGCTGTAGTTTGGAGCAAAGCGCATGACGAGGCGTTCTTCTTCGGAGGCCTCCTTATACTTCTTCACAAAGCGAAGCAGGGTCATCCGATTGATGTTGGATTCCTCAGCTGCACCCCTTACGCTGTAGTTGTCGTTCACTACTTTCAGGACGGCATCTTTCATCGTGGCCTCCTTCACACTTTCTCTCACAGCTCCTTTTCGGTTTCGAACCATTGTCGTCTCCCTACATGATCAATTTCAAAAAGAAACAATTGAATACACTGAACCTCAACAACACCAACAAATGTAACATTGTGCCCCACAATGTTGTGTCACACCGTACCCCAATACCAACAAATTTGAGACACCCCAACAACCACCTACATAACCCTTCGAATCAACAGATTCAACAGATTGACTAAAAAAAATTTTTTTTAAATTATAAGAAAAAAAAAAAATAAAAAAATAAATTAATATATTAAATAATATAAATAAATTAATAGTAGTAGTAGTAGTAGTAGTAGTAGTAGTAGTGTTTATTTGCTTAAAGAGTTTACAAAATAAGTTACACTCTTGTGGCAAGGGTGGGTCTCGCGACCCCTCTCATTTTCTTATTTGCGAAACAACCATCGACGTACAATACATATAATTCTTAAACTCATACAATTCAAATAATGCATTCAATTCATACAATACATACCAACCACACAGTACTTACAATATATACAATTCATACCATCTCAAGGTTATTTGTACACCTATTATGCATTTTCTTGCTTCGGCTCGAGAAATTCTAGACTTTACTCTACGTTTTGGATCGTTTTTGCTCGGATTTTTAGCGCATTTTCTATTAGGTAGGCCATTTGTCGCATGTGTTTTACTTCCGATGTTTTTAGCGCTGCACACAATTGAGCTCTCGAGTTTAACAGTCTCTTTGTTTTGGCCGCGTACTTTGCCCTCAGCTCTCTGTACGCCGGACATTGAGTTAAAAAGTGCTCTATTGTTTCTAGCGATTCGGTATTGCACGATGCACATACAAGATTAGGTTTGAGGTAGTAGCATGTTTGACTGACCGTAAATTTACATACATAATTGTTTGCCAGCCGCGCTTGTGCAATCAGCCGTGTTACTTTGATAGGGCATCTTATCGTTAGATACTGCGCAATCTTGTCTTCTGGGTTTCTCGTTAGGACCAACTGACAGGCAGTCGAGTTTGCATACCTATCGAGATCTCTCAGTCTCAGGGCTCTTTTGTAATTGCTAAAAAAATCCTCGCGATGGTTTTCCCAGATCCACGGTTGCATAATCTGATTTAAGTTGTTAATTTCTCCATCGAGGCAGATAGCTTTAATCCTTAGGACCCAATTCAGGCGTGAAGTACTTTTTGGTACCGCCGCGAGCTCCATCAGCCTATTCAAGCATAGTTTTGGATAACGGTCATTACTCATTTTGAGTACTTTGGCCAGCCAAT
This sequence comes from Itoplectis maculator, assembly GCA_964034905.1. Taxonomy (NCBI): domain Eukaryota; kingdom Metazoa; phylum Arthropoda; class Insecta; order Hymenoptera; family Ichneumonidae; genus Itoplectis; species Itoplectis maculator. The sequence goes on from CAXITY010000101.1 coordinate 35,219, forward strand.
CCCATGTTATTTTCATTGCCTCAATCGCCAACACATCTAAACCCAATTCCAGCCTCAAGGCGTAACCAGGTGTATTTTTTGGGAGTTGAAGTATCTGCTTGAAATAGTCCAACTGTGTCGCTTCGATAACCTCCAAGTTCTCCAGTCCCCAGACTTGAATCCCGTATAAGAGTGTTGGTATAACTATACTTTTGAACAATTTGATTTTACTGTCCCCGGCATCTGATTTGGCTCTAGATAAAATTGATTTTACTGCGCTTGTTGCCATCTTAACTTTTGTGAGGGCCGCCTTTGCCGCCGGCAGGCCTCGAGTATTACTAGCAATAATTATGCCCAAATAATTGTATGCAGTGACGACCTCCACCTCTTCCATTTTATATCTAAATGCATGTTTCTCGTCCGCGTGAATTCTACCCGAATTTCTGAATGCCATAATTTTAGTTTTTGTCGCATTAACCGCCAGGCCATTTAAATCGCAATATTCCGCCAAGATTTTCAGTTTTCTTTTCACATCTATTATCGAGTGCCCTAAGATTACTGTGTCGTCGGCGTACATAAGCATTAGGATATCCGTTGTCCCGTTTATCGACAAGCCACGTTGTTTTTTGCTTCTAAAAAATATTTCAAAGTCCGATTTGAATAAGATGAACAATAGTGGGCTGAGGATTTCCCCCTGCAATACCCCTTCGGTGATATCGAAGAGATTAGAGTGGTTCCTCCGTTATGGTTCCATCGTTAGAGCTGCCCTAGGCAGAGTTTCCGGGACTCTCTCTCTTTCAAAGATTTTATTAAAATGTGTCAGTAGATAAAGACACCGGTTTTGCGGCAGTTCTTTGAAGAATTCGTTTGTGATTTGGTCTGGTCCCGGAGACTTAGCCTTTTTGGAGTTTGTTATCGCTTCGTTTAGTTCTGCCAGCGTAATAATATCATTTAAATCTCTACGCGTCGTTCTCTCGTTCGAAAAAGGGATAATCTCCCTAGGTGGATACGTGTTTCTGTAAAATTCTTCCCATCTCTGCATAGATATTCCATTGCTACCAAATTTTTTCCACTTGCATTCATTGACTGTTTTCCAGAATTCTGTCGGATTTGCCGTGTTTGCTATTTTATTTTTAACGCTCTCGTCATGTGCTTCTTTTTTTGCTTCTAGTAACGCTGTATAGTTTCTTTTGCATTCCCGATACTTGGCTGCTGCATTATACTCAAATTCTTCTTTTCTACATGCTCTAAGTGCTCTACTAACTACTGATTTTTCTTGTCTAACCTCGGCATCTACCCAGGGTTTATATTTCCCCTTATATTTTCTAATCGTAATTTGCTTTTGATTAATTAACATACCCGCGTCTGTGGCCGCGTGCGTTATGGCTAGCTTGAGATTCTCGTACTGTTCTTTGCAGCTGGTTGCCTCAAAATTAATTTGCAGTTTCAATGAAAACAGCATTCGGTTCCTGAAGTTCTCGGCTCGCTCTGGGTTCCATTTGAATTTTTCCGCTTAATAATTTAACTTTTCTTCCGACATTTCCTCTCCTTCCGGGAGAAATACTGTGCTTAACTGCACCTCCACTGGGAAGTGGTTCGAGCCGGTGATTTCCTCCGATATTTTGACTTCCAGCTTAGTGCGGAATTTTCAAATTGCTCTTCTGGTAGGTTGTCATCTTCTTCCCCAATTCTCGCGTTAAAATCTCCTATGATGGTCGTTTCGACGCCTGTTGTGTCTCTGCATCTATCGATTGTTAGTTTCAATCTGCCCAGGGTTTGTTGCACTTCCACCTCTGGCTTCAGATAGACTGTGCCTATTATTATCTTGCGATTCTTCTGGGAGACCTTAACGAAGATCCATTCTTTGCACCTCTCGATCAATTCTGCCTTGTAGTCCTGCCGTATCAGCGCCACGATGCCTCCGCTTCCTCGTCCTCGTTCTCCTATTCTCGTGGCTTCTTCCCAATAAATCGTGTAGTTTTTCATCCAGATTGGGATACGCTTCGGGTTGGTTAGAAGCCATGTTTCGGTTGCTCCTATAAAGAACGTGGAGTCGGCGGGTTTGAAATCTTTTAAGTTTCGATATCCGTAGCAGTTCCAGAATATCGCATGGGCTTTCTCCTGGTGCTGTCCGATTATTTTTTTGCCGTTCCTGAAGAGTGGCCATTTTCCTTGGTCCATCCTGCTCGTTCTTTTTGATTTTGTCTCTCAGTGGGGATGATGAAATCCTGTTCCTTTTCGCTCCAGTGTCTCCATATGTTGTTTATTTGTATCTTTTTGTATCCTGTTTTTGCATGCTTTCCTTTGCTTCTTTCCGCTCTTGCAAGCTCCCTCGCTCTGTGGGCAATATCCCGCTCCTTTTCTGTTAAATGTAAATGTTCGTGTCTCTGAGTTTACCTGTTTTGTTGGACATAATATCTTGTTTTGTCTGGAAGTTACAAACTTTCCCGAGAATCCAGCTCTGCCTGCCCATGGGTGCTGCCTCAATTAATGCATTTTGTATTCCAAATTTGGATTCCACAAAGTTGTTTGCTTCCTCTAAATATTTTTTTGGCTCACTTTTTAATCCTTTTATGATTATATTATTTTTCTTAGCCTGTTTTTCCTGTTCCTCTAGTGCTGCCGTCAGTTTTTTAACTTCATCTTTTAGTTTTTCATCCGGTTCTGCTGTGTGGTTTGTTTCTTGCGTATTCTCCAGTTTCTCGATGCGTTGTATGATTGGCTGCAGTTTTTCGTCCGGTGTTTCTGCTGCTGCTTGTTCTTCCAGAGCTTCTAGTTTTTTTATCAAATCCTCATGCTTTGCTGCCGCCTCCGACGCCAGGTCGTTGACTTGCGCTTCGATCTTGCCGATTCTCATGTTGAATTTATCCAGCGATGTGACAAGCGTGTCTCCCAGTTTCTTGAGCTCTTTGCTGTTATCTACTTTCAGCCCGCTTAACTTCTCCGCCAGCCAGTCAAATTTTTTATCTATACTCTCTTCGAGATCTGCGAAGCTGCTAACTTGTTGTTTCTCTTCCTTATTATCAAGATTTTTTGAGTTATCGGTTTCTTCCGTACTTATTGTTTCTTTTGCCGGCGATCTCATAATAATGCTGCTTTTTTTGAAGGGGTTCGAGTCTAAACTGTCCGCCGCTTCAGGCTCTTCTTTATCTCCCGTGCCACGTTTTCTCTTGTTGCCGCTAGGACTCAGGTGATCTAGGATCGATACAGTAGATTTCTCTCCCTCTCTGATCAGAAGGGCTGCCTTGGATGGTCTGCCTGCTCTGCTCTTGGAAGGTGTCGGAGCGCCACTTCCCGCACAGGGATTGCCCGCAGTTACCTTGCCCTCAGTTGGTAACGGGTGGTTTCCTACATCCAAGCGTTCGTCGAGCTTTCGTTTTTGTCCGTTGATAGCCTGGTCTTCAGTTTCTGGCATGGCCTTTACTAACCTCTCTGTTGTTTCGCTGGCAGTTTTCCTCGATTTCAGTGGTTTTGCTCAGGCCCACTCCGAACTTTATTTATTCCGCTGCTCTTGTCGGTTTCTTCTTGCGTTTGGTCCCTGATTTTCACTTTTTCTTTCCTGGTTGTTCGCAAATGATTTCAAAAAATTGTCCGTCGCTTGACTTGTTATCGCAAGCTCTACCGCAGCGCCTCCAGTAGCTATAATTATAAATAAATTAATAAATTATGTATGTATGTATGTATGTATGTATTTATTTATTTGCTTCCTGGGGTAATAAACCCCTTAGCAAAGGGAGTGCCATTTACAGGTATCATTGACTTACAAGCTATCGTGATTTACAATAAATTACAATGCATGTTTTACAGAATTTTTTACAATAAATTACTCGTTTATGATGAACGAACGTACCCAGTTAACCAAACGTGCTGTGAGAGCATGCAATGACGGCACAGTTGCGTCAAATTCGCGTCACGCGACAGTACGGCATGCCGTCATTACGCAGCCTTCTGCGTCCGCACAAGAAGGCGGCGTAATGACGGCACGGCGTGCACAGACACAACGTGGCGGCATGTTAACGGCAAGAACACAACACTGCGTAACGTGGGATGTTGCTTCGTGACGGCACGATGACAGAATATTTTCGTAACGCCGTGATGTTGTTACGTCCCAACGCTCGTGAAGCGCGCGTTGGTCGTCGCAAATTCCCCGCGTGAAGCGCGGGGTTATATTTATTTTTACGTGGGCGCTTTGCTCCGTCCCGTACAGGCCCGGTTTCTCAATACCTGCAAAAGGGTTTCTGGGAGTAAAATAATATTAAACAGAATTATAGCAAACAGAGGGATAACCAAATATATTCTCCACGGAGTAAATAATTTTTGTCGTTACAGGTTTAATGTCTCCGGAAATCACACTCATCCATCCATACACACACTCACACTTACAGTTGTGGATTCTTCCATCCCGGCGGGGGTTCTTACACTCAGCTATTCGCTGCGGCGCTCGAGCTCGAGCCGTCAGGTTCACTAAAGTCTCTAAGTTGTCCTTGTTGTTATTGTGTTCTATCTATTGGCTGAGATTACTGTCTCTAAAATGGTTTTTACATACGGGTTCACTTCAATACTCAAAATACGGATTATAGTCGAAGACAACGATCACGTTTTAACGGAGAGCGCGCAGTTGACCACGTATTCGGAGATTTCTGTGAGCTCCGGATCGAATTGAAATTATGGCGAATGATTATGGCTGATATTATTTGATTGTTATTTTTACGCGCGTAGATTTACTAACACTACGGAACGCACTCGCGAAGGCACTTCCTCGATCCTATGGCGTACTATCTTTGTAGCAGTACCGAGGGTTACGCGACGGAGATTTATCGACCTACGTGAAACACTGACACGCGGAGCCCTAGACCGATCTAACCCTGATCGAAGCTGTCTAGAGACTGTCCTCCCCGATCTCGCGAGGATCCTCGGATTCTCGGTCGGTCGGGAGGAGACAAATTCCGCGGATTCAGCTCTCGCGGCTGACGCATCGCCTGGGTGCAGCCGCGGCGAGAAATCATACCGCGGTATAAAATCACACCGCGGATTAGCCCGGCGACGCGCTGTCGCTTTTTGATCCGAGGATGCTTATTCCGCTGTTTATACGGAATCTGATTCCCTCGCGACCATCCGAGGACTCGCGAGTCCCCGGAGAGCGCGAGGAGCCAGTCCGGTCAGCGATAATGCCGGTGGAAAATTCCGGACACGCGCGACGATCGCGATCGCCGGCGCGCCGAAACTCCACACCTCATCCCAGCCGCGTTGCGACACAGAAAAAGATTCATAACGCGGGGAATTTCGCAGCGCATCGCGTGAGCGCAGCTGCGGTGTGGAATCACACCCCAAGTGACAGCTCAGCGATGCGCTGTTGCTAAGGCGCGTTACGTGCCGCGCTTTCCCGAGACGCATCTCGAAAAAGTACGGGACGTAACAATGTGATATTCGGAGAAGGGGCCCCCGGAATTATGGCAACGTCGCGTTTCGTTGCTCTGTAGATGGTGATACTGTAACGGCACAATGTCAGCACGTCGTGGCATCCCGTTGCAACGCAAACGTGACGTCTATTTTGCATCATAAATTGCCGGACAGAATAGGCGTCGATGAAATTTCTCGGGAAGCTCCGAAGAAGCAGGAAACGTCGGTCAGGGATTTGCAGAGTCCGATGAATCGTTGTTCTTTTTTAATTTACTTTTAACTGTCAAATTCTGTTATTGATTTTTATCGGACATTATTTTGTTTCTATAATTGTACGAAATTATTAGTCTGTTGCTCGACTTTCGCCCGACAACGCGAGAGTTTCTCGCGGGTAAAAGTCACGACTGCGTTGCGTTTCGGATTTTTTAGAATGTTCGAACGTACAAATTGTTTTTTGCGTTAAATTTGGGGTGACATATGAACTTCTCGAGGCTGCTTTTTTCGTTGGATATGCTGTTCAATATCCGTCGGCTCGAGCCGAGAACGAGACTTACGAGACTCATCTCCGATGTTGCTGTAGAAATTTGTGCGATATCTCTTGCTCTGTTATGATAGGTGGAAATGAAAAATGCTCGTATAAAGAATCCCTCTTTTAAAATAAATATATATTTTTCACACGGACATATGACTTCCGTTTCTTAACATTTATACATTTATACATACGTCCAATGTATAAATGTATATAATCTATGTTGATTTATTATTCAAAAATTATTGTGACGAGAGTGACACTTTCAACATGAACACATAAGCGTTGACTAGCAACAAAGTGCTCGCTTCACTTGCATTCTTTGTTTCACTATTACTTAACTTTTAATCAACGCACAAAGTTATTTATTTTATTGTATTTTATACCGATAGATGTCCAAATGTTGAGCGAGTGATTTCAAAGATGTGGCACGTGCCATTGAAAAAAACAAATCAAAATCAATGTAGATAACGCGTGTCCCGCCCTCAACAGAGATTCGATCGAAACGCCTTATTAATTAGAGTATCCAATTGCCCCGACACTTACTCGATTCATTTATTTGTTTCTCAAGTTAGTCGATATTGATTATATTTTTGAATATTCTAATGTCGATAAGAAAAAGATAAAAATTGTTCATAGGAAAAATAAAACCCATTAAATTTGGGTCACTCCGATTATTGTCATCTTGTGATAAAAGTTGTGAACGAAAAAAAAAACGTTTTCTTTCCGATTAGAAATTCTAGAGAAAATTCGTGAGGCAAACTACAAAAAAAAATAGTTTTATTCCTGGTATAAGTTAATCAAATATGATGTATTTTATTTGCGTAAATATTGTGATCGCGATATGTGTAAATGTATAAATGATAAGAAACGGAAGACACATGTTCGTGTGAAAAATATATTTTTATTCTTTATACAAGCATTTTTCATTCCCACCCTAGCTAGTCCGATGACGGTGAAAACGACCAAAATATATGACCGAAAAAACGACCAGTCGTTAAATAAAAAAAAAAAAAAAAACCAAACGACCAAGAAAACGACCATTGAAATTATTTTTGCTTCGTCGTTTCTTCGTTACGAAAAATCGGAAAACGACCGTCGAAACAACCAACTAGACAATCAAACTACAAATAGACAATCAAAATATATACCATTAAAGGTTTGAATAGCCGAGTGGCTTAAGGCGCAGAGCAACAATCAGAAGCTCCCAGGTTCGAATCCTGACAATGATACATTTTTTTTTTCCGACATTTAAATTGATAAAAAAGGGGTCATTTCACGGATCACTGAAAAAACAGCCGGTTACAAATTATTGAAATGGTCGTTTCGACGGTCGCAATCATTGAAAGTCGTTTCCAATTTTTCGTGACGAAGAAACGACTAATCAAGAATAATTTCACTGGTCATTTTCTTAGCCGTTTGGTTCTTTTCAATGTTTTTTTTTGCATTTAACGACCAGTCGTTTTTTCGGTCGTTCGGCCGGTCGCTGGATCTGCTAGAGCACCTATCATCAGAACATAGCAAGAGATATCGCACAAATATCTACAGCAACATCGGAGATCAGGGTTTTCAAGCAGGGCAATTAAGTCATTTTTCTCCGTAAGATAACTTCTAATGTATAGGTTTCGTTGGTATTCGTAGATTGGACAGTGCACAATAACGTGTTCAATTGTCTCGGGAACGTTCAAGTTACATATGGTGCATATTTCGTTCGGCGTTAGATTATATCGTATTCCGTTCCACGTAAAGCAACAGTTGTAAACGTTGGCTAATCTCACCTGAGCCTTTATCCTAGTAATTGCAATTGGACAGCGATGCGTTAGGTAGCTTACTTCACAGTGCTCTAGGAGTCTAGATATAGGCAATTTATTGCTTAGGTTCGCCCATTCTTCTAGGTCTTTTTCTTTGTACAAAGTTTCGAATTTAGACATAATTTCGCTCTCTCTTCTCTCCCAGGCTGTGGCGGAAGTCTCCTGTAGGATGTCAGAACAGCCAATTCTGTCTAGGAATACCTGGAGTTGCGAGACTAAGTTGTATTTTGTGTTTTGATTCGGACCGGCCGCCAAATGCAGTAGCCGTAGTAAGCAGATTTTAGGTAAAGCCGAGCTTTTTTTCCGTAAAGTTCTGATTATGAAATTCCAGGTGATTTTCAGTGCCGAGATTGCAACCCTATGTCGTTTCAGCTCCAGCCTGAGAGCGCAGTTTGGGGTGTTTTTTGGGAGTAGTAAGGGCCTTTTGAAAAAGTTTGTTTGGGCTATTTCTAGAAGGTCGAGATAACGGAGTCCCCACACCGGAACCGCATACAGAAGGGTGGCGCTAATTATACTCTCGTACATCTTCGTTATACTTTGCCACGAGTCACACTTAGCTCTAGCGAGTGTCGATATGACTGTACCATTTACGAGTCTCGACTTCGCGATCGCTGCACTAGCCGCATTTGCCCCGAGCGCAGAGCTTGAGATCGGGACACCCAAATATGTGTACGCATTCACGACCTCGAGTGTACGGTCATTAAATTTAAAACTAGAGCGGTCGCTAGTCTTAGTTTTCCCCGCTTTTCTGAAGATCACAACCTGAGTTTTAGAGATATTTACAGTGAGACCGTTCGCGTTGCAGTATTCCCCGAGAGTCCGGAGTTTAATTTGAAGATCGATCTTCGAATGCGCCAAGATAATTAGGTCATCTGCGTATAATAGCATATTGACGTCCGTGACCCCGTCAATGTTAACTTCCGTGAGTCCCCTATCCAGGAAGAATTTTTCAATATCTGCGATGTATAGGATAAACAGCAGCGGACTTAGGGTCTCGCCTTGGAGCACTCCTTCCGTGACTTGCGCTTTTGCCGAAAACTTTCCTTCCACTTTAACCTGGACTGTTGAGCTGTCATATATATTCTTAATAATCCTGAGTATTTTAGAGCTAACTCCTTGACGAAATAATTTGGCCCATAGTGGTGCGTGTGGAATGGAATCGAAGGCTCGTTTAAAATCTACAAAAAGGCCATAGACGGAACGTCCGCCTAACCTTAATTGCAGATGAATTGCGCTCGTTAGCACAAGAACTTGATCTATACAACTGCGGCCTGCTCTAAATCCAGCTTGGCATTCAGGGATTATTTCAGTTCCTTCCGCCCAACTTTGTAATCGGTCCTTTAAAATCAGTGTGAACAATTTGGTTATAGAATTAACTTGAGCAATACCTCGATAATTTAACGGGTCTTTCTTATCTCCTTTTTTGTGTATCATGGTCAGAGCATCTTCCCCCCACGAGGATGGGGTCTTCTCGGAGACTAAAATGTTGTTAAACAGTTCAAGTACATATTTAATACCATTTTCTGGGAGGGCTTTATAAAATTCATTATTTAGCATGTCTGGCCCTGGAGATTTCGCATTTTTTAATCTTTTTATATTCCGGAGCAGCTCCTCTGTTGTAATAGGAGCGTCTAAGTAAGGATGCCGTGCGTCTATGTACGTAGTATTATCAACAATTTTTTGCGGGAAGATGTTCGCGTAAAACTCCCCCCATTCTACTTCTGTTAGTTGCGCCGGTGCGTAAATTCGGGGTTTACACTTTTTTACAGCCAACCAGAATTCCTTCGCGTCCTTAACTGCTGCGAATTTATTAATAAGTTCTCTATCGTGTGCATTTTTTTTTGCTTTCACCAGATTTCTGTACACTTTTTGGCCTTTATGAAAGATACGCTTTTTCACGTCACTAAAGTCTGAGTCTTTGCAATCTTTTAATTGTTGAAGTACCTCTTTTTTGGCTCTATAACACTCGCCGTCAAACCAGGGATTATTTCTGTTGTTACTGGAGGGTTGGCTTTTGACCTCTTTTATTATACCCGTTTTTACGCCCGCCTCAAAAACTGCTAATCTGAGATTTTCGCTGAGTGCCTCTATCGGTTTTTCGCGGTCGTATCGGCCTAGAAGTTGACATGATTTAAGTTTCTCTTGGTAATCAACTACATTATTTTCCGTCCACCGAGTAATTGTTTTGTTCGCGTTTAAGCATTTGTGGTTTTTGCTGGGCGCAATAACGGTAGTAATCGCAAGTTCCAATATCACAGGAAAATGATCTGAGTCAGATATTGAGTAATCGACTGTTAGGTCGTCTATATAGCATAAACTAGCGATATTAGTCCAGATTAGATCGATCACACTCTTGCCGACAACGCTCGAATAGGTAAATTTGGCAGGTCCATCGCTAGGGGCTCTTCCGTTAAGACAGATATATCCATTTGCAGTCATGAAGTTAAAAAATATTGTTCCTTCTGGAGTGAGGTTCTTGTCGAGTGATTCTCTGTTTTTATGTAGGTTTGTCGACTCGAGCAAGTCTTCCGGGACCTCATCCAATTCCCCAATTCGAGCATTAAAGTCACCCCCTATCATTATTAACGCGCCGGGGTATTTATTGCTGAGCTTATCAAGTGTGATCTGGAACAATTCTAAAATTACATCTAGGTCTAGCTTGGGTTTAAAATATACAATTCCGGTTATTATTCTAATTTTTTGCACGACGTGACTCACGAAAATCCACCGCTCGGAGGTCTCCAAAACCTCTGTGTTACCGATAGTTGCATCCGTTATTAATGCTAGGCCACCGCTGCCGCGCCCTCTCGTCTTGTCCTTTATAGCATTCGACCAGGTTGTATTATAGTCGGTAAGTTGTGGAGGCAGCTTGGGAGGAGCGACGGTCGCCCATGTCTCCGAGACTCCGATGATTTGAGCCTTCTTGTCATTCGTGTAATTCAAGAGATTTTTTATTCCATGACAGTTCCAGAAGATAATTTTAAGTTTACGGTCGACTGGTCGTTTTTTGACGCTGAAATGTGCCCCGAAGTTTCGTCCGGAGGGTGAGGATTAGGCTCCTGAATTTGTGTAGGTGTTACATGTCGTTGTTCCTGCTGCACGACGAGTTTCCCCAGCCTTTCATCCCAGCGCATCCAAGTGTCGTTGATTTGGATTTTTTGGTGCCCAACTTTCACAGGATGATTTTTGTTTCTTTCAGTGCGTGCGATGTCCCGGAGTTTTTTCTGCGTAGATCTTTCCGCCTGCGTGAGGTCACTTTCTATGTAGATATTTTTGTTCGAGAGTACTCTTTTTTTGTTCCTCAGAATCTCTAGTTTTGCGTCAAAATTGATAAGACTAGTGTGGACAACTTGCTTCCTAGGTCCTATGGTTTTCGCCTCGCTTACCACGCCGTTGAGTTTGAATTCGTTCGACAGAAACGTGTCCACTTCTTTTCTAAGGTCGTTCGATTTTAATACGAGCCCCTTGATGATGATGTTCTTCTTCCGGTTTTGTTTGTCTTGGGCTTCGAAGTTACGGGCGAGCATATCCAGTCTGGCGAATGTCTCAGCCGCTGGTTGTCTTGGCATGGATGCACTGCTCGCTGCCGCGTTGTCCAGTTTATGTTCCAGCTCGTTCAGTCTTCTTTCAAGTTCAAGTTCTCTTTCGGAGATCGGGTGCTCCTTTATTTGGGTCTCCAACGACGAGAGTCTTGCGTCCACCGAGGCCTGAATTTTCTTATTTTCTGAGTTATTTGTTTGAATTTGCTTTTTCAGCTGCATAATCTCTTCCCTGATTGACGAATTATTGGAGGCTTTTTCCTCTTTTAGGGCAGTAAAGTTGCTTGAATTTTCCTGTCTCAAAGCAAGAATTTCCCTCAGGATATCGCCCATTCCAAGGTTTTGGTTCGATTGTGCGACGTGCGATTTATCCGTCTGCAGATTTGTGTCCGTCAGCGTTACGTTATAAGCATCCGGTGTCACATGTGACAGCGGGCTTGGTGGTGGGGTGCATTTCGTTAGCGTGCTTTTTTTATTACCGTTTCATCCATGGTCGATTCTTCTGGGTTGAACGAATCTATCTGGAAAAACATTCTCTTTCTCGAGTCTTTCCCCGCAGTGCACGATGCCAACGGCCGTGTTGACGTCAAATTTTTTCTTGGGCGTCCTCTCCCAGGCTTGCCGCTTGTGTGCGCTTGTTTATTTGTGTTCGCGGTGACAGGTGTTGATAATGCAGATCCCAGTTGCTCGGTCTGACCCGGGCGCGGTGTGTCGACACGCGTAGTTGGTTCCTCTTTGCTATGCAAGTTGTCGCCACCGGAGTCCACGCTTTGCGGCATCACTAGGCAGCATCCAGAAAACGATCTCTAACCTCTCGGAAAGACTGTGTAGAAAAACCTCTGCGCCACACAAACTCCACGACAAGCCACTTTGTCTGTTATTTCAGCACTGGCTGAGCGAGAAAGTTTGTCCGTTTCGATGTATTGTTCAGGTCACTGGTGGTTGGCGCCGATAATACACATAACTTTAGAGACAGTGTGATTTTACGCTTGTTGACACTTTCGTAGCCAACATGGCCCCCAAATTAATAAATTAATAAATTTAAAATTTAAAAAATTTTGAAAATTTAAAAAATTTTGAAAATTTAAAAAATTTTGGAAATTTAGAAAATTTAAAAAATTTTAAAAATTTGAAAAATTTTGAAAATTTTGAAAATTTGAAAAATTTAAAAAATTTTGAAAATTTAAAAAATTTTGAAAATTAAAAAAATTTTGAAAATTAAAAAAATTTTGAAAATTAAAAAAATTTTGAAAATTAAAAAAATTTTGAAAATTAAAAAAATTTTGAAAATTAAAAAAATTTTGAAAATTAAAAAAATTTTGAAAATTAAAAAAATTTGAAAAATTTTGAAAATTCAAAACATTTAAAAATTTTTCAAAATGTTTTGAAAATTTTGGAAATTTAAAAAATTTTGACAATTTTTAAAAATTTTTAAAGAATTAAAAATTTTTAAAATTTTTACAATTTTAAAAATCAAAAAAATTTTGGAAATTTTGGGGGGGGGGGGTGGTTTAGTGTTGGCCATGGAATTTAGAGCGAGTGGTTTCGAGTTGGCCATGGCCTTTCGACGCGTCCTACATAACGGCGGCGGCGGCGGCGGCGGCGAGATCTTTTTATAATATAGAGAGAAATAACATTCTTATTATATAACATTATTTCATAATACGAATAATCATATGAAAGAGTAGCCTTATATTCATAGACGTTAATGTGAAGGATTCAGTTTCACACGGTTACATTACTATATTTTGTGTTCTGTTCGAGTTGGCATGTTATCAGAGCATTTATCGAGCGCGCGTCGAGCAGAAATAGTTCAACCACGGCTAGAAGATGACCTTCCTTACGTGCTCCGCAGACGTGCAAATAATTTTTTCGTGTTAAACTATATTTTTTAAATCGCAGATTGCTACCTTTTTACTAAATATATATTTTTTTAAATAAAAATGTAATATCGTAATGTACATTTGATTGTGCTTACGCACAATTTTATTTTTTATAAAATAAACAATTTGAAAAAAATCACTTTTCTATGTTGACATTGCAACGAGTTTATTCGTCCATTGTGCGAAAGTTGTGTTTTATGTGTTTATGAGATCGACGACTTTCTGTGCCAAATGGATATTTAATAGAAACTTTGCGACATTGAAAAAAAAAATCTTACTTTCGTGTTTTGTGCCGTGTCGAGTGTCACATAAAAACAGGATGACCCTCAAAATCTCAGAAGTAGAATTTCCAACACAGCTGCAACTGTACAGTCGGTGAAATCTTCGAATACTTTGCACGCTTAAAAAATAATTTGTCATCCCAACAGTGCCGAATCCAGGAAAAACTTCATGACTGAAGTGTTACTAATGAACGTTGCGCCATCGAAAACTCGACATTTCCGGTCTCCTTGATTGTGGAACTCGTGATAGGACGTGCGGCTATATAGCTGCACTGTATAGCAAATATAACTTGCAAGCGTCTCTCTTGAAAATGCCGACTGAAGCTACTTCACCGAATTACGCCCAGATTATTATGATAGACGTGTTGATATATTACACCCCTGTGTTAATTTTCTTCGGTACTATTGGCAATTGTTTATCCGTCTATGTACTCTTTCAGTCGGAACTGAGACGTTCGTCCTCAAGTTTTTATCTCGCCGCACTGGCTATAAGCGATACAGGATTCCTCATTTCCGTTTTGATACCTTATTGGTTCGAAGTCGTCGGTGTTCATATGTTCAGTCGTAGCAGTTATTGTCAATCTTACGTTTTTCTTCTTACGAGTTGCAGTTTTTTAAGCGTATGGTTTGTCGTTGCATTCACCGTCGAACGTTTCGTAGCCGTTCGTTATCCTCTTCATCGACAGTCAATGTGCACAGTTGCACGAGCGAAATCGATGATTGTCGGATTGACTTGCCTCGGTCCTGTACTATGCAGTCCTGTACTCTGGATGGCCACCCCAAGGGATTCAGTCTGGGGTGTACCAGGTTGTACCGTTCTTGAGGAATGGGAGGAATGGGCTTTCGCCTTCGTCATCTGCAGTACCGTTATCGTTTTCATCGTGCCGTTTACGATAATCGCTCTTCTCAATGGACTAATCGTAAAGACAGTTCAGAGACAGGCCGGGCTCAGAATAACTCTGACGAACTCCACGACTAGACGTAACGATGAAATATCATCCGGTCCACAGAGTTCAAGTGCTTCTGCTTCATCGGTATCTCAGACGAAAATTACTAAGATGCTGCTCATCGTATCCAGTGTATTTTTATGCTTGAATCTGCCGTCTTATAGTATGAGACTTTACTCATTTTGTCAGGTACACAGTTACAATTAAAAGTAGTCCGAGCAGCATAGTCCCAGGAGATGTGAGATTCACAGACATTCAGAAAAAATTTCGAACGTTTCCCAATGGAATAAAAATCTGAAAAAAAATCAAGCATAGAGAAGGTATTCGAAAGATTGATTTTGCGTAATAATAATTCCAAAAAGTTATTAACAATTTGATTAAAAAGAAAACTTGTTTGACACATTATCCGGCAACCTACCTTTTTTGGGGTGAAAATAATTTGACAATTTTTCTTTGTTCGTATGGATTTTTTCGGAATTTACTCGAGATTTTGAAACGTGCCGAAAATTGTTTAACAATATCGCAAAGTTTCGAAATCACGAAAAAATTCTGAAAAAATTCATGCGTATTAAAAATGTTTTAAACATTATTTTCATCACAAAAACGAGTTAGGTCACCGGGTTATTTGTTAAACAAGTGCTTTTTCTCATTTTTTTTATGACTTGTGGGAATTATTATCATAGAAAATCAATTCTCGAAAACCTTCTCTACCTATTCTTGGTTTTTTTCAGAATTTTATTCCATTGGGAAACGTTCGAGTTTTTTTTTATAAATCTCTGTGAATCACACATTTCCTGGGACTGTGCCGCGCAGAATATCTTAACCGACAACTTATTTCGAAATAAAAATAAGAAAATTGATTGCACGCAAATATATATTTTGTTTCAGAATGAAGAATTACCGCAAACTCTCCACTTAGTTCAGCAAATCTGTGATCTCGTGTTCTACACCAGTTTCGGTATAAATTTCTTTCTTTATTGTGCTGGCGGACACAATTTCCGGCAAGCGGTATTAGGCATGATAGTTTGTGTGCCGCGAAGTTGGAGGATCACGAAGTTAAGCCCATCCCTGCGCAGAAGTCAACGTAACACTTGTACGTTTGAAAATCGTGTTTTTTGCTTAATCATATCTTCAGAATAAAATATAATTGGGCAAAATCCAATTACCTTAAAAGAAAAAAAAACAAAAAACAAAAAATTGTTACAACGGTAGTGTTACTTCGAATTCTATTGAGAAAATTAATTAGTAGTAGTAGCAATTCTCTATTTCGATGCATATACACTTGCAGGTTTTTACACTTATCCCGCATCTTATACATCAATACCCCTTAAACTATGATTGCATTTCCAGTTTTTTCACATACACACTAACATACTTTCTTTTTCCATTCATCCACATCGCACCCCCTACTCCTCGCTTATTTTCGCTGCCAGTCTTTCGTATTGCGCGACGCATTCGCATAAAGCTACTATTGGCTTCCCTACCCTTAACGCACTATTGATTTTCTGCTCCATTCCTTTTCTATCACTGATCACCCATACTTTTAGATCCTCTCCCGATTTCTGGTCTATCCTTTTCCCAATCTCACTGCACTCGCAAGTATGCATCAACGTTTCCACTTCTATGTTACATACCTAGCATTTTGTGTCTCGGAACCCCTTGTTTTTCCCCCTCCTTACGCTTCCGCGCCTCATTCTTGCCCACACTTCTTTTATTTCTCCTCTTAACCCATTAACGTCCAAGCGTCCCGATTTCTTACCAAACTTTCAACGTGATTTTTTTTTATGTTATCGACGTTAAAAAAAATTTGTTTTCAGATGTATCGACGTAGAATTTTATGCTTTTTCAGAATACCGGCTCAACATTTTGATTAGACATAAAGAAAAAAAAATATGGCCGATTCAAACGTGAAAAACGTGAAATTAAAAAAAAAACTTTTTTTGATTTTTTTTTTGCAATGTTACCGCAAAGAATTCATACTGTAATCATGATCAGAGGTGATCGGAATAGTTAAAGTTTAACAGGCAATTTTCATGTAATCGTTGAACCACTCCTTTTTACAATATGGCGGCAAGAACGTAAATATTCTACAGAAACATAAGCTAATTTTTTTCTCAGCAACTATTGAGCTTAGCTCAAATTATGTAAGCACAAAAATATCTTAGAATTGGTCAAAGAATATCCTCAAATTAAAAAAAAAATTTTTGAGAAGATTTTTGGTTTTCCAAAATATCAAAAAAATTAAAATTGCCTTTTTTTTTTTTTTTTTTTTTTTTTTTCTTAAAAAATTTGAGGGTATTCTTTGACTAATTCTAAGATATTCTTGTTCCTAGATAATTTGTGCTAAACTCAATAGTTTCCGAGAAAAAAATTAGCTTATTTTTGTAGCATATTTACGTTCTTGCCGTCATATTGTAAAAAGGAGTGATTCAATGATTGCATAAAAATGTATGCATAAAGTAATTCGTATTGTGTCGATACATTTTTTAAGAAAAAAAAAATTTAACAATTTTAATTTTTTTGATATTTTGGAAAACCAAAAATCATCTCAAAAAATTGTTTAAAAATTTGAGGATATTCCTTGACTAATTCTAAGATATTTTTGTGCTTACATAATTTGAGGTCAATAGTTTCCGAGAAATAAATTAGCTTATGTTTTTGTAGAATATTTACGTTCTTGCTGCCATATTGTAAATAGGAGTGGTTCAATATTACATGAAAATTCCCTGTTAAACTTTAACTATTCCGATCACCTCTGATCATGATTACAGTATGAATTCTTTGCGGTAACATTGCAAAAAAAATGCAAAAAAAGGTTTTTTTTTTTAATTTTCATGTTTTTCACGTTTGAATCGGCGATATTTTGTTTTCTTTATGTCTAATCGAAATTTTGAGCCGGTATTCTGAAAGAGCATAAAATTCTACGTCGATATATCTGAAAACAATTTTTTTTCATCGCCGATAACATAAAAAATAATCGCGTTGAAAGTTTGGTAAGAAATCAGGACGCTTGGACGTTAATGGGTTAAGGGGACTAGGCAGCGTGATTTTTTCAAAATTTCCATTTTTTTTCTCTCATATTCTTACACTTCGGTTCTTTTCGCATATTTCGGCACAAGACACACTAAAAAATTCAAAAAATTGAGTTCAGGGGACCTTTGAGTACGGAGCGCGCGCCATAGAGCATGTATGTACAGGTTGCGTTTCCTTCAAGGGGTTATGCCACTGTAGAATTTTCGAAAGATCAATTTTCATTTACTTGCTTTAAAAGGTCCCTGCGGACCTTAATAATGATGTCCCAAAAGATTATGGCCGGGAAAGATTTCTAAGTACTCGATTTTCGAATTTTAGTGCGCGGCCGCCTGGTGCGCAGCATTTTAGCAAGACAAACTTTAAACGCGTTTATCTCAAAACTACTTTTTTCAAGCTGGCCGGACCGATTACTCAAACAATTATGTTCTGATTCAGTTGAAATTTTGCACATATCTTTAAAAATACATTGTCATCGACACTACGTAGGATTTACATTGTTTGCCTTAGTTCATTTGTTATTAACAATTTTGTGACGATTTTTTAGGCAAATTCTGCACTTTTCACTCTGAAAGTGCGACATTTGGTTAAAAATCTAAATATTAAAAAATCCTACGTAGTGTCGAAGACAATGTATGTTTAAAGATATGTGCAAAGTTTCAAGGAAATCGGAACATAATTGTTCGAGGAATCGGTCCGGCCGTGGAGCTTGGAAAAACGGAGCCGTCATCGCAGAAACACCGCACAACCGCAATTTTGTTACGAATCGCTTAACCCCTTCACTGGTGAAGGATTTAAGAGTGAAGTGGACATTTCTGGTAGACTATTTTTTTTTAACTATCAACTTGAAATTTGGTTCTCGGGGGTTTTTGGGGTTGCTGATTATGAATCTGCACTTAAAATTTAGAAATTCAAGATGGCGGATCCAATATGGCGTACCTAAAAAGCAAAATTAATTTGACAAGAGCGAGCGTTTGTACTCGTGGGTTTTCGGGGTCGCTGATTACGAATCTGCACTCCAATTCAAGAAATTCAAGATGGCGGATCCAATATGGCCGACCAAAAATACGATGGTACTCAGGGGTTTTTGAGGTCCCTGATTAAGAATCTGCACTGCTCAAAACTCAAAATTGCAAAATGGCGGATCCAATATGGCCGACTAAAAAAAAATTGCGAACTAATGATGGAGGTAAAAAATAAAAATGTATTTAATTCCTAAATTTAGAGTGCAGATTCGTAATCAGGGACCTTTTACACCCTCGAGCACCAATTTTTGCTTACATCAAACGACTTTTTGTATTTTTGGTTGGCCATATTTGATCCGCCATCTTGAATTTCTCAATTTTGCGTGTAAATTCGTAATCAGCGACCCCGAAAACCCCCGAGTACCAACGTTCTCTGCTGTCAAGTGATTTTTTGAATTTTCGTTTCGCCATCTTGGATCCGCCATCTTGAATTTCTTAACTTTGAGTGCAGATTCGTAATCAGCGACCCCGAAAACCCCTAAGTACAGATTTTTGTAATGAAATCCTAAAAAATGTCGTATATAACGCAATTTTTTCGACAGCCCGCCATATGGCGGGCTCACCAGTTATGTCACAGTTCGTGTTGCCCGCCATATGGCGGGCTCACCAGTGAAGGGGTTAAAAAAATGTATCTTATGCGGTCACTGCGGACATGTCTGATAAACAACCGTTTTTTAAATCTCGATTTACATTGCAGTTTTTCTTTAAAAAATTACCGAAAACAGCTTTTGTTTCGGCCTCTACAGTGGCATAACCCCTTAAACGCGTTTTTCTCGAACAAGCATTTTTAATAGTTTTGCCACGATTTCTCAAGAACAAATAAACATATCGCTTTGATTTTTTCCTTGAAATGAAGCTATTGACTGTCTGTACAGATGAACCTAAATCTGTGTACAAAAATCAATTGATTATTGTTTTAACAACACACGTCATACATTTTTTATGGTTTTCGTATTTTTCCTGCCATTTTTTTTAATTACATGTTTTTTTTTTTTTTAATTTAGGTTCAATCTGTAGAGAAAGATCTCCGCAAGAGAATGGTAATTTGGAAATTGGAAATTGCTGAAAGCTTAATCCGGTCACTCCGAATCGTGGCAACAAGGGAGCAGCGCGCGAGGCGCGTTGCCATCTTCAATCGGTAATAACTTCGTTAAATATTTATATTTTTCGAGCTACAGCCTCTGAATTCTATGGCGAAAATTCGAATGAAAACGCGTTGCAAAAAGAAAATGTATGCACACAGATTCCATTTGATTTTGCTTCCTCATAGAGGAAGCTTTGTTTTCGTGAAAAAATTTTTTTTCGAGATTTTGATGTCAGTAGACTCAGAATGGTCCAAAACGTCGAGAAAAGTGGTTTGTGCGAAATGTATGTATGTATGTATGTGTGTGTGTGTGTATGTGCACGTTTCGTTGTTTACACGATAACTGTCGCAATTTTCGATGAATCTTATTCAAATTTGGCATGTGAGTGGGCTATCATGCAACACTGTTTGGGATTGTAGTTGACGCGAATCGGTTAATAAATTCAGATTTAGCAGCATTTTGAAAATTTGGCAAAAATTGTTTTCACAATGTAACTTCCGTAAATTAAGAGATATAGGGATGAAATTTTGTACGTTAATAGACCACCATCAAACCATGATCTGTACCAAATTTGGAGAAAATCGGTAAAGCAGTTCCCATGTTATTGCAATTTCAATTTTTTTCGAATCTCTGGAAGTAAATTTAGCTCCTGTAAATAATAAGACATCCGATTGCAATTTCGAACGTGTCATTACGTTTATTGATTATTAATGAAGAGTTTCGTCAAGGAAACGGTCATTATATCGGTAAATTTCGATTTTGCGGCATGAGAAACTAAAAAAAACCGACACGAAAAAAAAAATGCGGAAAAAATTTTTGCAGAACTACCTCAAATTTGGTTCAAATATGGACAACCATAGACTACGTTTTGAGTCGAAATTTGACGCGGATCTGTCCAGCCGTTCAATTTTATGGCATTTTGAATATTTTGAAAAAACTCGTTCACGCGCTGGATCGTGCAAATTACGAGGTTACGGGTTCTAATTTGGTTCACACATTGACTATCATGAACCAAGGGTTGGGTACAATTTTGAGACAAATCGGTACAGTGGTTAAAATTACTATAAAATTATAAAAAATAAAATTGATTGATTGCGTGTGTGAAGTAGGCACAGCGAAGCGAACGCTTTGTTGCTAATTATATTTAAAAAAACTGTGAAACATATTGAGTTCAAACAAGCCTGCAAAGTAGAACCTTGCAAATTGCTTCCTCTAAATTTTGCACTTTTAACGAAGCTTCCTCTATGAGGAAGCCAAAACCGATCAACATACTTCCTCATAGATGTAGCTTCGTTAAAAGTGCAAAATTTAGAGGAAGCAATTTGCAAGGTTCTACTTTGCAGGCTTTTTTTTTTGCATTTTTGGCCCAATCACGCTGCCTAGTCCCATGAATCTACTGTCTTCCCAGTATCCTTCGATTCGAATAACCCTTTTTTACTCTGATATTCCTTGCAATAGTGCGAGGCGTCAATTTTGTTCCAGTCCCGCTGTATTTCTTGGTCTCTCCTAATCTTTATCAAGCGACGCGGTCTCGACGCCAAGTATAAAAAAAAATAAAAAAGAATACAACTACTCTTATTTACTGCAAGTCGGGACGTTTTCCGTTACTTTCAAATGTGCACCGAGTTACTGTACTGTACATACGTACAGTACAGTACAGTACTGTACATACGTCGCGTACGAAAAATGTTTCGGGTTCAATATTTTACCTTTTTCTATCTTCCTATCAAATTCCTCCTTGTCTCCGTTTCATATTGTTACGGATGGCCGAAATGAATACACGGATATTTGTTGTTGGGGCGGATATTATTGGTTACAAATGTTTTCTATTATTCCCGATCGTATTGTCGCGCACGTCTGCTCGCTGTCAAGGTCTCGTCAAGACTGTCGTCTGTCAAGATCGCTGTGAAGTCGCTCATCTATTCGTTTGTCTATTGTCATATATCCTGTGATCTTGTAATAGTCAGCTAACTCCGTTACAATATTATTTCCCATATTTCCCCTTTCCCAATTCCCTTCATAGTTAACTGCAACTCTTTCCCCTCTTTCTCTTTTCCCTTTTTAGACAGTTTCTCATTTATAATTCCTCTGATTTCCTCATTCAAGCAAATTTTCGGCCATCTAGATTCATCCATTTCCACGATCTGTCCTAAATATTTTGCTGCCCTTTACCACAATTCTACTCCTACAAATTACTCTGCATCCCGCGTCCATCCTCCAGATGTACGCCGGTTTATTCCTTGAGAAAGTTAATTATAAAATTCAACATTTTTGTTTATCTACGATTCCTCTTTATGTCCTCAATTTTTCTCAACGTTCTGCTTCTATTTTCTAGCTGCCAAATCGACGACATCGTCCAGGAGTTGTTTGACGCCGCAACGCAAAGTCGTTCTCGAAATCACGCCAAACTCAAGCAGCAAATTGCCAGATCTATCGAATGATGAAAATTTACAAAAGCCGAAAAATTCCAGTAATCAATAGTCCCGTGAGGAACTCTGATCATATAGACAAATGTTTCGATGTACAAGAAATACTGTTAATGAGAGACTAAATATTGACTGTTAAGGTAATCCGAACGCGACCTCGAAATCTGCAGAATTTATCAGATATGACGAATCCCTCGATTTATAACTCCCACAGTAATTCCATCCAATATATTCACATATGGCTTATAAAATTTGCAATACATAAAAGATTCAGTAGTCTCTTTCTAAAAAGTTGGTGGCCGTCAGCTATGTTCATATCAAACCATTTTATTCGTGCTCTGATTGGCCCTCGCTTCGCGTGAAAACAGAACAAATAAGGCCATGTTTGTCTGTTTTCAAAATGCAGAATTGACAGTTTGTCATTCGCGATAATGCGGTTCTCAAAAGCAACGTCCGGGCTTCCTATTCATCGTAAGTTTTTTCGTAATTTATCTCCGCCCAAATCCAATGAGCGAGGCAGCGCGTCCGGTCTGGCTATCCTCTCTTAGAAAAGACATGGCAATCGAAGGTCGCAATTTTGAAGCCGCCTTTCGAGCGTTCCTATTGGACGGCGGCAGCTTCGATATATCGACATGGCCGCCAGTGTCACGCGCGCGCGTTTCGAATGGCTGTGCTCGCGAAATTTATTGTGATTTACTGTGAAACGAAATTGTCATCCTGGTGCTCGCGAAATCAGTGAATGAAATTTGTAAATGATGAAATCTGTGAACGAAATACATAAAAAATACGAATGTGAAAGGATAAATTATCATTAACCTAAAATGTGAATATGCAGTGTTTAATAACCTAAAATGTGAATATGCAGTGGCACACGTACATCGATGCAGTGGCACACGTCCATCGAAAATGTGTTGAAGTAGTTTTCGGCCGATTCGATAGCACGAGCACGTGGAGTAATTTCGTGAATTTTCAGGCTTCCGATCGCTACGGAAATGCTGGTACGGCGACAGGAGTGGATTAAATTCGTTAAATGGGCCGTAATATCGGGGGCGGCGATTTTGCTGCCGATGGTCTGGATAGACTCGATGTACTACGGCAAATTGGTCATCGCGCCGCTCAATATCGTTCTCCACAACGTTTTTTCAAACCACGGTCCCGAAATTTATGGAACCGAGCCCTTAAGCTTCTATCTGGTGAATGGCTTTCTCAATTTCAACTTCGTATTTATCAGGGCTCTGCTCACGCCGGCATTGGTGAGTGTACACACATTGAATGCACTTTGCAGCGCACGTGGCCTATTTTTTTTAACTGCAGCGTCGTTGTTACTGATCATTGCAGTTTTTAATGTGGAATGTGGGGCCGGCGAGGCTGCGAAATCGATATTGCCTACCCTACTGGTACTCACTGGCTCCGCTTTACTTGTGGATTATCATGTTTTTCATACGACCGCACAAGGTGAGCTCAAAGTTCAACATCATCGAACGCGTGATAGACACGCAGAAGGAAATCAATATTTTCTCAATTACAGGAGGAACGTTTTCTATTTCCAATTTATCCGATGATCTGCCTGGCCGGAGCCATAAGCGTGGACGTTCTGCAGAAATTATACTTCCTCGTGCAATTACGATGATGAAACGTGACAAACACTTTAACGGTGATTAAATAAAAATAAACGCCCATGGAAATTATGGTGGAAGCTAATAAATTGGGATGGGACGGTAAAGTGCCCACCGATGTGAATATCAACTTCTGCGTCGGCAAAGAGTGGCATCGGTTTCCGGGCAGCTTCTTCTTTCCCTCGAACAAGTAAGACCGCATGATTTTTTCTTTTATATGGGATATTATCTTTTGTAAACTTCTGGCCAGGGGCTCGAAAGTAATACCTCGATTCAATGTTTCAATTGAAGGTGGAAACTCGAGTACATAAGGTCCGAATTCAGAGGTCAACTGCCGCAGTCATTTTTACACGACGAGAATGCAATGAGTATCATACAACCGAATTTCAATGATCTCAATAGGGAAGAACCGTCTCGACACGTCAGTACAGATGAAATAAAAATGACGTTATATTTACATTGATTATTCGACGATTCTACTAACGAAATATTTGCAGTTCGACATTGACAGATGTCATTTTGTCTTCGACTTGGATTTGGAAACGGAAACACCGTTGGAACCAAATTACTCTCGCCAAACGGATCATTTTACGGTCGTAAAAGCTGCTTCCTTCCTAGACGCGTCCAGGTAAAATATCAATAAACATTTCATACTTAAATATCATACCTCAGAATATTATTTTCAACTGATTTATTTACGCAGATCTCATCCATTCTTCCGAGCTTTCTACATTCCCTTCGTGTCTAGCAAATACTGCTCTTACGGATCGTACAATCTGCTGCAGAGTACGAAATTCAAGGCGCTTCATTCGCAGGCCAAAGGGAAAAGCGCGAAAGCCCCGTAAATCGTGTTTCCGCCACTAAATATCATGAAATGTAGACTGTAGAGGTAAATTATGAATAAGCCACGATGCAGTCTGGTTGAAATTTGTGCATAAACGTTCTCAAGTTTTCTGAAAATCCATGTCTTTGTTTGGACCGTCCTTACGTAAGGCGTAACATTTTTTTTTTAATCCATAATCGAAAGTTATATACATATTCTGTACATACGTAGAATCTACTAATAAGGTGTACGAATCTTGTCAATGTAGTCAAGACCGATCGCGGTAATTATCGCGACGAACATGGAATTCAAGGCGACGTCGTCAGTATCTCGCATTATCGGTACGCGATGTCGATGACATTTCATAAATGAATGTAAACAACCGTGAAAACATATTTTATTCCACATTTAGCGCGGACGAGTCCGTGTAAATGTGGAAAATTCACGTTGCAACAATCGCTCAAAGTTACCTGGGGTAACATATGACTAAAATACATATACATATTTTGTACAAATAAAAATTCGTCGTATCACTATTTTTCTTTCGTGTTACACCCGTCCCCTAGCATTCACAATGACGGTGATGATAACGGCCATAATGACGGAAAAAATGACAGTCATTTTTGTACACCTTAATAACGGTGCGATATTGGCCATAATTAACGGAAAAATGATGGTCCGCAAAAAAATTCCGTCATTTTTCTGTTATTGTGACCGAATTGCACCGTTATTAAGAAGGAATTTTTTTTTCTGACCATCATTTTTCCGTTATTATGATCAATATCGCACCCTTATTAAGGTGTACAAAAATGACTGTCATTTTTTCCGTCATTACGACCGTTGCCATAAGTGTTAGGGTCGTCCTATGTTCTGCGCCTCGGCGCGGCGTTCGACGCTGTTATTACTCGGTGCATCGCGTTCGCTGAGGCACACGAGATAAGCATATAAATGTGCAATAACTAAAATAAAAGTGCAATAACTAAAATTCGTCCATGAGCGCGAAATTGAGTTGCCAGGAACAAAAATTAGGTGCTCAAATAAATTCCAAGGATTGCGACATTCCATTACATAATTTGAGAAATTGTTCTATGTAAAATCATTATAAATTTTTTTTAATTATTAGAGAGGATTAATAAAATCAAGAACAAGTGTGATTAATCGTGTCGTTTATTTTCGCGCAGTCTCATTTTCATTTTTTTTTTATCACAGAAAATAAAATTTGTAATCTTATTATTATAATACTATTATTTTCTTATTATAATACTATTATTTAAAAAATAAAAATATTATTTTCGTAAATGTGTTCGTAAATGTGTAAGTATAATATTATACGTATAAAACGTAGGAACTTTTTCTTCTTTCTTTCTTTGTATTAAAGTAATACAAGCGTGTCGCCTCAGAACTCCGTTATTTCCGCAATTTTGTCTTTCTGGAATGAAAAGAAAAAACATTTGTTAGTTCAGTGTCACTCCACTTCATGAATAAACGGCATTCCAATTTCAAATGACACACCACGTCACTGGCATGACAAATTTTTTTTTTACTTTTATTACTGATGATTACCAACCTTTGGCGGAGAGTTCTCTTCGTCTTCTACGCTTTCAACATCATCACATGCCCGCTTAAACGGAATGGCGTGGAATCCTTTCTTCAGCTGCGCGGCACTCAATGTCGTGTTATCCAATTTTCGTACGTCGTCCATAGATGCCGCTTGGACATATCGAGCTTCATCTGAAACAAATTACATACATATAGATTATATTGTTGTTTTTTTTTCATATGTAAAATGAATACATGTGTACTTACACTTGTTTAGCTTTATCTCGCCTTTCACACTTACGTGCGATCCTTCAACGAGATCCTTTACTTCGTTAAATTGTGTGATTTGAATCACCAATTTGTAGTATCCATCGGTGATCGCTCCGACGCCGTAACTTGTGTTTCCGGCTACTGCAAGTGAAAATTTAACTTTGATGAAACCGTCGACAACTGAAACATTATTATTATAATCATTATTATCAATAAAATAATACATACATATACAGGGTGATTCAGAACGATTTTGCCAGCCGTGGAGGGATGATAGTTTATGATCTGGAGAACAAAGTTACTTAGCCGTTTTGCGAAATTCGCAATATTTTTTTATTTATAAGCATTGCAAATTTGAAATAAATCGACCAATGGGAGCGAAGTACCTTCCCGCCATGGCGGCGCGAGAACGCGAGAGATAAACTTGGCAACGTCGGACGATGCATGGCTCGTGTCAGCCTCGTGTCACGGAGAAATTCTGCTACCACGTCGGTTCGAGCGAGTCGGCCGGTGACAGCTCGTATCAGTTTGTGGAGTCATATCGATGATCGGCTATCGATGAATAAGTGCACGAAAGTGTCCAAGTGTGCGTGAATGATCGGCTCGAGAGTGCGGTGCGACGGTCATCGTGGGGTTATGTGAGGGGTTATGTGAGGAGTTAAAGAGCAGTTGTGCAAGTTAAAAATCATACTTGTGTCTGAAAAACTCATATCCGAACGTGTAAAATAAAGTTGAAAATTCCAAAAATGTAAGTACATGAGCGGTGTACGTTATTTTGTCGGCTTATTGTATCCTCTAGCTTTTCTGATGATTGCGCTTGTCATTATTCTCTGTCTTTTTTTCACGAATCGTTCTTGTCCGGCTGTTTCGTACTTGATATCCGTAAGGATGTCAATTTCCAGCGAAACACCTGACTTAGACGGTAAAACCCCGTCACCGCCACTTCGTCGTTTAATGCATCGTCACTTGGGTCGAGAAACTCAAGCTCACAATTTCCGCTCAACTTACTCTCAACTTACGCTCAACTCGAAAAATCTAACCTAGAGATTCTGCCCGACTTGATGGACATTCGATGTAGGATAATTACCGATTGGTTTTCTTATGGAATTGATTTGCATAAGGTAAGTAATACAGATTCTAATTGCACAAGGTGTTTCTGCGCACTGGCGGACTTGCATGTGCCGAAGATTCATCCTTTTCGGTCATTATGCATCGCTCTGGTTGCTCTCAACTTACGTTCAACATACCTTAAACTTACCGGACAAATCACGCCAAACGATGACAATGGACAAAGAAATTTGAAATTTACGCTGGAAGTATCGCAAATGTGAAAAATTGTTGATCTCACATTACTCTCAACTTACTCCGAACTTACGCTGAACTTGCTCTCAACTTACGCTGAACTTGCGATAAACTGGGAAAATGCAAGCCGGAGGTCCCGCCCAACTTGTTGAACATTCAATGCAAGGTAATCACCGATCGGTTCTTCCGTGCAATTAGTTTGCTCGACGTAAGTAACGGAGACGCTGACTGTACGACGTGTTTTAAATGTTTCCGCAGTGGCGGACTTGCAACTATCGAAGCTTCATCCTGTTCAATC
>CAXITY010000102.1:0-10000 GCA_964034905.1 Itoplectis maculator
CGATGGCGAATGTTAAATATTCATATTAAAAATCGCGGCCTTGGATATTGTAATTAATTTCCATTGAAAAAAAAATGAGAACTAAAAATACGAAGGCTTCGAATACTTCAATAAGTTTCAATTTCTATTGCACAGCAGGTTGACAGTAGTAGCATTAACGTCAAATGTGCTACTCAGGACTGCGAAAAGTCGCGCGAGAGCCACATGAGAAGTAGGCGCAATGGGTGCGCGAGAGGGGGGAGGGCAATTCGCGCGAGCGAATCGCGCACCCATAGGCTCGGGGCGCTCGAGTTGTTGACTCTACTCGCGTCGGTTCTCACGAGTTTAATGAGCAATCGCGGGCGAGCGCGACTTAATTGCCCGGGAATTAAGGATGCGGTCGCTTGAATTACGTTAGGAGAGCACCGGAGTGTGCGTTTCGTTCGGAAGTGCATAATACTGCGATTGTGCACGCACGAGCCTCGCGTCTGCGTTAGGCCGAAGCTTCCAGTTGGAAATTCATACACGCGACACGACCTCGATCGTGAGGTCAAAAAATATAAGAGCGAAAATATTTGTTAACCCGATGAACAACATTTTGTGGCCTAGAAAAAAAAAGTTGTCAGCCTGATATAGAGATTTGGTAGCCTGGAAATAATTGCACTGCATTTTGAAAAATGACAATTTGCTAACTTGGTCAAGTAAATTCTGCTATAGCCTCCGAGAATTCCAAATCAAGACCAAGTATTAAAAAAAGAAACTAAATAAAAAATGTCCTTGAAGAATCCGCCGCGATGATTCACTGAGAATGCATCCGGGATCCCTGGGATCTGACTTGACCCACGGCTCGCATCTCCCATGACACACAGGTCCACATGCTGACCACCCCCCGTGTCTATCGTAAACCCTACGTGATCACGTGTGCACCACAAAGGAACGTGCCATATAATACGGATGATACACTTGTCATAAAAGCCCTTCAAAGGAATTTTAAGCGTTCCGAGTCACTGCCCTAACCGCCGGGCCCTTCAGACCCCATTCACCCCCCGCCCTTCTGCCCTTTCGTCGTCAGCGCACAAAGCGCGTTGAATCACCAACGCCGAGAAATTAATTGCTGTGAAAAATTCGAAAGGGTCGAGAGAGCCGCAAGAGAGAAAGTGGGGACAAAAGTGCACTTGCCCCTCCCAATAATTTCCAAATTTCTGTACCCTGAATCATCGTTCGACAATCCCCAGAATAACGCGAAATAAATTGAATAACGACTCGTAAAATTTACCATTGCCGCGTGCGGCTTCATTAGCCGCATCGGAAAATGCCCCAAATGGCCGGCTCGACAGCGGCGAAGGGCGACGTTGTGATTCCGCGAGCTCTCGAGGCCCGACGCGCGCAGGACACATTACCCGGTGACAATTTGAACGTTTAACGAGCTCTCGTAATTACTGGACGGTCATTAGTGGCCCAGGTGGATGTACAGTTTGGTGCTTGTCGAGTGGCAATGCTCATGTACAAGTTTTGTACCTGTGTGGCTGTGTGTGTTATTTATATGTTTACGTGTGTGGGTTACACTCCGCCTGCCTGCCTGCCTGCCTGCCTGCCTGCCTGCCTGCCTGCCTGCCTGCCTGCGACTAATGTTCGCGCT
This sequence comes from Itoplectis maculator, assembly GCA_964034905.1. NCBI lineage: Eukaryota > Metazoa > Arthropoda > Insecta > Hymenoptera > Ichneumonidae > Itoplectis > Itoplectis maculator. The sequence goes on from CAXITY010000102.1 coordinate 1,619, forward strand.
CAGTGGGTTACGACTTTCGACTACGACGCTGCTGTCGACTATTCAGGCTCGAACGTTGCTGCGAGCCGCGCGCACGTCGACCCGAATTTACCGCTCGTGTTCGACCTCGATGGAGAGCCGATAAAGCACAGAGACTTCGGTCCTCGTGTTTCCTCATTGATACAACCTCGTTGATTCACGTCGACGGTAACGACGCCTTAGATTTTTTTTTTTTTTTTTTTTTTTTTTTTTTTAATGCCTGCAATCAATTAATATTTTTTATTACATATTTTTTTCATTAAAGATTATAAATATAATTTAAAGAGGAAATAGTAAATATATAAGAGCGATTTCATAATTTCCGCCGACTAAGAAGCAGGAAAACCAATCCCACCACTTTTTCCTCTCAGCAGGAGTACGAGATAAGCTGCGTGATATATTTATCACGCCTCGCGTTGCCCCCGACGTTTGTGTGGGTGACGTGGTTCCTCCGGAGAACCGCGAGGGGTACTCGTCGAGATATCCTGATGCGCGAAGAAGAGGGCGACGACGCCGGTTAGCGTGCGCGCCTGCGCAGTAGGACCCTCGCGCGGCTTGCTACCGTCCCCTGCGACGTTGGCGCTCTGCGCCTGCGCGGCCATTGGCGATTCGACTGGCGCGCCAGAGTGGACGTCGCTTTGTCCCTGGACGCGGAGCTCGCTGCTGCTGCTGCTGCTGCTGCTGCTGCTGCTGCTGCTGCTGCTGCTGCTGCTGCTGCTATCCCGCGCGGTCCCTGCTACGGCGGCTGGCCGATAGGCAGGAGACCCGATGCAACGGCAACTCCCTACTTGTATAATACGCTAGGCAATACCTAGCGTATTATAGATGGAAAATCTGCGACAACACAATAATAACAAATAATATACACATAGACGTGTGGTACAAACGTACGTAATTCCTCAGTCGCTCACTCACACATTTGCCAGTCACTCTCGCCGCCCCCTCTCTGCGAGTCCTCTCTGGTACAACTTACACAGTTAAACTCAGCGTCCAGGCACAGAGAGTGGGACTACAAAACGCACACGGAAACGAGTCACGTTTTTCTCTCTCTTTTTGTATTACCAACATTACGACACTGCTAACACACACGCACAGAGATACCCCACATCTACAGCCAGAGTATCCTGGATTTCCGAGTGAGTGAGTCACACGAATACGAGTCGCTGTCACCTTCGGTCCATTCCATTCCTCCTAGTATATAGTACCAGTAGTATTTTCTCTCGACATCAGCTTCTCATTTTTTTTCTCCCTCTCCCCTTTTCGTCTCTCTCTCTCTCTCTCTCACTCTCTCTGTCTCTCTGCTACTCAGGTAGGAGCACCTCGTGTGTACTCCTTTCGTATTCACTGGCTCACAGTGGGAGGAGCGGGGGGGGGGGGGCTGGGGGGGGGCTGGGGCGGGGAGGAGGAGAGGAAGAATTCAGCTCCGAGCAACACACAGCATCCACAGCATCTGACTCACACTCGACGCTTTCACACACACACACACACACACATACAGCAGCAGCGGCAGCAGCCTCCATCTCTGGCTTTCCCTCTCTCCCAAACCCTCCCCTCTCCCCCTCGCAGCCCCCGGTTACCCCTCCGTCGTCGTCTCTAGACACACTCGCGCTCTCGAGACGCATTAATTCTCTTCAACGTACCGACGCGCTTACCTACACCAATGTCCCTCTCCCCTTTCCGTCTCTCTCCCTCGGTGGCACTCACCAAACACCGTTTCCCCTGCGTGTGTGAGTGTGTGTGTGTGTGTGTGTGTGTGTTTTGTATGCCGTGTACGTTTTTAAAGAAACTGTATTCACGTCCACGTAGCCCGGGACAGCGACTCACGCAGACACCTCCGATTCTATAACTCGAGAAGCACTCAGGTACACACATCTCCCGTCTCGCTTCCTCCTCGCAACTCGCCAGACACGTCGAGTCTCTCCTCCGTGTTTGTGTGTATATATTTTTAACAAAATCGTATGCAAGTCCACGTTCCACCGGGCGACTCTCACCCAGACACCTTTAATTCCATCTCGACTCAGGTATCTCGTCTTTCCCTTCTCCCCTCGAGCGCCCCCCCCCCTCCCCCCTTTCCCCCGGAGTCCCTCACGTCCCTCGCGATCGTGCGGCGACCGAGCGTCGCAACCGGAGAACCCAGCATCTCTCGGCCGAGCGAGAGCCGATAACCCAGCCGGTCTCCCCGCTCTCAGTCGGCTCGTGAAAACGTGACCACACGTAGCTCTCCCGATCTCTCTCTCTCTCTCTCTCTCTCTCTCTCTCTCTCTCTCTTTTTCTCTCTCACTGTGTCTGACTCTGTAGGTATAGAGAAAGACAGAGAGACAAGTCACACCGAGTGACGTCATCGGTCCGACTTGTAAGATCTATCGGACGGGACGCAGCAGCAGGAACAGCAGCAGCAGCAGCAGCAGAGCCAACGAGCGAGCGACTCGCTCTCTCTTTCTCTCTCTCTCTCTCTCTTTCTCTCTCTCTCTCTCTCTCTCTCTCCCTCTCTCGCCGCGCCTCGTGTGCGAGTAGTAGAAGAGATCTCGGCTCGCCGAGCGCGAGCCGAGCAGCGAGCAGGAGGGACGCGCCAGCAGCAACAGCAGCAGCAGCAACAGCAGCAGCAGCAGCAGCAGCAGCAGCAGCAGCAGCTCGCGCGCAGCCCGACCGATCGGCTCGGCAAGCCGAACGGAACGAGGGGGTGGGGGCGGCTTGGCGTCGCACTCCGCGACTCGCTGGCATCAGGTATGCCCGGACAGCACACGGGTGTCGCCCTGTACAGGTAGCTCGGTAGCCACAGCAGCACCAACCGCGAACAACGGAACGCAGTCGCTCGGTGTTCCGTCAGACCATTTTATGGTTTTATCGCGCGCGTGTGTGTGTGTTTTTTTCAAATAATAAATCGTGTCATGTTTTTATTGTTAAGCTTTTCCTCTCGTGCCATTATTGTGATTTGTGTTATATCGTGAATAGTGCAACGCGTCGCGTCGACAAAGTGACGTGAAAACTCGCTGCTTTCGGGATAGGTCGATCGAGAAGGGCGAAAAAAAATTCATCACCACTTTTGGTTTTGTGTGTTTGGGGAAAGAATTCGTGTTATCCGTGAGGTTGGTTATCTCGGTTCCTCGAGGCGGAGAAACAAACGGAGAGTTCGGTGAATCTTAGTTGTTGGGAGTGAAGCAGCGTCCGAAGGAGTTGGGGGATACTTACGGAGCGACAGAGTCGCGCGCTTTGCGGGTCGTATGGACACGGCAAACAGCTTTATCGGGCAGGGTTCGTGGTACCGGAGCGGCGGCGGCGGCGGCGGCGGCAGCGGCGCGAGCGGAACTGCCGAAGATGTCGAGAGGCTCGTGGAGAGGAAAACAGTCGGACGGTGCAGCGTGTCACGATAAGACGGCGGGAAACAGGAGTGACATTATCGGCGTTGATTTTTAGAAATAAAAAAAATTACCGCGACGTCGACTCCGAGTGTTTTTTTTTTTTTTTTTTTTTTTTTTTTTACGTGAAACGCCGCGAGAAACATGTTGAAGTGGATTAAAGTGAGACAGGATCCGGCCACGAGGTCGGTCGGGGGCAGCAGCCTGGACTCGGAGAACGATGCCAGCACCGAGACGAGCGTCGACTGCAAAGGCGACGAGGAGGACGACAGCGGAATGGAGCGGGATGACTCGCCGGGAATTGATTTGAGGGATTTGAAAAAAGTACGGTTAATTATTGAATCGCAATCGCGGGACAACTACTGTTGGAGCTGAGATTTTTATTTTTATTTATGATATTCAACGAAAACAAATTTTGTACGGATCTTTACCGAACATTTTCTTCCCCCGCAGGCGATGACATTTTTTGTCATTCCCTCTTGAGGCAAAAATAAGAATTAACGAGGCCGTGTTTGCCGCGGTAAATAATAGCCGCGGGCGCTGCGCGATTCTTGTATATTATATCTATAAAATATATGCATTACGCTCGGCACTTTCCCGAGACACTCACGGAACAGCTCGTAACACCGCGACGACCATGTAGAGCAGCGTCGTCTCGAGTCCGATCGGCTCTCGAGTCGTGTGAAAAACACTCGAGGTCGGGCCACGTGGCCCGGAAAATATTTCGAGTGTGCCGGGCGCTCTCGAGGGTGCTGGAACCGCATAATTACTCGGGATTTACGAGCCTCGCACGTCATAATTACTTACGAAGAAAAATAATAAATAAAAGTTTCCACCGCGATAATTGATGGAATAATAAAATCACTCCGCGACCGTGATAAATGCGGGAAAACTGACAAAAAATAACCAGACCAGCCTCGCGAAGGCTCAGACCCTCATTCATATCGATTTCACTCGTCGGGGAGTAACGAACAACGCCGCACAGTTTCTGCAATCGGTGCCTCGCTCTTGTTTTTTTTTTGTTTTTTCTCCGTTTCCGCGCGCTGCGAATCTAATCGCAATGCAACCTGTTGGCCACAGAGTCAGCATAACCAGCCGCGCCAACACTCCTGGACTTGGCTCTCGTTTTTTTTTTTCTTCTTCTAACTCACTCCGCTCGAGTCGAATGAGAGTCAACAACTCGCCAGGCTGTTGGCAACTTTTTTCCCTTCTACGTGTTTTCCTGGCATCAACGACAATGAGCCAGCCGCTGCCTACGATTCCGCCGCTGCGCTACTGTTTGTCGCCGTAAACTCGTCGTTGCTCGGCTATCGTATAGTAAAACTACTTAGCGCAGGGCAATTGCCCCGGCGCTCCTCTAGGCGGTAAAACAGTTATGGTATCCATACCCACTCGGCAAGTCTCGCGACGGAATCGCTTTCATTCAGGAAAATCAGTCGGGAAGTCGCCATAGAAAAAAATGAATAATAATAAACACCGATAATAATTAATAGTTGCGATTACCAATTGTTGGTTAGAGCAACCAAAATTTTAGTAATTGCATCCATTATTTTGGTAGATCGAACCAATGATTGATAATCGCGTCTACTAATTTTTCTCAGTGTATCGAAAACTGTAATGAAATTTTTTTAAAGCATATTTGCATTTTGTGTTCGAAGCATCCGTTTTGCCTCGATCTCTCTGTCCCCCTACGCCGCGTCGCGTCTCTTCCACACGCGTAAGAGCCACGCGACGCGTAGTACTATATCGTTTTATCGTTTTATTCCGACTGCGGCGCGAGCGCGAGTTTTACTCGCGCTCGCGCGGTGAGCGGTTGATGCTGCTCGGTGAGTTTCGTAAGAGCGAGCCCGTTCGCTCGCTCGCGGGTTTCGGGGCCTCGCTCGTGGCGCGAATAACGGTCACGTGAACGGGGGCTCCTCTCGCGTATACTGTCCACAAAAATATACATTCATTTGTACTACGCTTGGAAACCGTAAAATACGGTGGGGACTACGCTTCGGGGTATTTCGGAGTCTTCAGGGTTGACTCGTGGCGCAACTCGTGACGATTATTTCGAGATCAATTGCCATTAGTAATTCTCAACGTGTGTCTGAGAGGCGCGATTGTCACTCGATTCAAAGTCCGAAAATGTAAGACTTCGATTTTTCGGGAAATTTTATTTTTATTTTCCAATACCTTTTTTCGTCAATGACACTAATCGCCCCCCGGTGACCTCCGTATATAGTAGTTCGGTTGTGCTGACGTTTTTCGACGTGTGCAAAAATCGCTGAGGAGTGTTCGATACGATTCTCCGGTTACGAGCTACCGCGTGGATCGTGCGACACGTGCGATAGGTTGCAGCGCCCGGTTCGCGTTCCACTAAATGCAACTAGAAATAGCGAGGGGGAAAAAAAAAGGAATTTTCTAGCAGCAGCGTTATTTCAGCGCAGAGACTTTCGCCACACGAGAGAGCCGGGAGGCTGAATCGATGCGCGACCTCGGGACACTCGTTCACTCATTTTTATTTTCGTGTTATGTTTATTATACCGACATCCGCGTGGTTGTTGCGTCGCGCGCGGCTCCGTCGATACACGACACGCGGGTTGTTGAAATCTCATTAGTAGTACTTTGCACACATACAAACGCTTAGCTCGTATCGATTCGAGGAAGAAGATGAAGAAGACTCGATGACGTTCGTCCTGTCCTTCGTGCGGATCTTCGCCTCTCGCGAATCTTTTCTTCGATCTCGCGACGTTATCGTTTTTTTCGTCTCACACAAGGCTCAATTAACGATTGCGCGACGCAACGTTCATTATCGATGACGAACACTGCATTATGCGTATAGTTACAATAGAATATTGCCCCTAATTATTGGTTACGTCGACAGATGAAAGTTGCCGACAAGGAAAAAAAATTATCGGTGGTGGTCGCCGGTTATTATTGGCAACCGACGGAACGATTTTTTTTTAAATAAAAAATAAAAAATAAACAGATTTATTTGTTGGCACAGTTGATTTTTTCAACTTTTTTTCCGCGTGGGTAGAACTTTTATTTTTTTTCATGAACCCGTCAGCACTCTGCATTATTACCATTTGGACGTGCGATATACCCGGCGCATCTTTTTGTGTAGCACAATGCGAGAGCGAGAGAGGTTCCTTTTTTTCGAGGATCCGTCTTGCGGATTGTTAGACGTGAATGAAACTCCCCCAATTCTGCCCTTCAATACTCTGGCATTCAAACGAGAACTCGTGTATTCATTATTGGTATCCGCCATTGTGTGTTTAAGGACCTGTTCTCGCAGCTGCAGTTTTCGCAAGAGAGCGCGCTGCCCCCGGACGCGCTGCGTCGCGCCCTCGCCGAGAGCTTCCTCGATCAGCAGAGGTTTCAGCTCGGTTTCATGGACGACGCTGCAGAATGTTTCGTGAGTACCACGTTTTTTATCAATAAATATTAATAATAATCATAATAATAATAATACGAAAGGATTAAAAACTAATAAAAGGATGTATACAATAAATTGCAAAGCAAATTATCTGGCAGATCTCTTTGCCGGTTACACAGTCCCGAAAGTGAATGTGCGTTTTATGAATTTCTGTAATTTTTTTTTTTTTTCTCTCCATTTCAACCGAGAAGGCGTAATATATAAAAATATTCTCGTTATTGCCGAGGCTGGAAAATACCTGCGGTGTGCCCGCTTACGCCGTTGTAGCCTCCAATCGACTTTCTCGTTTACATTACGGTCACGTTTGTGCGGTTCGCATTGCTATGTCGCGAGCGCTACATGTGTAACGCGCGGTGTTGTACCCTGGGAGTAACAATGAGCGCGTATGGTACTACATACATAGTCGACGTGGCGAACGTGCGTGGGATAAGAGCAAGGACAGCTCGCGGTTCGCTGCAGCAGCACTTCCAAATGGATCTAGGAAAAACGTAGCTAAGGAAAAAATGCTCGCGGAAAAACGAAGCCTCCAATTTGATTGAAACTGAAATTCAACCTTGTCCAAATTTTCCATTTGGACATTTATACATTTTATGTAAAAATTACCTTGGACAATTCACAAATATACACCCGTTCGATCCGAGCCTCTTCTTCCCGATTCTAATTTTCTTTATTATTATTATTATTATTATTATTATTATTATTATTATTATTATTATTATTATTATTATTATTATTATTATTATTATTTTCAGGAAAACATTTTGCTGCGGATCCATCTGCACATAGCGAGCGGCGAAGCCGAGGACATGTGCAGCGCGAGGCACTGCGTTCCCCATCAAAAATTCGCCATGACATTGGTGGAGCAAAGCGTTTGCGGTGCCTGTGGCGCCACTTCGGAGCCTCTGCCTTTTACACAGGTTTGTCAACAGTAAATTTGTGTTTACCGCGGAAGAATAAATACAAAAAAGAAAAACAAAAAAAAATGAGGGGTCTGTAAATCAATGAAACGATAAAGCTAAAGCCACCGGGGTCGGTACAGTCCTTTGGATCTTTTTTTCCCACGACGAGGGCGGCAGTGGCAGGTATAGAAAAAATTTCGGAAGGACCTACCTGGAGCAGCTTCGCAGGTTGCCCTAGGCTCGGGCTGACCTTTGAGCACAAAAGAGAGCGAGAAAAAAAATTCGTCTCTGGGACATAAAGTGAGAAAAAAAAATTCTTCTCTGGGAAAGTCGAACACGTTTCTCGCCAGCGTTCGGAGAGAAACCGCCGAGGATACAATTTGTCGGGGGTGGATTTCACGGATTCAACTGAAACGTGAGAAATTTCGAGTCTGCGATATTTCGCGTTGGGGATTTCCGCGCGCGGCAATTCTCTCGCGGGAATTCGAGAGGGAAGCCGCGTGTGCCGCGAGCGGATAATCGTCAGCCAAGACTCCCCCCCCCCCGAGACTCTTAAGGAGATTAGTTAATCGGGATTTAACGGCTCGTTGGGCGCGATCGAGAAAAGCGGATTTCGCGAGGGGATAGCACCCCATCGGAGTCTTGGCCGAAAATTCGGGGGAAAAAAAAAAACGTAAATTGCAACTTC
>CAXITY010000102.1:15000-20231 GCA_964034905.1 Itoplectis maculator
CCTCGCAGTTTTCACCAAACAGTCGGACAACAATCAGTCGGTACTGAATTCGAGCTTCGAGTCGAGTTCCAGTCAGAGCACATTCGTAGCTCCGAATCCTGTCGGGGGAACCATCTCCACGACTCCACTTCCGGCTCAGAATAGCGGACTGAACGCCGCGATTCTGTCGATGTCGCTGACGCTGCCCCACGAGAACGGTCTTCCGATCGATTATCCGGAGGACGACATCAGCGAGGTCGCCATGCAGAACACCATCCAAAACACGACGATCCTTCCGAACGAGGACGACATCGCGCCGCGAAAGACGAAGCGGAGAATCGGCAAGAAGAAGAGCGTCTCGTTCTGCGATCAGGTCGTGCTGGTAGCAACCGCGGAGGACGACGAGAAGGATTCCTACATACCGAATCCGATTCTCGAGCGAGTACTGCGATCGGCGATGAACAAACCGGAGACTGCGCAGGTGTTGCGAGAAATTCGTAGCCTTCAGGAAGCCGAGATGAATCGGGACGCGGCGATGGCGACGAAATTCCAGCAGCATACATTGCCACTGAAATCCGAGGCCGACAGCATACCCGCGACTCCGTTCCAGGACGCTTTGAGGAGTGTCAATCCCGTTGCACCTGGAATCGCTCCGGTTGAAACGTCGTCGAGGCCACCTTTCGGCCGGCAAAATTCTCTCGAATCGGTGGGTTCTCTTCAGGATCCAAAGAAGATGTACTCAGCTCACGTAGCCGAGAGCCGTGACATTGCCAAGGAAGCTTACTGCGTCTCGCCGACGAATCAATCGGGAAAATCTACCGTCGCTTCGTACTCGCCGCAGTTGCAGCAGCAGCAGCAGCAGCAGCAGCAGATTCAACAGCAAATGAGATACACGCCGAACGGCTACGCTCCTTATCCTCAAGCTGCTGCGCCTGTTTATCCGCAGACCCAAACTTCGCATCCGCGCAACCAAACGATTCCACTGTCGCAGACGCAAAAACCGGCGAATCCGTATCCAGCTCAGATTCACAACCAGCTGCCGCAAAGTGCGGCAAACTATCAGCAGCAACAGCAGCAGCAGCAGCAGCCGAAGCCAATAAACCACTCGCAGAAAAATGGTTATCTGGCTTATTATCATTTGGAGCAGCCACCGCAGCAGCCACCGCAGCAGCAGCAGCAGCAGCAGCAGCAGCAGCAGCAGCAGCAGCAGCAGCAACAACCGCTGCAGCAGCAGCAGAGTCAACAGAATGGGATGAATCAGAGGATACCGAGTCACAACGCGAGTCCGATAACCGTGCAGCACGCTCAGCAGTTCGCTTATCCGTCTAACCAGTCGCCGAATCCGTATCAGCAGTACGCAACGCAGAATCAATATCCTCAGAGTTCCTATCCTGGTTATCCTAATCAAAATGGACAACAACAGCAGCAGCAGCAGCAGCAGCAGCAGCAGCAGCAGCAGCAGCAGCAGTCCCAGCAACAGCTCAACGGTCAACGGTCTAATCAGCCTCTCCCTCAGTACCAGCCACCGCCGAATCCCACTGGTTCTTATCATCAGCAGCAGCAGCATATGCAGCATCACCACCAGCAGCAGCAGCAGCAGCAACAGCAGCAGCAACAGCATCAACCGCAGCAGCAACCGATGGTTCAGAATTATGGTCAGCAGCAGCAAAGGATTGAGAATTATCAGCGCCCACCACAGAAAGCTGAGCAAGCGAACGTTCTCGCACCCAATCAAACCTATCCGAACCCGCTGCAGAACGGACAGATTCAGTCGAACATGAAGTATCCGAATTATCAGCATCAAGCGGTCGCCAAGCAAGCGAAGCCGGCTCAGATGATGAACCCTGCGAAGTGCATGAATCCTGCGATGAGCAGCCAGCCGCCGCAGTCGTGCATGCAAAAGCCGCCGTCCGTCACGGCCATGTCGCGCGCAACTCCCTGCCACCTGTGCCGCAAGAAACAGGTCGTGGAGCCGGCGACCTATTGCACGGACTGCGACTTTTACATGTCCCGATTCAGGCCCAAGAATTAAGGGTTTTCTTTTTTCATTGCATCAAAATTTGAACAAATTTGTCATGTGGAGCCTGTGGAAAATCGGAAAGGCTCCAAAACTTTCAATTGCTTAAGTAGCTTATTCACTCGCGATCGTGTCCAAGTGCCATTCGACTCCGCCAATTAGCGCCGGAGAGAGTCGACTGGCGTTTTTTATTTGTCCGAGTGAACAATCTGTTATCGCAGATCGCTATGTACACAAATAGAGTAGGAATGTAACGTGTAATTTGTTAGAGATTCGTGTGAAATTCCCTCGACGCGCAGCTATGTTTCGAGAGTTCAATTTCGGAAGGTTCAATTAGGGTAGTAAGTTATGATAAATGTGTAAAGTAGAAAATAACTATATATTTTATAGTATTGCCGCTTTAGGCGGTGTTAATGATAAACTTGACGGGCTTTTTCCACGATTGTGTCGTGCGAAACTGCAACTTTTTTTTCTAACTTCCTCAGCGACCGTCGACTTCGTTGTACATAGAAGAAAATGAGATTAATTTTTTTATCGATACACTTATAAGTTCAATGTACTTAATTCGAATACATGACCCGATAGTTGAGTGTTTTATTTTAATGTATAGAGACGAGAATGTCAGAATTGTGATACTAGCCATGATACTTAGAACCCGTTCAATCGTTGAAATACTTAAATATATATATATATAAATATATTATATAATCTATACATAATTATTACTACATAAGAAAAATATGTATCCAAAGTTGAAGCGGAAAATGAGAATTGAAGATAATTAGATACGTGAGCGTAAGAACGTGATCTCTGAGCGTGCGTGGAGTTTATTGTACGTTGATATAAATTAATGTTGCATATAAATATTGTATTGTTTCATGTACACTATTATTACTATTGTTCGCGTGCTAGATCAATGTACAAACTATCTCGCTATTTTATACTTTTTGCATGAGTATTTTGTTTTAAAAATACTACATTTCCGCGACCCCTCCGAATGTCTCCGTAATAAAGTATAACTCTGCAAAATACATCATTACTTCGCTTATTTCACCCCATCCAGTTTTAAATAATTAAGAACACAAGCTAGATGAGACACGTCTATGAAATTTCGTTCTCGTTACGGCTATGCAGACAACCGCGACCACGTTGAGGAAAACCGCAACGTGGTCGCGGAACTACCGTACAGGGTAAATGTAGGGTGGCACCATAGCGCGTCGTCGCGAGATGGCGCCACACAGTCATTGGTGATGCTCGCGGAAGCTCTGTCCGCGCACTGTCGGTAAGGCAGATACGGAGCTACACGCGCGTCATCGCGAGATGGCGCCACACAGTCACATGCATGTGCATTTACCGTACATTTACCGTAAATGTACATTAAACGTATGGTAAATGTACATTTACCGTACATGTACGGTAAAGTAAAGTAAAGTAAAGTAAAGTAAGTCTTTACTTTTCTTTACTCAACCGTAGATTTACGTGAAATATACATTTCACGTATATCTACGGTTAAGTAAAGAAAAGTAAAGAAAAGTAAAGAAAAGTAAAGTAAAGTAAGTCTTTACTTTTCTTTACTTAACCGTAGATTTACGTGAAATATACATTTCAGGTATATCCACGGTTAAGTAAAGTAAGTAAAGACTTACTTTACTTTACTTTACTTTACTTTACTTTACTTTACTTTACTTTACTTTACTTTACTTTACTTTACTTTACTTTACTTTACTTTACTTTACTTTACTTTTACTTTACTTTACTTTACTTTACTTTACTTTACTTTACTTTACTTTACTTTACTTTACTTTACTTTACTTTACTTTACTTTACTTTACTTTACTTTACTTTACTTTACTTTACTTTACTTTACTTTACTTTACTTTACTTTACTTTACTTTACTTTACTTTACTTTACTTTACTTTACTTTACTTTACTTTACTTTACTTTACTTTACTTTACTTTACTTTACTTTACTTTACTTTACTTTACTTTACTTTACTTTACTTTACTTTACTTTACTTTACTTTACTTTACTTTACTTTACTTTACTTTACTTTACTTTACTTTACTTTACTTTACTTTACTTTACTTTACTTTACCTTACCTTACCTTTACTTTACTTTACTTTACTTTACTTTACTTTACTTTACCTTACCTTTACTTTACTTTACTTTACTTTACTTTACTTTACCTTTACTTTACTTTACTTTACTTTACTTTACTTTACTTTACTTTACTTTACTTTACTTTACTTTACTTTACTTTACTTTACTTTACTTTACTTTACTTTACTTTACTTTACTTTACTTTACTTTACTTTACTTTACTTTACTTTACTTTACTTTACTTTACTTTACTTTACTTTACTTTACTTTACTTTACTTTACTTTACTTTACTTTACTTTACTTTACTTTACTTTACTTTACTTTACTTTACTTTACTTTACTTTACTTTACTTTACTTTACTTTACTTTACTTTACTTTACTTTACTTTACTTTACTTTACTTTACTTTACTTTACTTTACTTTACTTTACTTTACTTTACTTTACTTTACTTTACTTTACTTTACTTTACTTTACTTTACTTTACTTTACTTTACTTTACTTTACTTTACTTTACTTTACTTTACTTTACTTTACTTTACTTTACTTTACTTTACTTTACTTTACTTTACTTTACTTTACTTTACTTTACTTTACTTTACTTTACTTTACTTTACTTTACTTTACTTTACTTTACTTTACTTTACTTTACTTTACTTTACTTTACTTTACTTTACTTTACTTTACTTTACTTTACTTTACTTTACTTTACTTTACTTTACTTTACTTTACTTTACTTTACTTTACTTTACTTTACTTTACTTTACTTTACTTTACTTTACTTTACTTTACTTTACTTTACTTTACTTTACTTTACTTTACTTTACTTTACTTTACTTTACTTTACTTTACTTTACTTTACTTTACTTTACTTTACTTTACTTTACTTTACTTTACTTTACTTTACTTTACTTTACTTTACTTTACTTTACTTTACTTTACTTTACTTTACTTTACTTTACTTTACTTTACTTTACTTTACTTTACTTTACTTTACTTTACTTTACTTTACTTTACTTTACTTTACTTTACTTTACTTTACTTTACTTTACTTTACTTTACTTTACTTTACTTTACTTTACTTTACTTTACTTTACTTTACTTTACTTTACTTTACTTTACTTTACTTTAC
>CAXITY010000103.1:0-23578 GCA_964034905.1 Itoplectis maculator
GCCGAGTTTACATGCGTGCAACACTCGCAAAACGTGCTTTCTCGATTTGGCTGTTTGACGCATTTTCGCTCGCTGCATCGGTGCCAAACGAATTTCAACGATGCAAAACGATGCATTTGCACAAAATAAAGGTTTTTGACACTCGGAGACCGAGTTTACATGCGTGCAACACTCGCAAAACGTGCTTTCTCGATTTGGCTGTTTGACGCATTTTCGCTCGCTGCATCGGTGCCAAACGAATTTCAACGATGCAAAACGATGCATTTGAACAAAATAAAGGTTTTTGACACTCGGAGACCGAGTTTACATGCGTGCAACACTCGCAAAACGTGCTTTCTCGATTTGGCTGTTTGACGCATTTTCGCTCGCTGCATCGGTGCCAAACGAGTTTCAACGATGCAAAACGATGCATTTGCACAAAATAAAGGTTTTTGACACTCGGAGACCGAGTTTACATGCGTGCAACACTCGCAAAACGTGCTTTCTCGATTTGGCTGTTTGACACTTTTTCGCTCGCGGCATTGGTGCCAAACGAATTTCAACGATGCAAAACGATGCATTTGAACAAAATAAAGGTTTTTGACACTCGGAGACCGAGTTTACATGCGTGCAACACTCGCAAAACGTGCTTTCTCGATTTGGCTGTTTGACGCATTTTCGCTCGCCGCATCGGTGCCAAACGAGTTTCAACGATGCAAAACGATGCATTTGCACAAAATAAAGGTTTTTGACACTCGGAGACCGAGTTTACATGCGTGCAACACTCGCAAAACGGGATTTCTCGATTTGGCGGTTTGACGCATTTTCGCTCGCCGCATCGGTGCCAAGCGAGTTTCAACGATGCAAAACGATGCATTTGCACAAAATAAAAGTTTTTGTCACTCGGCGACCGAGTTTACATGCGTGCAGCACTCGCAAAACGCGATATCTCGATTTGGCTGATTGACACTTTTTCGCTCGCGGCATTGGTGCCAAACGAGTTTCAACGATGCAAAACGATGCATTTGCACAAAATAAAGGTTTTTGACACTCGGAGACCGAGTTTACATGCGTGCAACACTCGCAAAACGGGATTTCTCGATTTGGCGGTTTGACGCATTTTCGCTCGCCGCATCGGTGCCAAGCGAGTTTCTACGATGCAAAACGATGCATTTGCACAAAATACAAGTTTTTGTCACTCGGCGACTGAGTTTACATGCGTGCAGCACTCGCAAAACGCGATTTCTCGATTTGGCTTATTGACACTTTTTCGCTCGCGGCATTGGTGCCAAACGAATTTCAACGATGCAAAACGATGCATTTGTACAAAATAAAGGTTTTTGACACTCGGAGACCGAGTTTACATGCGTGCAACACTCGCAAAACGTGCTTTCTCGATTTGGCTGTTTGACGCATTTTCGCTCGCTGCATCGGTGCCAAACGAGCTTCAACGATGCAAAACGATGCATTTGCACAAAATAAAGGTTTTTGACACTCGGAGACCGAGTTTACATGCGTGCAACACTCGCAAAACGGGATTTCTCGATTTTGCGGTTTGACGCATTTTCGCTCGCCGCATCGGTGCCAAGCGAGTTTCAACGATGCAAAACGATGCATTTGCACAAAATAAAAGTTTTTGACACTCGGAGACCGAGTTTACATGCGTGCAACACTCGCAAAACGTGCTTTCTCGATTTGGCTGTTTGACACATTTTCGCTCGCTGCATCGGTGCCAAACGAGTTTCAACGATGCAAAATGATGCATTTGCACAAAATAAAGGTTTTTGACACTCGGAGACCGAGTTTACATGCGTGCAACACTCGCAAAACGGGATTTCTCGATTTGGCGGTTTGACGCATTTTCGCTCGCCGCATCGGTGCCAAGCGAGTTTCAACGATGCAAAACGATGCATTTGCACAAAATAAAAGTTTTTGACACTCGGAGACCGAGTTTACATGCGTGCAACACTCGCAAAACGTGCTTTCTCGATTTGGCTGTTTGACGCATTTTCGCTCGCTGCATCGGTGCCAAACGAGTTTCAACGATGCAAAACGATGCATTTGCACAAAATAAAGGTTTTTGACACTCGGAGACCGAGTTTACATGCGTGCAACACTCGCAAAACGTGCTTTCTCGATTTGGCTGTTTGACGCATTTTCGCTCGCTGCATCGGTGCCAAACGAGTTTCAACGATGCAAAACAATGCATTTGCACAAAATAAAGGTTTTTGACACTCGGAGACCGAGTTTACATGCGTGCAACACTCGCAAAACGTGCTTTCTCGATTTGGCTGTTTGACGCATTTTCGCTCGCTGCATCGGTGCCAAACGAGTTTCAACGATGCAAAACGATGCATTTGCACAAAATAAAGGTTTTTGACACTCGGAGACCGAGTTTACATGCGTGCAACACTCGCAAACGTGCTTTCTCGATTTGGCTGTTTGACGCATTTTCGCTCGCTGCATCGGTGTCAAACGAGTTTCAACGATGCAAAACGATGCATTTGCACAAAATAAAGGTTTTTGACACTCGGAGACCGAGTTTACATGCGTGAAACACTCGCAAAACGTGCTTTCTCGATTTGGCTGTTTGACGCATTTTCGCTCGCTGCATCGGTGCCAAACGAGTTTCAACGATGCAAAACGATGCATTTGCACAAAATAAAGGTTTTTGACACTCGGAGACCGAGTTTACATGCGTGCAACGCTCGCAAAACGTGCTTTCTCGATTTGGCTGTTTGACGCATTTTCGCTCGCTGCATCGGTGCCAAACGAGTTTCAACGATGCAAAACGATGCATTCGCACAAAATAAAGGTTTTTGACACTCGGAGACCGAGTTTACATGCGTGCAACACTCGCAAAACGGGATTTCTCGATTTGGCGGTTTGACGCATTTTCGCTCGCCGCATCGGTGCCAAGCGAGTTTCAACGATGCAAAACGATGCATTTGCACAAAGTAAAAGTTTTTGTCACTCGGCGACCGAGTTTACATGCGTGCAGCACTCGCAAAACGCGATTTCTCGATTTGGCTGATTGACACTTTTTCGCTCGCGGCATTGGTGCCAAACGAATTTCAACGATGCAAAACGATGCATTTGAACAAAATAAAGGTTTTTGACACTCGGAGACCGAGTTTACATGCGTGCAACACTCGCAAAACGTGCTTTCTCGATTTGGCTGTTTGACACATTTTCGCTCGCTGCATCGGTGCCAAACGAGTTTCAACGATGCAAAACGATGCATTTGCACAAAATAAAGGTTTTTGACACTCGGAGACCGAGTTTACATGCGTGCAACACTCGCAAAACGTGCTTTCTCGATTTGGCTGTTTGACGCATTTTCGCTCGCTGCATCGTTGCCAAACGAGTTTCAACGATGCAAAACGATGCATTTGCACAAAATAAAGGTTTTTGACACTCGGAGACCGAGTTTACATGCGTGCAACACTCGCAAAACGTGCTTTCTCGATTTGGCTGTTTGACGCATTTTCGCTCGCTGCATCGGTGCCAAACGAATTTCAACGATGCAAAACAATGCATTTGCACAAAATAAAGGTTTTTGACACTCGGAGGCCGAGTTTACATGCGTGCAACACTCGCAAAACGTGCTTTCTCGATTTGGCTGTTTGACGCATTTTCGCTCGCTGCATCGGTGCCAAACGAGTTTCAACGATGCAAAACGATGCATTTGCACAAAATAAAGGTTTTTGACACTCGGAGACCGAGTTTACATGCGTGCAACACTCGCAAAACGTGCTTTCTCGATTTGGCTGTTTGACGCATTTTCGCTCGCTGCATCGGTGCCAAACGAGTTTCAACGATGCAAAACGATGCATTTGCCCAAAATAAAGGTTTTTGACACTCGGAGACCGAGTTTACATGCGTGCAACACTCGCAAAACGTGCTTTCTCGATTTGGCTGTTTGACGCATTTTCGCTCGCTGCATCGGTGCCAAACGAGTTTCAACGATGCAAAACGATGCATTTGCACAAAATAAAGGTTTTTGACACTCGGAGACCGAGTTTACATGCGTGCAACACTCGCAAAACGTGCTTTCTCGATTTGGCTGTTTGACGCATTTTCGCTCGCTGCATCGGTGCCAAACGAGTTTCAACGATGCAAAACAATGCATTTGCACAAAATAAAGGTTTTTGACACTCGGAGACCGAGTTTACATGCGTGCAACACTCGCAAAACGTGCTTTCTCGATTTGGCTGTTTGACGCATTTTCGCTCGCTGCATCGGTGCCAAACGAGTTTCAACGATGCAAAACGATGCATTTGCACAAAATAAAGGTTTTTGACACTCGGAGACCGAGTTTACATGCGTGCAACACTCGCAAACGTGCTTTCTCGATTTGGCTGTTTGACGCATTTTCGCTCGCTGCATCGGTGTCAAACGAGTTTCAACGATGCAAAACGATGCATTTGCACAAAATAAAGGTTTTTGACACTCGGAGACCGAGTTTACATGCGTGAAACACTCGCAAAACGTGCTTTCTCGATTTGGCTGTTTGACGCATTTTCGCTCGCTGCATCGGTGCCAAACGAGTTTCAACGATGCAAAACGATGCATTTGCACAAAATAAAGGTTTTTGACACTCGGAGACCGAGTTTACATGCGTGCAACACTCGCAAAACGGGATTTCTCGATTTGGCGGTTTGACGCATTTTCGCTCGCCGCATCGGTGCCAAGCGAGTTTCAACGATGCAAAACGATGCATTTGCACAAAATAAAAGTTTTTGTCACTCGGCGACCGAGTTTACATGCGTGCAGCACTCGCAAAACGCGATTTCTCGATTTGGCTGATTGACACTTTTTCGCTCGCGGCATTGGTGCCAAACGAATTTCAACGATGCAAAACGATGCATTTGAACAAAATAAAGGTTTTTGACACTCGGAGACCGAGTTTACATGCGTGCAACACTCGCAAAACGTGCTTTCTCGATTTGGCTGTTAGACGCATTATCGCTCGCTGCATCGGTGCCAAACGAGTTTCAACGATGCAAAACGATGCATTTGCACAAAATAAAGGTTTTTGACACTCGGAGACCGAGTTTACATGCGTGCAACGCTCGCAAAACGTGCTTTCTCGATTTGGCTGTTTGACGCATTTTCGCTCGCTGCATCGGTGCCAAACGAGTTTCAACGATGCAAAACGATGCATTCGCACAAAATAAAGGTTTTTGACACTCGGAGACCGAGTTTACATGCGTGCAACACTCGCAAAACGGGATTTCTCGATTTGGCGGTTTGACGCATTTTCGCTCGCCGCATCGGTGCCAAGCGAGTTTCAACGATGCAAAACGATGCATTTGCACAAAGTAAAAGTTTTTGTCACTCGGCGACCGAGTTTACATGCGTGCAGCACTCGCAAAACGCGATTTCTCGATTTGGCTGATTGACACTTTTTCGCTCGCGGCATTGGTGCCAAACGAATTTCAACGATGCAAAACGATGCATTTGAACAAAATAAAGGTTTTTGACACTCGGAGACCGAGTTTACATGCGTGCAACACTCGCAAAACGTGCTTTCTCGATTTGGCTGTTTGACACATTTTCGCTCGCTGCATCGGTGCCAAACGAGTTTCAACGATGCAAAACGATGCATTTGCACAAAATAAAGGTTTTTGACACTCGGAGACCGAGTTTACATGCGTGCAACACTCGCAAAACGTGCTTTCTCGATTTGGCTGTTTGACGCATTTTCGCTCGCTGCATCGTTGCCAAACGAGTTTCAACGATGCAAAACGATGCATTTGCACAAAATAAAGGTTTTTGACACTCGGAGACCGAGTTTACATGCGTGCAACACTCGCAAAACGTGCTTTCTCGATTTGGCTGTTTGACGCATTTTCGCTCGCTGCATCGGTGCCAAACGAATTTCAACGATGCAAAACAATGCATTTGCACAAAATAAAGGTTTTTGACACTCGGAGGCCGAGTTTACATGCGTGCAACACTCGCAAAACGTGCTTTCTCGATTTGGCTGTTTGACGCATTTTCGCTCGCTGCATCGGTGCCAAACGAGTTTCAACGATGCAAAACGATGCATTTGCACAAAATAAAGGTTTTTGACACTCGGAGACCGAGTTTACATGCGTGCAACACTCGCAAAACGTGCTTTCTCGATTTGGCTGTTTGACGCATTTTCGCTCGCTGCATCGGTGCCAAACGTGTTTCAACGATGCAAAACGATGCATTTGCACAAAATAAAGGTTTTTGACACTCGGAGACCGAGTTTACATGCGTGCAACACTCGCAAAACGGGATTTCTCGATTTGGCGGTTTGACGCATTTTCGCTCACCGCATCGGTGCCAAGCGAGTTTCAACGATGCGAAACGATGCATTTGCACAAAATAAAAGTTTTTGTCACTCGGCGACCGAGTTTACATGCGTGCAGCACTCGCAAAACGCGATTTCTCGATTTGGCTGATTGACACTTTTTCGCTCGCGGCATTGGTGCCAAACGAATTTCAACGATGCAAAACAATGCATTTGAACAAAATAAACGTTTTTGACACTCGGAGACCGAGTTTACATGCGTGCAACACTCGCAAAACGGGATTTCTCGATTTGGCGGTTTGACGCATTTTCGCTCGCCGCATCGGTGCCAAGCGAGTTTCAACGATGCAAAACGATGCATTTGCACAAAATACAAGTTTTTGTCACTCGGCGACCGAGTTTACATGCGTGCAGCACTCGCAAAACGCGATTTCTCGATTTGGCTGATTGACACTTTTTCGCTCGCGGCATTGGTGCCAAACGAATTTCAACGATGCAAAACGATGCATTTGAACAAAATAAAAGTTTTTGACACTCGGAGACCGAGTTTACATGCGTGCAACACTCGCAAAACGTGCTTTCTCGATTTGGCTGTTTGACGCATTTTCGCTCGCTGCATCGGTGCCAAACGAGCTTCAACGATGCAAAACGATGCATTTGCACAAAATAAAGGTTTTTGACACTCGGAGACCGAGTTTACATGCGTGCAACAATCGCAAAACGGGATTTCTCGATTTTGCGGTTTGACGCATTTTCGCTCGCCGCATCGGTGCCAAGCGAGTTTCAACGATGCAAAACGATGCATTTGCACAAAATAAAAGTTTTTGTCACTCGGCAACCGAGTTTACATGCGTGCAGCACTCGCAAAACGCGATTTCTCTATTTAACTGATTGACACTTTTTCGCTCGCGGCATTGGTGCCAAACGAATTTCAACGATGCAAAACGATGCATTTGCACAAAATAAAGGTTTTTGACACTCGGAGACCGAGTTTACATGCGTGCAACACTCGCAAAACGTGCTTTCTCGATTTGGCTGTTTGACGCATTTTCGCTCGCTGCATCGGTGCCAAACGAGTTTCAACGATGCAAAACGATGCATTTGCACAAAATAAAGGTTTTTGACACTCGGAGACCGAGTTTACATGCGTGCAACACTCGCAAAACGTGCTTTCTCGATTTGGCTGTTTGACGCATTTTCGCTCGCTGCATCGGTGCCAAACGAGTTTCAACGATGCAAAATGATGCATTTGCACAAAATAAAGGTTTTTGACACTCGGAGACCGAGTTTACATGCGTGCAACACTCGCAAAACGGGATTTCTCGATTTGGCGGTTTGACGCATTTTCGCTCGCCGCATCGGTGCCAAGCGAGTTTCAACGATGCAAAACGATGCATTTGCACAAAATAAAAGTTTTTGTCACTCGGCGACCGAGTTTACATGCGTGCAGCACTCGCAAGCCGCGATTTCTCGATTTGGCTGATTGACACTTTTTCGCTCGCGGCATTGGTGCCAAACGAATTTCAACGATGCAAAACGATGCATTTGAACAAAATAAAGGTTTTTGACACTCGGAGACCGAGTTTACATGCGTGCAACACTCGCAAAACGTGCTTTCTCGATTTGGCTGTTTGACGCATTTTCGCTCGCTGCATTGGTGCCAAACGAGTTTCAACGATGCAAAACGATGCATTTGCACAAAATAAAGGTTTTTGACACTCGGAGACCGAGTTTACATGCGTGCAACACTCGCAAAACGTGCTTTCTCGATTTGGCTGTTTGACGCATTTTCGCTCGCTGCATCGGTGCCAAACGAGTTTCAACGATGCAAAACGATGCATTTGCACAAAATAAAGGTTTTTGACACTCGGAGACCGAGTTTACATGCGTGCAACACTCGCAAAACGGGAATTCTCGATTTGGCGGTTTGACGCATTTTCGCTCGCCGCATCGGTGCCAAGCGAGTTTCAACGATGCAAAACGATGCATTTGCACAAAATAAAAGTTTTTGTCACTCGGCGACCGAGTTTACATGCGTGCAGCACTCGCAAAACGCGATTTCTCGATTTGGCTGATTGACACTTTTTCGCTCGCGGCATTGGTGCCAAACGAATTTCAACGATGCAAAACGATGCATTTGAACAAAATAAAGGTTTTTGACACTCGGAGACCGAGTTTGCATGCGTGCAACACTCGCAAAACGTGCTTTCTCGATTTGGCTGTTTGACGCATTTTCGCTCGCTGCATCGGTGCCAAACGAGTTTCAACGATGCAAAACGATGCATTTGCACAAAATAAAGGTTTTTGACACTCGGAGACCGAGTTTACATGCGTGCAACACTCGCAAAACGTGCTTTCTCGATTTGGCTGTTTGACGGATTTTCGCTCGCTGCATCGGTGCCAAACGAGTTTCAACGATGCAAAACGATGCATTTGCACAAAATAAAGGTTTTTGACACTCGGAGACCGAGTTTACATGCGTGCAACACTCGCAAAAAGTGCTTTCTCGATTTGGCTGTTTGACGCATTTTCGCTCGCTGCATCGGTGCCAAACGAGTTTCAACGATGCAAAACAATGCATTTGCACAAAATAAAGGTTTTTGACACTCGGAGACCGAGTTTACATGCGTGCAACACTCGCAAAACGTGCCTTCTCGATTTGGCTGTTTGACGCATTTTCGCTCGCTGCATCGGTGCCAAACGAGTTTCAACGATGCAAAACGATGCATTTGCACAAAATAAAGGTTTTTGACACTCGGAGACCGAGTTTACATGCGTGCAACACTCGCAAAACGTGCTTTCTCGATTTGGCTGTTTGACGCATTTTCGCTCGCTGCATCGGTGCCAAACGAGTTTCAACGATGCAAAACGATGCATTTGCACAAAATAAAGGTTTTTGACACTCGGAGACCGAGTTTACATGCGTGCAACACTCGCAAAACGTGCTTTCTCGATTTGGCTGTTTGACGCATTTTCGCTCGCTGCATCGGTGCCAAACGAGTTTCAACGATGCAAAACGATGCATTTGCACAAAATAAAGGTTTTTGACTCTCGGAGACCGAGTTTACATGCGTGCAACACTCGCAATACGGGATTTCTCGATTTGGCGGTTTGACGCATTTTCGCTCGCCGCATCGGTGCCAAGCGAGTTTCAACGATGCAAAACGATGCATTTGCACAAAATAAAAGTTTTTGTCACTCGGCGACCGAGTTTACATGCGTGCAGCACTCGCAAAACGCGATTTCTCGATTTGGCTGATTGACACTTTTTCGCTCGCGGCATTGGTGCCAAACGAATTTCAACGATGCAAAACAATGCATTTGAACAAAATAAAGGTTTTTGACACTCGGAGACCGAGTTTACATGCGTGCAACACTCGCAAAACGTGCTTTCTCGATTTGGCTGTTTGACGCATTTTCGCTCGCTGCATCGGTGCCAAACGAGTTTCAACGATGCAAAACGATGCATTTGCACAAAATAAAAGTTTTTGTCACTCGGCGACCGAGTTTACATGCGTGCAGCACTCGCAAAAAGCGATTTCTCGATTTGGCTGATTGACACTTTTTCGCTCGCGGCATTGGTGCCAAACGAATTTCAACGATGCAAATGATGCATTTGAACAAAATAAAGGTTTTTGACACTCGGAGACCGAGTTTACATTCGTGCAACACTCGCAAAACGTGCTTTCTCGATTTGGCTGTTTGACGCATTTTCGCTCGCTGCATCGGTGCCAAACGAGTTTCAACGATGCAAAACGATGCATTTGCACAAAATAAAGGTTTTTGACACTCGGAGACCGAGTTTACATGCGTGCAACACTCGCAAAACGTGCTTTCTCGATTTGGCTGTTTGACGCATTTTCGCTCGCTGCATCGGTGCCAAACGAGTTTCAACGATGCAAAACGATGCATTTGCACAAAATAAAGGTTTTTGACACTCGGAGACCGAGTTTACATGCGTGCAACACACGCAAAACGTGCTTTCTCGATTTGGCTGTTTGACGCATTTTCGCTCGCTGCATCGGTGCCAAACGAGTTTCAACGATGCAAAACGATGCATTTGCACAAAATAAAGGTTTTTGACACTCGGAGACCGAGTTTACATACGTGCAACACTCGCAAAACGTGCTTTGTCGATTTGGCTGTTTGACGCATTTTCGCTCGCTGCATCGGTGCCAAACGAGTTTCAACGATGCAAAACGATGCATTTGCACAAAATAAAGGTTTTTGACACTCGGAGACCGAGTTTACATGCGTGCAACACTCGCAAAACAGGATTTCTCGATTTGGCGGTTTGACGCATTTTCGCTCGCCGCATCGGTGCCAAGCGAGTTTCAACGATGCAAAACGATGCATTTGCACAAAATAAAAGTTTTTGTCACTCGGAGACCGAGTTTACATGCGTGCAACACTCGCAAAACGTGCTTTCTCGATTTGGCTGTTTGACGCATTTTCGCTCGCTGCATCGGTGCCAAACGAGTTTCAACGATGCAAAACGATGCATTTGCACAAAATAAAAGTTTTTGTCACTCGGCGACCGAGTTTACATGCGTGCAGCACTCGCAAAACGCGATTTCTCGATTTGGCTGATTGACACTTTTTCGCTCGCGGCATTGGTGCCAAACGAATTTCAACGATGCAAAACGATGCATTTGAACAAAATAAAGGTTTTTGACACTCGGAGACCGAGGTTACATGCGCGCAACACTCGCAAAACGTGCTTTCTCGATTTGGCTGTTTGACGCATTTTCGCTCGCTGCATCAGTGCCAAACGAGTTTCAACGATGCAAAACGATGCATTTGCACAAAATAAAGGTTTTTGACACTCGGAGACCGAGTTTACATGCGTGCAACACTCGCAAAACGTGCTTTCTCGATTTGGCTGTTTGACGCATTTTCGCTCGCTGCATCGGTGCCAAACGAGTTTCAACGATGCAAAACGATGCATTTGCACAAAATAAAAGTTTTTGTCACTCGGCGACCGAGTTTACATGCGTGCAGCACTCGCAAAACGCGATTTCTCGATTTGGCTGATTGACACTTTTTCGCTCGCGGCATTGGTGCCAAACGAATTTCAACGATGCAAAACGATGCATTTGCACAAAATAAAGGTTTTTGACACTCGGAGACCGAGTTTACATGCGTGCAACACTCGCAAAACGTGCTTTCTCGATTTGGCTGTTTGACGCATTTTCGCTCGCTGCATCGGTGCCAAACGAGTTTCAACGATGCAAAACGATGCATTTGCACAAAATAAAGGTTTTTGACACTCGGAGACCGAGTTTACATGCGTGCAACACTCGCAAAACGTGTTTTCTCGATTTGGCTGTTTGACGCATTTTCGCTCGCTGCATCGGTGCCAAACGAGTTTCAACGATGCAAAATGATGCATTTGCACAAAATAAAGGTTTTTGACACTCGGAGACCGAGTTTACATGCGTGCAACACTCGCAAAACGGGATTTCTCGATTTGGCGGTTTGACGCATTTTCGCTCGCCGCATCGGTGCCAAGCGAGTTTCAACGATGCAAAACGATGCATTTGCACAAAATAAAAGTTTTTGACACTCGGAGACCGAGTTTACATGCGTGCAACACTCGCAAAACGTGCTTTCTCGATTTGGCTGTTTGACGCATTTTCGCTCGCTGCATCGGTGCCAAACGAGTTTCAACGATGCAAAACGATGCATTTGCACAAAATAAAGGTTTTTGACACTCGGAGACCGAGTTTACATCGTGCAACACTCGCAAAACGTGCTTTCTCGATTTGGCTGTTTGACGCATTTTCGCTCGCTGCATCGGTGCCAAACGAGTTTCAACGATGCAAAACGATGCATTTGCACAAAATAAAGGTTTTTGACACTCGGAGACCGAGTTTACATGCGTGCAACACTCGCAAAACGTGCTTTCTCGATTTGGCTGATTGACACTTTTTCGCTCGCGGCATTGGTGCCAAACGAATTTCAACGATGCAAAACGATGCATTTGCACAAAATAAAGGTTTTTGACACTCGGAGACCGAGTTTACATGCGTGCAACACTCGCAAAACGTGCTTTCTCGATTTGGCTGTTTGACGCATTTTCGCTCGCTGCATCGGTGCCAAACGAGTTTCAACGATGCAAAACGATGCATTTGCACAAAATAAAGGTTTTTGACACTCGGAGACCGAGTTTACATGCGTGCAACACTCGCAAAACGTGCTATCTCGATTTGGCTGTTAGACGCATTTTCGCTCGCTGCATCGGTGCCAAACGAGTTTCAACGATGCAAAATGATGCATTTGCACAAAATAAAGGTTTTTGACACTCGGAGACCGAGTTTACATGCGTGCAACACTCGCAAAACGGGATTTCTCGATTTGGCGGTTTGACGCATTTTCGCTCGCCGCATCGGTGCCAAGCGAGTTTCAATGATGCAAAACGATGCATTTGCACAAAATAAAAGTTTTTGACACTCGGAGACCGAGTTTACATGCGTGCAACACTCGCAAAACGTTGCTTTCTCGATTTGGCTGTTTGACCCATTTTCGCTCGCTGCATCGGTGCCAAACGAGTTTCAACGATGCAAAACGATGCATTTGCACAAAATAAAGGTTTTTGACACTCGGAGACCGAGTTTACATGCGTGCAACACTCGCAAAACGTGCTTTCTCGATTTGGCTGTTTGACGCATTTTCGTTCGCTGCATCGGTGCCAAACGAGTTTCAACGATGCAAAACGATGCATTTGCACAAAATAAAGGTTTTTGACACTCGGAGACCGAGTTTACATGCGTGCAACACTCGCAAAACGTGCTTTCTCGATTTGGCTGTTTGACGCATTTTCGCTCGCTGCATCGGTGCCAAACGAGTTTCAACGATGCAAAACGATGCATTTGCACAAAATAAAGGTTTTTGACACTCGGAGACCGAGTTTACATGCGTGCAACACTCGCAAAACAGGATTTCTCGATTTGGCGGTTTGACGCATTTTCGCTCGCCGCATCGGTGCCAAGCGAGTTTCAACGATGCAAAACGATGCATTTGCACAAAATAAAAGTTTTTGTCACTCGGAGACCGAGTTTACATGCGTGCAACACTCGCAAAACGTGCTTTCTCGATTTGGCTGTTTGACGCATTTTCGCTCGCTGCATCGGTGCCAAACGAGTTTCAACGATGCAAAACGATGCATTTGCACAAAATAAAAGTTTTTGTCACTCGGCGACCGAGTTTACATGCGTGCAGCACTCGCAAAACGCGATTTCTCGATTTGGCTGATTGACACTTTTTCGCTCGCGGCATTGGTGCCAAACGAATTTCAACGATGCAAAACGATGCATTTGAACAAAATAAAGGTTTTTGACACTCGGAGACCGAGGTTACATGCGCGCAACACTCGCAAAACGTGCTTTCTCGATTTGGCTGTTTGACGCATTTTCGCTCGCTGCATCAGTGCCAAACGAGTTTCAACGATGCAAAACGATGCATTTGCACAAAATAAAGGTTTTTGACACTCGGAGACCGAGTTTACATGCGTGCAACACTCGCAAAACGTGCTTTCTCGATTTGGCTGTTTGACGCATTTTCGCTCGCTGCATCGGTGCCAAACGAGTTTCAACGATGCAAAACGATGCATTTGCACAAAATAAAAGTTTTTGTCACTCGGCGACCGAGTTTACATGCGTGCAGCACTCGCAAAACGCGATTTCTCGATTTGGCTGATTGACACTTTTTCGCTCGCGGCATTGGTGCCAAACGAATTTCAACGATGCAAAACGATGCATTTGCACAAAATAAAGGTTTTTGACACTCGGAGACCGAGTTTACATGCGTGCAACACTCGCAAAACGTGCTTTCTCGATTTGGCTGTTTGACGCATTTTCGCTCGCTGCATCGGTGCCAAACGAGTTTCAACGATGCAAAACGATGCATTTGCACAAAATAAAGGTTTTTGACACTCGGAGACCGAGTTTACATGCGTGCAACACTCGCAAAACGTGTTTTCTCGATTTGGCTGTTTGACGCATTTTCGCTCGCTGCATCGGTGCCAAACGAGTTTCAACGATGCAAAATGATGCATTTGCACAAAATAAAGGTTTTTGACACTCGGAGACCGAGTTTACATGCGTGCAACACTCGCAAAACGGGATTTCTCGATTTGGCGGTTTGACGCATTTTCGCTCGCCGCATCGGTGCCAATCGAGTTTCAACGATGCAAAACGATGCATTTGCACAAAATAAAAGTTTTTGACACTCGGAGACCGAGTTTACATGCGTGCAACACTCGCAAAACGTGCTTTCTCGATTTGGCTGTTTGACGCATTTTCGCTCGCTGCATCGGTGCCAAACGAGTTTCAACGATGCAAAACGATGCATTTGCACAAAATAAAGGTTTTTGACACTCGGAGACCGAGTTTACATCGTGCAACACTCGCAAAACGTGCTTTCTCGATTTGGCTGTTTGACGCATTTTCGCTCGCTGCATCGGTGCCAAACGAGTTTCAACGATGCAAAACGATGCATTTGCACAAAATAAAGGTTTTTGACACTCGGAGACCGAGTTTACATGCGTGCAACACTCGCAAAACGTGCTTTCTCGATTTGGCTGATTGACACTTTTTCGCTCGCGGCATTGGTGCCAAACGAATTTCAACGATGCAAAACGATGCATTTGCACAAAATAAAGGTTTTTGACACTCGGAGACCGAGTTTACATGCGTGCAACACTCGCAAAACGTGCTTTCTCGATTTGGCTGTTTGACGCATTTTCGCTCGCTGCATCGGTGCCAAACGAGTTTCAACGATGCAAAACGATGCATTTGCACAAAATAAAGGTTTTTGACACTCGGAGACCGAGTTTACATGCGTGCAACACTCGCAAAACGTGCTATCTCGATTTGGCTGTTAGACGCATTTTCGCTCGCTGCATCGGTGCCAAACGAGTTTCAACGATGCAAAATGATGCATTTGCACAAAATAAAGGTTTTTGACACTCGGAGACCGAGTTTACATGCGTGCAACACTCGCAAAACGGGATTTCTCGATTTGGCGGTTTGACGCATTTTCGCTCGCCGCATCGGTGCCAAGCGAGTTTCAATGATGCAAAACGATGCATTTGCACAAAATAAAAGTTTTTGACACTCGGAGACCGAGTTTACATGCGTGCAACACTCGCAAAACGTGCTTTCTCGATTTGGCTGTTTGACCCATTTTCGCTCGCTGCATCGGTGCCAAACGAGTTTCAACGATGCAAAACGATGCATTTGCACAAAATAAAGGTTTTTGACACTCGGAGACCGAGTTTACATGCGTGCAACACTCGCAAAACGTGCTTTCTCGATTTGGCTGTTTGACGCATTTTCGTTCGCTGCATCGGTGCCAAACGAGTTTCAACGATGCAAAACGATGCATTTGCACAAAATAAAGGTTTTTGACACTCGGAGACCGAGTTTACATGCGTGCAACACTCGCAAAACGTGCTTTCTCGATTTGGCTGTTTGACGCATTTTCGCTCGCTGCATCGGTGCCAAACGAGTTTCAACGATGCAAAACGATGCATTTGAACAAAATAAAGGTTTTTGACACTCGGAGACCGAGTTTACATGCGTGCAACACTCGCAAAACGTGCTTTCTCGATTTGGTTCTTTGACTCATTTTCGCTCGCTGCATCGGTGCCAAACGAGTTTCAACGATGCAAAACGATGCATTTGCACAAAATAAAGGTTTTTGACACTCGGAGACCGAGTTTACATGCGTGCAACACTCGCAAAACGTGCTTTCTCGATTTGGCTGTTTGACGCATTTTCGCTCGCTGCATCGGTGCCAAACGAGTTTCAACGATGCAAAACGATGCATTTGCACAAAATAAAGGTTTTTGAAACTCGGAGACCGAGTTTACATGCGTGCAACACTCGCAAAACGTGCTTTCTCGATTTGGCTGTTTGACGCATTTTCGCCCGCTGCATCGGTGCCAAACGAGTTTCAACGATGCAAAACGATGCATTTGCCCAAAATAAAGGTTTTTGACACTCGGAGACCGAGTTTACATGCGTGCAACACTCGCAAAACGTGCTTTCTCGATTTGGCTGTTTGACGCATTTTCGCTCGCTGCATCGGTGCCAAACGAGTTTCAACGATGCAAAACGATGCATTTGCACAAAATAAAGGTTTTTGACACTCGGAGACCGAGTTTACATGCGTGCAACACTCGCAAAACGTGCTTTCTCGATTTGGCTGTTTGACGCATTTTCGCTCGCTGCATCGGTGCCAAACGAGTTTCAACGATGCAAAACGATGCATTTGCACAAAATAAAAGTTTTTGTCACTCGGCGACCGAGTTTACATGCGTGCAGCACTCGCAAAACGCGATTTCTCGATTTGGCTGATTGACACTTTTTCGCTCGCGGCATTGGTGCCAAACGAATTTCAACGATGCAAATGATGCATTTGAACAAAATAAAGGTTTTTGACACTCGGAGACCGAGTTTACATGCGTGCAACACTCGCAAAACGTGCTTTCTCGATTTGGCTGTTAGACGCATTATCGCTCGCTGCATCGGTGCCAAACGAGTTTCAACGATGCAAAACGATGCATTTGCACAAAATAAAGGTTTTTGACACTCGGAGACCGAGTTTACATGCGTGCAACGCTCGCAAAACGTGCTTTCTCGATTTGGCTGTTTGACGCATTTTCGCTCGCTGCATCGGTGCCAAACGAGTTTCAACGATGCAAAACGATGCATTCGCACAAAATAAAGGTTTTTGACACTCGGAGACCGAGTTTACATGCGTGCAACACTCGCAAAACGGGATTTCTCGATTTGGCGGTTTGACGCATTTTCGCTCGCCGCATCGGTGCCAAGCGAGTTTCAACGATGCAAAACGATGCATTTGCACAAAGTAAAAGTTTTTGTCACTCGGCGACCGAGTTTACATGCGTGCAGCACTCGCAAAACGCGATTTCTCGATTTGGCTGATTGACACTTTTTCGCTCGCGGCATTGGTGCCAAACGAATTTCAACGATGCAAAACGATGCATTTGAACAAAATAAAGGTTTTTGACACTCGGAGACCGAGTTTACATGCGTGCAACACTCGCAAAACGTGCTTTCTCGATTTGGCTGTTTGACACATTTTCGCTCGCTGCATCGGTGCCAAACGAGTTTCAACGATGCAAAACGATGCATTTGCACAAAATAAAGGTTTTTGACACTCGGAGACCGAGTTTACATGCGTGCAACACTCGCAAAACGTGCTTTCTCGATTTGGCTGTTTGACGCATTTTCGCTCGCTGCATCGTTGCCAAACGAGTTTCAACGATGCAAAACGATGCATTTGCACAAAATAAAGGTTTTTGACACTCGGAGACCGAGTTTACATGCGTGCAACACTCGCAAAACGGGATTTCTCGATTTGGCGGTTTGACGCATTTTCGCTCACCGCATCGGTGCCAAGCGAGTTTCAACGATGCGAAACGATGCATTTGCACAAAATAAAAGTTTTTGTCACTCGGCGACCGAGTTTACATGCGTGCAGCACTCGCAAAACGCGATTTCTCGATTTGGCTGATTGACACTTTTTCGCTCGCGGCATTGGTGCCAAACGAATTTCAACGATGCAAAACAATGCATTTGAACAAAATAAACGTTTTTGACACTCGGAGACCGAGTTTACATGCGTGCAACACTCGCAAAACGGGATTTCTCGATTTGGCGGTTTGACGCATTTTCGCTCGCCGCATCGGTGCCAAGCGAGTTTCAACGATGCAAAACGATGCATTTGCACAAAATACAAGTTTTTGTCACTCGGCGACCGAGTTTACATGCGTGCAGCACTCGCAAAACGCGATTTCTCGATTTGGCTGATTGACACTTTTTCGCTCGCGGCATTGGTGCCAAACGAATTTCAACGATGCAAAACGATGCATTTGAACAAAATAAAAGTTTTTGACACTCGGAGACCGAGTTTACATGCGTGCAACACTCGCAAAACGTGCTTTCTCGATTTGGCTGTTTGACGCATTTTCGCTCGCTGCATCGGTGCCAAACGAGCTTCAACGATGCAAAACGATGCATTTGCACAAAATAAAGGTTTTTGACACTCGGAGACCGAGTTTACATGCGTGCAACACTCGCAAAACGGGATTTCTCGATTTTGCGGTTTGACGCATTTTCGCTCGCCGCATCGGTGCCAAGCGAGTTTCAACGATGCAAAACGATGCATTTGCACAAAATAAAAGTTTTTGTCACTCGGCGACCGAGTTTACATGCGTGCAGCACTCGCAAAACGCGATTTCTCTATTTAACTGATTGACACTTTTTCGCTCGCGGCATTGGTGCCAAACGAATTTCAACGATGCAAAACGATGCATTTGCACAAAATAAAGGTTTTTGACACTCGGAGACCGAGTTTACATGCGTGCAACACTCGCAAAATGTGCTTTCTCGATTTGGCTGTTTGACGCATTTTCGCTCGCTGCATCGGTGCCAAACGAGTTTCAACGATGCAAAACGATGCATTTGCACAAAATAAAGGTTTTTGACACTCGGAGACCGAGTTTACATGCGTGCAACACTCGCAAAACGTGCTTTCTCGATTTGGCTGTTTGACGCATTTTCGCTCGCTGCATCGGTGCCAAACAAGTTTCAACGATGCAAAATGATGCATTTGCACAAAATAAAGGTTTTTGACACTCGGAGACCGAGTTTACATGCGTGCAACACTCGCAAAACGGGATTTCTCGATTTGGCGGTTTGACGCATTTTCGCTCGCCGCATCGGTGCCAAGCGAGTTTCAACGATGCAAAACGATGCATTTGCACAAAATAAAAGTTTTTGTCACTCGGCGACCGAGTTTACATGCGTGCAGCACTCGCAAGCCGCGATTTCTCGATTTGGCTGATTGACACTTTTTCGCTCGCGGCATTGGTGCCAAACGAATTTCAACGATGCAAAACGATGCATTTGAACAAAATAAAGGTTTTTGACACTCGGAGACCGAGTTTACATGCGTGCAACACTCGCAAAACGTGCTTTCTCGATTTGGCTGTTTGACGCATTTTCGCTCGCTGCATTGGTGCCAAACGAGTTTCAACGATGCAAAACGATGCATTTGCACAAAATAAAGGTTTTTGACACTCGGAGACCGAGTTTACATGCGTGCAACACTCGCAAAACGTGCTTTCTCGATTTGGCTGTTTGACGCATTTTCGCTCGCTGCATCGGTGCCAAACGAGTTTCAACGATGCAAAACGATGCATTTGCACAAAATAAAGGTTTTTGACACTCGGAGACCGAGTTTACATGCGTGCAACACTCGCAAAACGGGAATTCTCGATTTGGCGGTTTGACGCATTTTCGCTCGCCGCATCGGTGCCAAGCGAGTTTCAACGATGCAAAACGATGCATTTGCACAAAATAAAAGTTTTTGTCACTCGGCGACCGAGTTTACATGCGTGCAGCACTCGCAAAACGCGATTTCTCGATTTGGCTGATTGACACTTTTTCGCTCGCGGCATTGGTGCCAAACGAATTTCAACGATGCAAAACGATGCATTTGAACAAAATAAAGTTTTTTGACACTCGGAGACCGAGTTTGCATGCGTGCAACACTCGCAAAACGTGCTTTCTCGATTTGGCTGTTTGACGCATTTTCGCTCGCTGCATCGGTGCCAAACGAGTTTCAACGATGCAAAACGATGCATTTGCACAAAATAAAGGTTTTTGACACTCGGAGACCGAGTTTACATGCGTGCAACACTCGCAAAACGTGCTTTCTCGATTTGGCTGTTTGACGGATTTTCGCTCGCTGCATCGGTGCCAAACGAGTTTCAACGATGCAAAACGATGCATTTGCACAAAATAAAGGTTTTTGACACTCGGAGACCGAGTTTACATGCGTGCAACACTCGCAAAAAGTGCTTTCTCGATTTGGCTGTTTGACGCATTTTCGCTCGCTGCATCGGTGCCAAACGAGTTTCAACGATGCAAAACAATGCATTTGCACAAAATAAAGGTTTTTGACACTCGGAGACCGAGATTACATGCGTGCAACACTCGCAAAACGTGCCTTCTCGATTTGGCTGTTTGACGCATTTTCGCTCGCTGCATCGGTGCCAAACGAGTTTCAACGATGCAAAACGATGCATTTGCACAAAATAAAGGTTTTTGACACTCGGAGACCGAGTTTACATGCGTGCAACACTCGCAAAACGTGCTTTCTCGATTTGGCTGTTTGACGCATTTTCGCTCGCTGCATCGGTGCCAAACGAGTTTCAACGATGCAAAACGATGCATTTGCACAAAATAAAGGTTTTTGACACT
Organism: Itoplectis maculator; assembly: GCA_964034905.1. NCBI lineage: Eukaryota > Metazoa > Arthropoda > Insecta > Hymenoptera > Ichneumonidae > Itoplectis > Itoplectis maculator. The sequence goes on from CAXITY010000103.1 coordinate 20,563, forward strand.
CGGAGACCGAGTTTACATGCGTGCAACACTCGCAAAACGTGCTTTCTCGATTTGGCTGTTTGACGCATTTTCGCTCGCTGCATCGGTGCCAAACGAGTTTCAACGATGCAAAACGATGCATTTGCACAAAATAAAGGTTTTTGACTCTCGGAGACCGAGTTTACATGCGTGCAACACTCGCAATACGGGATTTCTCGATTTGGCGGTTTGACGCATTTTCGCTCGCCGCATCGGTGCCAAGCGAGTTTCAACGATGCAAAACGATGCATTTGCACAAAATAAAAGTTTTTGTCACTCGGCGACCGAGTTTACATGCGTGCAGCACTCGCAAAACGCGATTTCTCGATTTGGCTGATTGACACTTTTTCGCTCGCGGCATTGGTGCCAAACGAATTTCAACGATGCAAAACAATGCATTTGAACAAAATAAAGGTTTTTGACACTCGGAGACCGAGTTTACATGCGTGCAACACTCGCAAAACGTGCTTTCTCGATTTGGCTGTTTGACGCATTTTCGCTCGCTGCATCGGTGCCAAACGAGTTTCAACGATGCAAAACGATGCATTTGCACAAAATAAAAGTTTTTGTCACTCGGCGACCGAGTTTACATGCGTGCAGCACTCGCAAAAAGCGATTTCTCGATTTGGCTGATTGACACTTTTTCGCTCGCGGCATTGGTGCCAAACGAATTTCAACGATGCAAATGATGCATTTGAACAAAATAAAGGTTTTTGACACTCGGAGACCGAGTTTACATTCGTGCAACACTCGCAAAACGTGCTTTCTCGATTTGGCTGTTTGACGCATTTTCGCTCGCTGCATCGGTGCCAAACGAGTTTCAACGATGCAAAACGATGCATTTGCACAAAATAAAGGTTTTTGACACTCGGAGACCGAGTTTACATGCGTGCAACACTCGCAAAACGTGCTTTCTCGATTTGGCTGTTTGACGCATTTTCGCTCGCTGCATCGGTGCCAAACGAGTTTCAACGATGCAAAACGATGCATTTGCACAAAATAAAGGTTTTTGACACTCGGAGACCGAGTTTACATGCGTGCAACACACGCAAAACGTGCTTTCTCGATTTGGCTGTTTGACGCATTTTCGCTCGCTGCATCGGTGCCAAACGAGTTTCAACGATGCAAAACGATGCATTTGCACAAAATAAAGGTTTTTGACACTCGGAGACCGAGTTTACATACGTGCAACACTCGCAAAACGTGCTTTGTCGATTTGGCTGTTTGACGCATTTTCGCTCGCTGCATCGGTGCCAAACGAGTTTCAACGATGCAAAACGATGCATTTGCACAAAATAAAGGTTTTTGACACTCGGAGACCGAGTTTACATGCGTGCAACACTCGCAAAACAGGATTTCTCGATTTGGCGGTTTGACGCATTTTCGCTCGCCGCATCGGTGCCAAGCGAGTTTCAACGATGCAAAACGATGCATTTGCACAAAATAAAAGTTTTTGTCACTCGGAGACCGAGTTTACATGCGTGCAACACTCGCAAAACGTGCTTTCTCGATTTGGCTGTTTGACGCATTTTCGCTCGCTGCATCGGTGCCAAACGAGTTTCAACGATGCAAAACGATGCATTTGCACAAAATAAAAGTTTTTGTCACTCGGCGACCGAGTTTACATGCGTGCAGCACTCGCAAAACGCGATTTCTCGATTTGGCTGATTGACACTTTTTCGCTCGCGGCATTGGTGCCAAACGAATTTCAACGATGCAAAACGATGCATTTGAACAAAATAAAGGTTTTTGACACTCGGAGACCGAGGTTACATGCGCGCAACACTCGCAAAACGTGCTTTCTCGATTTGGCTGTTTGACGCATTTTCGCTCGCTGCATCGGTGCCAAACGAGTTTCAACGATGCAAAACGATGCATTTGCACAAAATAAAGGTTTTTGACACTCGGAGACCGAGTTTACATGCGTGCAACACTCGCAAAACGTGCTTTCTCGATTTGGCTGTTTGACGCATTTTCGCTCGCTGCATCGGTGCCAAACGAGTTTCAACGATGCAAAACGATGCATTTGCACAAAATAAAAGTTTTTGTCACTCGGCGACCGAGTTTACATGCGTGCAGCACTCGCAAAACGCGATTTCTCGATTTGGCTGATTGACACTTTTTCGCTCGCGGCATTGGTGCCAAACGAATTTCAACGATGCAAAACGATGCATTTGCACAAAATAAAGGTTTTTGACACTCGGAGACCGAGTTTACATGCGTGCAACACTCGCAAAACGTGCTTTCTCGATTTGGCTGTTTGACGCATTTTCGCTCGCTGCATCGGTGCCAAACGAGTTTCAACGATGCAAAACGATGCATTTGCACAAAATAAAGGTTTTTGACACTCGGAGACCGAGTTTACATGCGTGCAACACTCGCAAAACGTGCTTTCTCGATTTGGCTGTTTGACGCATTTTCGCTCGCTGCATCGGTGCCAAACGAGTTTCAACGATGCAAAATGATGCATTTGCACAAAATAAAGGTTTTTGACACTCGGAGACCGAGTTTACATGCGTGCAACACTCGCAAAACGGGATTTCTCGATTTGGCGGTTTGACGCATTTTCGCTCGCCGCATCGGTGCCAAGCGAGTTTCAACGATGCAAAACGATGCATTTGCACAAAATAAAAGTTTTTGACACTCGGAGACCGAGTTTACATGCGTGCAACACTCGCAAAACGTGCTTTCTCGATTTGGCTGTTTGACGCATTTTCGCTCGCTGCATCGGTGCCAAACGAGTTTCAACGATGCAAAACGATGCATTTGCACAAAATAAAGGTTTTTGACACTCGGAGACCGAGTTTACATCGTGCAACACTCGCAAAACGTGCTTTCTCGATTTGGCTGTTTGACGCATTTTCGCTCGCTGCATCGGTGCCAAACGAGTTTCAACGATGCAAAACGATGCATTTGCACAAAATAAAGGTTTTTGACACTCGGAGACCGAGTTTACATGCGTGCAACACTCGCAAAACGTGCTTCCTCGATTTGGCTG
>CAXITY010000105.1:0-75114 GCA_964034905.1 Itoplectis maculator
ATTATTATTATTATTATTATTATTATTATTATTATTATTATTATTATTATTATTATTATTATTATTATTATTATTATTATTATTATTATTATTTTTTTTTATTATCGTGGCAAAAAATAGGGAAAATCTTTTATAGACCGTGAGCGCCTTCGCTACGCCCGGCGTTAGGGACTGCTCCTTAACGCCGGGAGGAACGTCGACGCTCGTGTGCTGGACTCACATCTTGCTTTGACTGGGCCGAGGGGGTTTCCCCCACCCGATCGCAGCTTCCACGAGATGCATACCAGCTAAACCCCCCCTCCCCTAGCCAAAAAAACAAGGGAATTTTTGGCCAGGCGAGGGAAACCACTTCTGTCCGCGTTATCCTCCGCGTCTCCCCCTCAGCCAGGAACTACGTAAGTAATACTTCTAGCTAAGGGGGCCTGTCCGTGTGTCGTTATGTAAGTCCGTTGTGGTACTTGTCGCGTCTGTGTCACGTCCGGTCCGTCATTTCAGGCAGCCGTCCGCGTTTTTCCGTCTCAGTATCGTCTCTATGTATGTGGCGACTAGATACCACCAGTCTGTGCCGTGAAGCATCGCCTCCACGATGTTATCGGGAGTGATGACTCCAACGGTCGTCTCTAGCCCTTGTCGTAGGTCCGTCCATTGGTCACACACGAAAAATGTGTGTTCAACGTCGTCCAGTTCGTGTCCGCAGTATGTACAGTCTGGCGTCCGTACTTTGTCCATTCTGTAAAGGTACTGTCTGAAGTAACCGTGTCCCGTCAGGAATTGGGTGATGTAAAAATTAACATCTCCAAATTCCCGACTCGTCCACGGTCTCAGGTCCTTGATTAGTCGTCTCGTCCAGTTGCCCGTTGTGTCATCCGTCCAGCGTTGTTGCCACGTCTGCATGGTCTTGTCTCTCTCCGTTGTTTCCGCGTCCTGTCGCGTTGTGTCCGCGCTCCTTCCGTAGATCCTCTTGCGCTCGAAAGCAAGAAGGTCAATGGGAATCACGCCAGCTACTACCAGAACAGCCTGCGCAGAGACCGTTCGGTAGGAGCAGGCGATCCTGAGCGCACTCTGTCTCTGTACCGTCATCATCGCGTGGCAGTATTTTTTCGTCCTAAGAGCATCCGCCCAGATCTCCGCGCCGTAGAGGAGGATCGAGTGGGCCGTCGACATAAGTAGTCGGCGTTTTCCCGGTCTCGGTCCGTTCGTGTTTGCCATCAGGCGGCTTAAGGATGAAACCCTTTCGGCCGCCTTCTGAGCTGTCTTCTGTATGTGGGGCCAGAAGGTCATCTTCGTATCCAGGGTCACCCCCAGGTACTTGACTTCCCCCGTGGCCGCAATTTCGTCTGTCCCAACCGTCATCGGTAGTCTCGTCTGTATGCGTTTCCTCGTGAGAAACACGAGTTCTGTCTTCTCTGTAGCCAGTTGCAGTCCGTGATCTGTCATCCATCGTCCAACCCGTCTCATCGTCTGGTTCAGTGTAAACTGCGCCAGCTCTGGAGTCCTCTCGACGATCACCGCCGCCACGTCATCGGCGTATGCGACGAGTGAAACGCCGATCGGGAGCTCCAACCTGAGCAGGCTGTCGTACACTCCGTTCCAAAAGTCTGGCCCAAGTATTGAACCTTGGGCCACCCCCGCGGTGATCTGTTTCGTCACCTGTCCTTCTGTTGTCTCGTACGTCAGTCGTCTGTTGCGTAAATAGTCTTCTACCACGCGTAGTAGGTAAGGCGGGACTCCGAAGGCGTTTCTAAGCGCCTCCAAAATGTCCACCCATCGCGCCGAGTTGAAGGCGTTTCTCACGTCGAGAGTCGCCATCAGCACGATGGGTCGCGCCGCGTGGCAGAATCTTTCCGTGTCTCGGAAGGTGTCGACGACTCTCTGGATTGCTCCAATTGTCGACCGACCCTTCCTGAATCCGTACTGTCTGTCCGAGAGGTCTCCCCCTGTCTGTATCGCGTCTGTCAGTCGCGGTCTCAGTAGATGTTCGTAGAGTTTACCCGTCGTGTCCAGTAGGCTCAGCGGCCGATGTGCGGAAGGCGTGCTGGGGTCACCCTTACCCTTGGGGATAAGGACCAGCTTCGCCAATTTCCATCGGTCGCTAAAGGTCCCTGTCGTAAGGCACGCGTTGTACAGGTCGAGGAATATCTGCGGCCTCAGGCTAACCATCAGCCGGATAATCTCGCCCGGTACACCGTCAGGCCCTGGCGCTTTCCCAGGCTTCAAGGCGGTGGCTGCTCTGGTGAGCTCCTCCGTCGTGAAGGCGGGAACCAGCCCTGTCTCGTCGTCGTCTGTTGCGTCCGTCCGTGTCGGGTGAGTCGGAAACAGTCCGTCAACAATGCGTCGTGTGGTTTCCGCGTCTTTGAGTTCCGGCGGGATCCGTCCCCCTAGTTTACCGGTTACAATCTTGTAGCCGGTACCCCACGGGTCCTGGTCCACCTCCTCGCAGAGCTTCTTCCAGCACTTCGCCTTGCTGTCACGAATCGCGTCTGTCAGTCTTTTCCGTGCCGTACTGTATGTTGCCTGAAGGGCGACCCTTTCGGGTTTGCCCTTGGCCCTCGTCTTTTTCCGTCTGCATGCGAGGCAGCTTTTCCGCAGTTCGGCTATCTCGTCAGTCCACCAGTATTGTGAGCGTTTGTCTCGTCTGTAGTGCAGTTTTGGCATTGTACTGTCGCACAGTCGTTTCGTCAGTTTGGCCGTCTCTTCTACGAGTCTTTCCACCCTCGGCCGGCCAGTCAGCTCCGGGGGAACGTTAGTGATCGGAGCTGGCGCTGCCGCCAGTTCCTCCGAAAACTTTTGTACGTCCAGTTTGTTCGTGTTCCACCGCGGGGGGTGTCGAGTCCGTTTCTGTGCTGTCGCTGTCTCTCCCGCCACCTCGAATGCGATATACTGGTGGTCGCTGGCTGTATAGTCTTCTAAGACCCGCCATCTTCGAAGTGTTGGGAGCGTCCTGTCCGACGTCATCGTCACGTCTGGTATGGAGTCGCCAAATCCCGGTCGTCTGTACGTCGGCGTGTTCCCTGTGTTTGCCACTACCAGGTCCAGCCTTGCGGCCATCTCCAGCAGCAGCCGTCCTCGTTTGTTCGTCGTTGTCATGCCCCACTCGATCGCCCTCGCGTTCAAGTCTCCCGCGACTACTAAGTCCCCGGGAAGGTCCCTGAGACCGTCCTCGAGGAGCGCCACCTTCCTTTCAAACTCCGCTGCGGCGCAGTTTGGGGTTAGGTAGACGCTGACGTAGGTGATGGAGCCTAAACTGATCCACACGTAGTCTTGTCCGACTCCGCGGCCAGTTATCCGAGATCGGGCGGAGCCCCTTACCCAGATAGCTACGGTCTCAGCGTCGTTCGTGGTCCACGTATCTGTCGGTCGTTTCCTGTACGGGTCGCACAGGATCAGTACGTTGGCGTCGTGTTCGTCCGCTATCTGTGGTAAGAGCATGTCTGCTGTCCTACTCCGGTTCAGGTTTCCCTGGATTATCTTGTCCGTCTTCCGGCTTGCCTCCTGCACTCCTCCAGCGCGGCCCGAAACACCGTGCATCTCCCGGATCCCGCGAGGTGCTCAGTGCCCTTGTGCCCCGCCTCGGTGCACAGAGGGCATGCCGGACCGTTCTTGCAGTCCGTGGCGTAATGTCCCGTTTCGCCGCATCTCCTGCAGCTCTTAGTCCGGTCATTTCCTTTGCAGTTCGTCTTCGTGTGCCCGTAGCCTAAGCATTTATGGTTATGGCATTTCGTCACCGTCAGTCGTTTTCGGACGCGGCATCGGACCCATCCAATCTCGATCCGCGCCCGACCGAGCAGCGCTTCGGCCTCGTGTGATTCGAGCTCACACACTGCCATGTACTGCTCGGCCCGGTTCGGACCGAAGATGTGGACTTTAAAGTCCGAGTCGCGTCCTGTCGCCTGTCTCAGTGCCTGTACAACGTCGTCCGGTGTCGCGACACAGTCCAGGTCCATGATCTCCACTTGTACCCGTGAAGTCATGGATTTAACGCTGCCGGCATCGCCGACGGCGTCCTGGAGTATGCGCCGGAACGCGTCTCGTCCGTCCGTATTGGATTGCATCTTTATGAGACACAATCCGTCTTTTGTCTTCCGTACCGTGGTCACCTTCACGTCACTCTTCGTCGGGTCGACCGTCGTCCGTAGTTTCCGTACGATGTCCGAGTACGTCTGGTCCTTTCCAGGCTTTACCAGGACCGCTGTCCCTCGTTGTTTTGGGACAGGTTTTTGTCTCTCGGTCTTCGTTTTCGCGTTTGTCTCGTCTGTCTTCTTCGTCCGTTCTGTCGCTTTCGTTTTTTTTCTTCGGGCCACCGTTTGCCAGGTGACGTCCGACGCGACTCTCGGGATCCTCTTCTGTGAGGACTCCGGAGTCGTCCCGGTCGCCTCCCGCTTCCGTTTCGTCCGTGGCGTTTCGTTCGTCTTCGTCTCCGTCTCTGTCTCTGTTGTTTCGTCGTTCTTCGTCCGTCTGTCCGGGACAGCCGCGTTGCCCCTAGTCAGTGCAACGTCCGCGGCTTCGAGGATCGTCTTGATTCCTGTCTTGACGGTCATGTTCATGTTTTTCTGAACTGCCGCCGCCTCCGCCATATCCGTCGCTGTCTTCTGTATCAGTAACAGTAGCTCCGTCAGGGTTCGTTCGTCGCGTCTCGTCGACGTTGCCTCGCTGTCGTTGGCGGAGACGTTGCTCGTGGCGCTTCCTGCGCTCGACGCGCTCACTGTCCGTTCTCGTCTGTGCAGGCCCAGTAGTGCCATGCCCCTTGTCTCGCGTCCTTTGTCCGTTGTCTTTGCCTTGGTCGTCACCGTTTTTCCCTTCGCCGTCGCCGTCGTTCCCATGGTACTGCACGAACTGCGGCCCTCACATCCACTGCCGCTGCCTTGGGCCACCGGAGCTTTCATCCGATCGGAACCCAGGATGGATTTCCCCTGTTCAGGGAATACCACGTGAGGTATGTCCATGTTTTCATTGTGCATATCATGAGGTGTTTCTTCGTGCTACAGGTCCCTCGAGGTCGCGACTCCTCGTACCGTGCCGAAACGCAGCACGGTCCCTGAGGTCCCAACCCCTCTGTGTGTAGTGTGTCCCCATGTACAGTGTGCGTGAGTGTGAGTGCCCGTATGAGTGGCAAACCGGTGCATTCGTCCGTCGTCGGGAGAGCCCGTTTATAGGGATCCCGGTCATTCGCTTCCGGGCGGGCCCCGTTTATAGAGGCCGTCCGCCATTCGCTTTTACAGGGTGGCCCGTTTATAGGGTCCTGAACATTCGCACCACCGGTGTGTCACTCGGGCGTGTTTGTGTAGGTGTTTGCGTGAGTGTGTGTGTAGCCTGGTTTTGGTCCGCCCCGAGAAGTCTCGGTACCATCCATATCTGGATGACGTTCCCCTATCCGCCACCTGGGGAGGCGCCCGATGCGGGACCAGCAACCCGACACGAGGTTATTATTATTATTATTATTATTATTATTATTATTATTATTATTATTATTATTATTATTATTATTATTATTATTATTATTATTATTATTATTATTATTATTATTATTATTATTATTATTATTATTATTATTATTATTATTATTATTATTATTATTATTATTATTATTATTATTATTATTATTATTATTATTATTATTATTATTATTATTATTATTATTATTATTATTATTATTATTATTATTATTATTATTATTATTATTATTATTATTATTATTATTATTATTATTATTATTATTATTATTATTATTATTATTATTATTATTATTATTATTATTATTATTATTATTATTATTATTATTATTATTATCATTATCATTATCATTATTATCATTATTATCATTATTATCATTATTATTATTATCATTATTATTATTATTATCATTATCATTATCATTATCATTATCATTATCATTATCATTATCATTATTATTATCATTATCATTATCATTATCATTATCATTATCATTATCATTATCATTATCATTATCATTATCATTATCATTATCATTATCATTATCATTATCATTATCATTATTATTATTATTATTATTATTATTATTATTATTATTATTGGGGACTTCCGTTTCCGGGTGCGAATGGAGTGGACGCGTGTGAGATGGGGTGCGAGTTTGTGAAGGGAGTGGAAAGGATTGGAGTGATATGGAGGTGAAAAAAGGGCAGGCGGGGATTAAGGACGGGGTAGGGAAGGGCCGGTGATAAAAGGTTTAGAAGGGCGGTGGGAGTGTAAAGGGTTAATCAGAGAAATGAGGTAGAAGAAGAGGTTAGGAAACTAGCAGGGTCGGTGGAGGGGAAGGGGGACGGTAGAGGATCAAGACACGTGGCAACAGGTGCGGAGATAGTAAGAAGCAGGAGGTAGAAAGAAGTGTGGAAGGAGATAAAGAAGGAATGGTAAGGTAGAGAGTGAGAGAGGATAGGAGATACGGAAAGCCGGCAGAGGGGAGGAGAGAGGATAGAGGGGAAAAAAGGGTTAGGCGGAGGTGCAGAGAACTGGGATACTGGAAGAAGTGGTGGGAAGAGGTGAAAAAGGAGTGAAGAGGGAAGGGTTTAGGAACAGGGAGAATTATAAAGAGAGGAAACGGAAAAGTAGAGACGAGATGAGGTTAGAAAACGGCGTGGTGGGGGCAGGGGAAAGGAGACGAAGAAGAGAGATAGGTGGAGACAGGTATGGAGAGCGGCAGAAGTTGGAAATAGATAGCTCAGACGGCGGCAATTTCGAATAAGGTGGACAGGCGGAAACGTAAGAAAACGTGCTGGTTGAAGGCGGAGAGAGAAAGGTAGATGGAGGGTGATAAGAGGAGGAGTGGAGAACAAAAAGTAGAGTAGGAAGTCAGAAGAGGGTGGAAAATTGAGAGGAAGAGGAGGAGAAAGAGAACAAGAGAAAGGTGGAGTGTGGGCAACAAGGGAAGACAGGTAGCGAAGACAGCGGCGAAAGAGAGAACGAGAAATGTGGGATAATTACAGGGTAAAGTAGGACTCGAAAGGAGGATAAGGAAGAGTGTACAGAGCGAGAGATGGCGAGAAACAGAAAGTGAAGAGCGATTGTGGATAAAGTAGAAAGGGGAAAGAAGAGAGAACATGGATAAAGCAGAAGACAAATAGGAACGAAGAAGGGGAGAGAGAGGGCATAGAAACGGGGAAATGAAAATACGGAATAGAAATGGGAAATGGAATAGAAATGGAAAAGGGAATAGAAATACGGAATGAATGAGGGAGAGAGAGAGAGAAAAAAAGGAATGGAGTGAAAGAGTGGAAACGGAAGTCGGCGGAGAGAGGAAGGAGGAGCGGCGTGGAGCGAGGAGCGGCGAGGAGAGGGGAGAGCGAGCGGGCGAGCGAAAGAAGGCGAGAGCGAGCGTGCGAGCGATAGAAGGCGAGAGCGAGCGTGCGAGCGATAGAAGGCAAGAGGCGAGCGAGACGTGGCGAGAAACGAGCGAGACGTGGCGGGAGATGAGCGAGCTTGGAGAGGCGAGCGGGCGGAGAACAGCGAGCGAACGGAGAGTAAAACGAGCAGAGGAAAATGGAGTGAGTTGGAGAAAGGCGAGCTGGGATAATTGCGAAGAGTGTGAAACGAGGGATGAGAAAGAAGCGTGCGGCGGATAAATAGTAAGGAAGCAGGTATGAGAGTGACGAAGCGAAGCGAGGAGAAAATGAATGTCGAAGAAAGAAGGAATGTAAAGGAAAATATATAGGCTCGGAGCGAGAGAGAGGTGCGAGTGCAAAAGGAAACTAAAATGTAAGGATGAGTGAGAAAGATGGTGTGAGACAGCGAGGACGGAAATGGCGTAAGTGAGGAAGACTGAATGAAAAAAAAAAGAAAATGTATAAAGTGTACCAAGGAGACAACCTTGTGAAAAAATCTTGCAACCCTTCGGGGAGCCAATAAAGACACATACAAATATTATTATTATTATTATTATTATTATTATTATTATTATTAGGACTTCCGTTCCCGGTGCGAGAGAGTGTAGACGCGTGTGACAAGGTGTGAATGATAAGGGCAGAGAAGGAGAAAAGAAGGGAGTGTGAAGAGAGCAGCGAGAGTAGATATTGAAGGGGGAGGCAAAGGGTACCAGAAGAGGCGAAAAAAGAGTGTGCGGGGGCGCGAATAAATAAAAGGAAGAAGGAAAGAAAAAGAAAAGTAAGGTTAGAAAGGGACAGCGACAGAGGGGAAGTGGGGGAAGGAGAAAGTGGGCAACGGACGGAGACAGGCGCCGAGGCAGAGACGAGAGCAGGTAGGTGGGGCCATCGGACGGGAGAAAGGAGAAGCGTCGAAAAAGGGAGATAAGCAGACGTCGGTGAGAAGGGAAAGAGGGCGAAGTGAGAAGGGAAAGAGAGCGAATAGGCAGGGGAGAATATAAGAGACGCGGGAACAAGGAATAAGAATAAACGGGAGAAAGGAACAGGCAAGAGATAAATAAACAAACGAGGGTAGAGGATAAATAAATAAATAAATAAATAATATATATATATATATATATATATATATTTTTTTTTTTTTTTTTTTTTTTTTTTTTTTTTTGAAAGGAAGAATGGCGGAAGAGGACAGGAGGGAGGAGGAGGCGAAGAGAAGGGGAAGACCGCCGAACGTACAAAGGCTGACCAGGGAAAGAAGCGCGAGCACAGGAGAGTTAGGAGAGATGTGGAAGAGGAAGAGGGAGCAAATGGAGAAAGAGGAGGAGGAGAGAAGCGTGGGAGAGGTAGGCGAGATGTTGAAGAGAAAGAAGGAGCAGACGGGGGAAAGGGACAAGACTGAGAAAGAAGAGGAGGAGAGGGTCTTCCAGAAGAGCACGCTGGTGGCAAGGTCGCCGCAGCAGAAGCAAGGAGAAGAGGTCTCGATAGCGGAAATGTTAAGGGAGATGAGGATCGAGATAAGGAGGGACATACAAGATGTGAAGAAACAAGGGGGGGAGGCGAGGGAGGAGATAGGGAGACTGAGAGAAGAGCTGCGGAAAGGAGAAGAAAGATGGAGGAAGGAGAGGGAGGTGATAGAAGAAAGAATGGCGAAGATGGAGAAGAGACTCGAAGAGGCTAAAAGACAGGAGGAGAAAACAGAAGACCTGGAGAAAAGAATCCAGAGGATAGAGAGAAGAGCGGCAGAGGGGGGGGGACGGGGAAGGGGGGCCAGGGGGGTCGAACGAGATGACAAGAAGGGTGGAAGAGATGGAAAGAAAGATGGAGGCGAAGGAAAGGGAAGAGAAAAGAAGGAACCTCATCATCAAAAGAGCGGTGAGAGAGGGGACGGCGATGCAGATCGCGAGAAGACTGCTGGAAAGGATGGGAGTGCAAGCGAAGATAGAGACGGCGAGAGAGGTCGGAAAGAGGGGCGCGGCAGGAAGGGGGATGGAGGCGATGGTGGAGGTGAAGATGGAAAGCGTGGAAGGGAAGGTAGAGGTGATGAAGAGCCGATACAAGCTGAGAGGTAGCAGGGAAAGGGTAGAGGACGACCTCACCTGGAAGGAGAGAAGGATGCAGTGGCTGCTAGGGGAGAGGGCTGAGGAGGAAGTGAGGAGGGGTAAGAGGGTGCAGGTGAAATACGGGAGGCTGATAATAGACGGGGAGGTGTGGACGTGGGACGAGAGGAGGGAGGTGCTGAAGGACGGAAGGGGAAGGGAGAGGGGGCAAGAAGCAGAAGAGGGAAGAGGAAGCGGAGAGGGAGCGAAAAACAGCTAAGCGCGGCAGACGAGGAAGCGGAAATGAAAACACGGGAAGAGAGGGGGGAAGAAAGCGGCAGGTGGAAAATAGGATTCTGGAACGTACACGGGATAACGAATAAGGACGAGGAGTTCTGGAAGGAAATAGCGGAGTGGGAGGTGATAGCGCTACTGGAAACGTGGATAGAGGAGAAGCAGTGGGAAAGGATAAGGAGAAGGCTGCCGGCAGGGTACGCGTGGGAAAAGCAATGGGCGAAAAGGAGCGGAAAGAGAGGAAGAGCAGCAGGAGGGATATTGATAGGGGTGAGGGAGGAGATGGCGGGGGAAGAGGATCCAAAACAAAGATGCGGGGAGGGGGTGATGGCGAGAAAGATAAAAGCGGGGGGGGAGGAATGGACGGTGGTAGCAGTATACGTGAACGGAGACATGGAGAGGAAGATGGAAAAGATCAGGGGGTGGATGGAGAGACAAGGGGAACGGGTTGTAATCGGAGGGGACTTCAACGCGTGGACGGGAAGGAAAGGAGGACGAGTTACCGGAGAGGAGGGGGAGGAAGAAACAGGAAGCAGGAGATCGAAGCACGAAAAGGAGAACGCGGAGGGAAAAAAAATGGTGAAAATGCTGGAAGAAGTAGGGTGGGAAATCCTGAACGGGAACGTAAAGGGGGACGAGGAGGGGGAGTACACGTTCACAGGAGGAAAGAACGCGACGGTGATAGACTACGTGTTAGCGGATGGACTGACAAGAAGGGAGATAGAGAGCATGGAGGTGGGGGACAGGGTGGACTCAGATCACCATCCGCTGGTGGTGACGATGAGGAGAGGCAGAGAGGAGAGAAGAAAAGGAAAAGGGGGAGGAAGGAAAGTCGGGAGCGGGAGATGGTCAGACAAAATGAAGGAAGAGTACAAAAAGAAGATGGAGGGGATGGAAGTGGAGGGGGAGGGGATAGAGGAGGTGATGGAGAAGCTGAGAGAGAAGATAAAGCAGGGAATAAAAGAGAGCGAGGAAGCGGGGGGGAGGAGCAGGAAAAAAAGGAAAGAAGGATGGTGGGATGACGAGTGCGGGGAGAAGAAGAAGGAGGCGAGACAAGCACTAAGGAAATGGAGGAGAGGAAAAGCAACGAGAGAAGAATGTAGGGGGAAAAAAAAGGAATACGAGGAGACATGCGAAAGAATGAAGGAGGAGGAAAGGGAGAGACTGGTGAGGGAGATAGCGAGTGCGAAAACGGAAAGCGAGGTTTGGGAAATAGTGAACAGGGGGAGAAAAAGTAGGAAAAGAGTAAACGAGAAGATAGGAGCGGAGGAGTGGAAAGAGCACTTCATGAGGCTACTAGGAGGAGTGGACAGAAGGGTGAGGATGGGAGGGGGAAAGGCAAAGAGAGACGGGGAGGAAACGGGGATAAGCAAGGAAGAGATTAGGAAAGCGGTAAGCAAGATGAAGGAGGAGAAAGCGATGGGAGGCGATGAGATCCCGAACGAAGCGTGGAAGTGCGGGGGGGAAAAGATGAGGGAAATAGCGTGGGAGATATGTAGAAGGGTGTGGGAGGGAGGGGGATGGCCGGAAGAGTGGAAAGAAGGCATAATGGCACCAATAGTGAAAAAAGGGGAGGGGCGGAGGGCAGAGGATTACAGGGGGGTAACGCTGATGCCAGCGCTGTATAAAGTATACACGACGATTCTGGCGAGCAGGCTGGAGGAGGAAGTGGAAGGTAAGGGGGCAATACCGCCAAATCAAACGGGATTCAGGAGAGGGATGGGGACAATAGACAACATATATGTACTTAACCACATAGTGAGCAGGCAAGTGGCAAAAGAGAAAGGGAAGTTGGTGGCACTCTTCGTAGATCTGAAGGCAGCGTTTGATTCAGTAGACAGGAGGGTGCTGTGGGAGGCGATGGAGGAGCGGGGGGTAAGGAAGGGACTAAGAGAGAGGGTGGAGGAGGTATATATGGAAACAAAAAGCAAAGTGAAGGTGGGGGGAGAAACGGGCGAGGAATTCTGGACGGCAAAGGGGGTGAGGCAAGGGTGTCCGATGAGTCCGCTGCTCTTCAACATCCTGACGGCGGACATGGAGGAAGAACTGCAAAAGGGAAGGTGGGGAGGGGTGAGGGTGAGAGGGAGGAGAATATGCTCACTAGCGTACGCGGATGATGTGGTGCTGGTGGCGGAAAACGAGGAGGAGATGGAGAGCATGATAAGAAGGCTGCAGGGATATTTTGATAGGAAGAGACTGGAGGTAAACGTAGGGAAAACGAAGATAATGAGGTTTAGAAAAGGGGGAGGAAGAATGAAGGAAGTGAAATGGAGGTGGAAGGGAAAGAGGATAGAGGAGGTGAAAGAGTTCAAGTACCTAGGGTACACGTTTCAGAGGAATGGAAGGCACGAGGAACACATAAAGGACAGGGTGAAGAAGGCGGTGGGGGTGATGAAGCAGGCATGGGGTATAGGGAAGAGAAAATTCGGGAGGAATTGGGAAAGAAGGATGTGGCTGTTCGACACGCTGGTATGGACGGTGATGGGATATGGGGCAGAGATATGGGGATGGGAAGAAAGGGAGGGGATAGAAAGGGTGCACGAGAGGTACATCAGGTGGACGTTGGGGGTGGACTGGAGGACACCGGGATACATGGTGAGGGAGGAGACGAAGAGGGAAAAGATGAGGATAAGAGCAGGAAGGAGAGCATGGAGGTTCGAGGAGAAACTAAAAAGAGGAGAAGGAAGCCAGCTGGCAAGGGAGTGCTGGGAGGACATAAGGGAGAGAGAGAGGGGTAGAGAACAAGGGAGGTCGGAATGGGAGAGAGGAAGAACGACGTTCAAGGAAAGGCCAGGAAACGGGGAAAGAGAGGAGGCGGAGGAAGGGGGAGAAGGGCTGGAGAAGTGGGTGAAGGAGGATGAAAAGAGACAGGAAAGAGAAAGAGGAAGAAAGATAGAAAAATCGCAATACAACCGATGGTATAAAATAATAAGGGCGGAAGGGGTGCCAGAGTACCTGAGAGCGGGATGGAGCGAGGAAAGGTATGGGAGAATCGCGAGATTCAGGTTAGGAAACGAGATGAGGGAAGGAAAGTACTGGGGAACGGAAGAGGAGAGGAGCTGTAGGATATGCGAGAGGGAAAGGGAGTCGTGGGAACATGTGCTTGATAGATGTAGGGGGGGAGGAGAAACGGAAAGAGGGATAGAGGAAAGGGTAAGAGAAATTCTGGATGAAGGGGGAGGGGGGGAGAGGCGAATGAAGGAAATCGAAGAAGAAAGACAGAGAAGAGAGGAGGCAGAGAGGAATGCAGAATGAAAGAGGAATGGAATGAATGGAACGGAAACGGAAGTCGGGGAAAGGGGGAGGAAGAAGAGAGGAGAGAGGCGACGGGGAGGGAGAGCGAAATAAAAAGAGAGCGAGCGAGCGAGCGGGCGAGAGGGCGAGCGGGTGAGCGAGAGAGCGTGCGAGAAGGCGAGCGGGTGAGCGAGAGAGCGTGCGAGAGGGCGAGCGGATGAGCGAGAGAGCGTGCGAGCGTGCGAGCAAGCGAAGGAGAGGGCGAAAGAGAGGAGAAAGAGAAGGAAGGAAAAATGTAAAGAAGGATGTGTAAAAAATGTAAAATAAATGTAAATAATAAAGAAGCGAGAAGGAGAGAAATGGAGTAAAGTAAGATTAGAAAGTAAGGAAATGTAAAAGGAAATGTATATAAGTAGAATAACTAGAGTATAAGAAGAAATGTAAAAACGGAACGGAGGTCCTTGTAACCCTAAGGGGAACAATAAACACACATACATATTATTATTATTATTATTATTATTATTATTATTATTATTATTATTATTATTATTATTATTATTATTATTATTATTATTATTATTATTATTATTATTATTATTATTATTATTATTATTATTATTATTATTATTATTATTATTATCATTATCATTATTATTATTATTATTATTATTATTATTATTATCATTATCATTATCATTATTAGATAGATAGATAGATGTTTTATTATGCATATACAAGAATACTGGGATTCATAATGCAGAGGGTTCAACTTTAAGTACAAAAAAATTAAATTATAAAAACAACTTAAAAATAACAGAACTGACTTATAAAGGTACAATAGATCTTAAAAATAACAGGTGCTCTCCAGGTGAAAGTGGTGTAGATTCTGAGTGCTTACGTCTACTGTGCTAACAATGAGGCTCTGAGTTTAAAACAGTTGGCAAAAAAGTAGGAAATCGCCTTTGTACAATCGCAGTCGCTGTTACCGAGTAACAGTTTGAGGTTTTCTACTTGGTTAAGGTCTGCAGTAAAATGAGGCACGAGAAAAGCTATTCTGAAGGGGGTGTAAATAGGACAGTGCAATAATATATGGCCAAGAGTTTCGCGTTCGTTAGATAGGCAAAGTAAACACGTCTGAGAGGGATCGTGGCGGTGAACAATCTTGTTGACGATGAGTCTTCGGGAGTGGTTGGTCGCAATTCTAACCTGCATTTTTACCCTAGAGAAACTGACGGCGCAACGCTCCGGGTAAAAATTAGTAAATTTGTCAGTGAGGTTTCTGGTTAACTGAATCTGGTAGCAGTTAGACGACGAGAATTTCCTCAGATCGGCAGCTTTCAGTTGATGTGCGAAAGTCCGGAGAATAGCCTCTTTACGGGAGGACCAGTACTCGCTGCTTAGATTCGCCCAAAGATTCTCATCATTCGCACTCCCTAACGCCTGCTTAAATTGAACTACCCAATTGTATTCAGCTTGCGGGCTCCGTGCAGCTAGCTCGACCTGACGTAAAAAACATTTCTTCGGAAGGCGTGAATCTTCCATTTTTAATATTTTGCTCACCCATCCGTACGCTTGCTTGATGATGTCGATTATCATTATTATTATTATTATTATTATTATTATTATTATTATTATTATTATTATTATTATTATTATTATTATTATTATTATTATTATTATTATTATTATTATTATTATTATTATTATTATTATTATTATTATTATTATTATTATTATTATTATTATTATTATTATTATTATTATTATTATTATTTTTTTATTTATCGTGGTAAAAAATAGGGAGAATCTTTTATAGACCGTAAGCGCCTTCGCTACGCCCGGCGTTAGGGACTACTCCTTAACGCCGGGAGGAACGTCGACGCTCGTGTGCTGGACTCACATCTCGATTTGACTGGGCCGAGGGGGTTTCCCCCACCCGACCGCAGCTTCCACGAGATGCATACCAGCTAAACCCCCCCTCCCCTAGCCAAAAAAACAAGGGAATTTTTGGCTAGGCGAGGGAAACCACTTCTGTCCGCGTTATCCTCCGCGTCTCCCCCTCAGCCAGGAACTACGTAAGTAATACTTCTAGCTAAGGGGGCCTGTCCGTGTGTCGTTATGTAAGTCCGTTGTGGTTCTTGTCGCGTCTGTGTCACGTCCGGTCCGTCATTTTAGGCAGCCGTCCGCGTTTTTCCGTCTCAGTATCGTCTCTATGTATGTGGCGACTAGATACCACCAGTCTGTGCCGTGAAGCATCGCCTCCACGATGTTATCGGGAGTGATGGCTCCAACGGTCGTCTCTAGCCCTTGTCGTAGGTCCGTCCATTGGTCACACACGAAGAATGTGTGTTCAACGTCGTCCCGTTCGTGTCCGCAGTATGTACAGTCTGGCGTCCGTACTTTGTCCATTCTGTAAAGGTACTGTCTGAAGTATCCATGTCCCGTCAGGAATTGGGTGATGTAAAAATTAACATCTCCAAATTCCCGACTCGTCCACGGTCTCAGGTCCTTGATTAGTCGTCTCGTCCAGTTGCCCGTTGTGTCATCCGTCCAGCGTTGTTGCCACGTCTGCATGGTCTTGTCTCTCTCCGTTGTTTCCGCGTCCTGTCGCGTTGTGTCTGCGCTCCTTCCGTAGATCCTCTTGCGCTCGAAAGCAAGAAGGTCAATGGGAATCACGCCAGCTACTACCAGAACAGCCTGCGCAGAGTCCGTCCGGTAGGAGCAGGCGATCCTGAGCGCACTCTGTCTCTGTACCGTCATCATCGCGTGGCAGTATTTTTTCGTCCTAAGAGCATCCGCCCAGATCTCCGCGCCGTAGAGGAGGATCGAGTGGGCCGTCGACATAAGTAGTCGGCGTTTTCCCGGTCTCGGTCCGTTCGTGTTTGCCATCAGGCGGCTTAAGGATGAAACCCTTTCGGCCGCCTTCTGAGCTGTCTTCTGTATGTGGGGCCAGAAGGTCATCTTCGTATCCAGGGTCACCCCCAGGTACTTGACTTCCCCCGTGGCCACAATTTCGTCTGTCCCAACCGTCATCGGTAGTCTCGTCTGTATGCGTTTCCTCGTGAGAAACACGAGTTCTGTCTTCTCTGTAGCCAGTTGCAGTCCGTGATCTGTCATCCATCGTCCAACCCGTCTCATCGTCTGGTTCAGTGTAAACTGCGCCAGCTCTGGAGTCCTCTCGACGATCACCGCCGCCACGTCATCGGCGTATGCGACGAGTGAAACGCCGATCGGGAGCTCCAGCCTGAGCAGGCTGTCGTACACCCCGTTCCAAAAGTCTGGCCCAAGTATTGAACCTTGGGCCACCCCCGCGGTGATCTGTTTCGTCACCTGTCCTTCTGTTGTCTCGTACGTCAGTCGTCTGTTGCGTAAATAGTCTTCTACCACGCGTAGTAGATAAGGCGGGACTCCGAAGGCGTTTCTAAGCGCCTCCAAAATGTCCACCCATCGCGCCGAGTTGAAGGCGTTTCTCACATCGAGAGTCGCCATCAGCACGATGGGTCGCGCCGCGTGGCAGAATCTTTCCGTGTCTCGGAAGGTGTCGACGACTCTCTGGATTGCTCCAATTGTCGACCGACCCTTCCTGAATCCGTACTGTCTGTCCGAGAGGTCTCCCCCTGTCTGTATCGCGTCTGTCAGTCGCGGTCTCAGTAGATGTTCGTAGAGTTTGCCCGTCGTGTCCAGTAGGCTCAGCGGCCGATGTGCGGAAGGCGTGCTGGGGTCACCCTTACCCTTGGGGATAAGGACCAGCTTCGCCAATTTCCATCGGTCGCTAAAGGTCCCTGTCGTAAGGCACGCGTTGTACAGGTCGAGGAATATCTGCGGCCTCAGGCTAACCATCAGCCGGATAATCTCGCCCGGTACACCGTCAGGCCCTGGCGCTTTCCCAGGCTTCAAGGCGGTGGCTGCTCTGGTGAGCTCCTCCGTCGTGAAGGCGGGAACCAGCCCTGTCTCGTCATCGTCTGTAGCGTCCGTCCGTGTCGGGTGAGTCGGAAACAGTCCGTCAACAATGCGTCGTGTGGTTTCCGCGTCTTTGAGTTCCGGCGGGATCCGTCCCCCTAGTTTACCGGTCACAATCTTGTAGCCGGTACCCCATGGGTCCTGGTCCACCTCCTCGCAGAGCTTCTTCCAGCACTTCGCCTTGCTGTCACGTATCGCGTCTGTCAGTCTTTTCCGTGCCGTACTGTATGTTGCCTGGAGGGCGACCCTTTCGGGTTTGCCCTTGGCCCTCGTCTTTTTCCGTCTGCATGCGAGGCAGCTTTTCCGCAGTTCGGCTATCTCGTCAGTCCACCAGTATTGTGAGCGTTTGTCTCGTCTGTAGTGCAGTTTTGGCATTGTACTGTCGCACAGTCGTTTCGTCAGTTTGGCCGTCTCTTCTACGAGTATTATTATTATTATTATTATTATTATTATTATTATTATTATTATTATTATTATTATTATTATTATTATTATTATTATTATCATTATTATTATTATTATCATTATCATTATCATTATTATTATTATTATTATTATTATTATTATTATTATTATTATTATTATTATTATTATTATTATTATTATTATTATTATTATTATTATTTTTTTTATTTATCGTGGTAAAAAATAGGGAAAATCTTTTATAGACCGTAAGCGCCTTCGCTACGCCCGGCGTTAGGGACTGCTCCTTAACGCCGGGAGGAACGTCGACGCTCGTGTGCTGGACTCACATCTCGCTTTGACTGGGCCGAGGGGGTTTCCCCCACCCGATCGCAGCTTCCACGAGATGCATACCAGCTAAACCCCCCCTCCCCTAGCCAAAAAAACAAGGGAATTTTTGGCTAGGCGAGGGAAACCACTTCTGTCCGCGTTATCCTCCGCGTCTTCCCCTCAGCCAGGAACTACGTAAGTAATACTTCTAGCTAAGGGGGCCTGTCCGTGTGTCGTTATGTAAGTCCGTTGTGGTACTTGTCGCGTCTGTGTCACGTCCGGTCCGTCATTTCAGGCAGCCGTCCGTGTTTTTCCTTCTCAGTATCGTCTCTATGTATGTGGCGACTAGATACCACCAGTCTGTGCCGTGAAGCATCGCCTCCACGATGTTATCGGGAGTGATGACTCCAACGGTCGTCTCTAGCCCTTGTCGTAGCTCCGTCCATTGGTCACACACGAAAAATGTGTGTTCAACGTCGTCCCGTTCGTGTCCGCAGTATGTACAGTCTGGCGTCCGTACTTTGTCCATTCTGTAAAGGTATTGTCTGAAGTAACCGTGTCCCGTCAGGAATTGGGTGATGTAAAAATTATCATCTCCAAATTCCCGACTCGTCCACGGTCTCAGGTCCTTGATTAGTCGTCTCGTCCAGTTGCCCGTTGTGTCATCCGTCCAGCGTTGTTGCCACGTCTGCATGGTCTTGTCTCTCTCCGTTGTTTCCGCGTCCTGTCGCGTTGTGTCTGCGCTCCTTCCGTAGATCCTCTTGCGCTCGAAAGCAAGAAGGTCAATGGGAATCACGCCAGCTACTACCAGAACAGCCTGCGCAGAGACCGTCCGGTAGGAGCAGGCGATCCTGAGCGCACTCTGTCTCTGTACCGTCATCATCGCGTGGCAGTATTTTTTCGTCCTAAGAGCATCCGCCCAGATCTCCGCGCCGTAGAGGAGGATCGAGTGGGCCGTCGACATAAGTAGTCGGCGTTTTCCCGGTCTCGGTCCGTTCGTGTTTGCCATCAGGCGGCTTAAGGATGAAACCCTTTCGGCCGCCTTCTGAGCTGTCTTTTGTATGTGGGGCCAGAAGGTCATCTGCGTATCCAGGGTCACCCCCAGGTACTTGACTTCCCCCGTGGCCGCAATTTCGTCTGTCCCAACCGTCATCGGTAGTCTCGTCTGTATGCGTTTCCTCGTGAGAAACACGAGTTCTGTCTTCTCTGTAGCCAGTTGCAGTCCGTGATCTGTCATCCATCGTCCAACCCGTCTCATCGTCTGGTTCAGTGTAAGCTGCGCCAGCTCTGGAGTCCTCTCGACGATCACCGCCGCCACGTCATCGGCGTATGCGACGAGTGAAACGCCGATCGGGAGCTCCAGCCTCAGCAGGCTGTCGTACACCCCGTTCCAAAAGTCTGGCCCAAGTATTGAACCTTGGGCCACCCCCGCGGTGATCTGTTTCGTCACCTGTCCTTCTGTTGTCTCGTACGTCAGTCGTCTGTTGCGTAAATAGTCTTCTACCACGCGTAGTAGATAAGGCGGGACTCCGAAGGCGTTTCTAAGCGCCTCCAAAATGTCCACCCATCGCGCCGAGTTGAAGGCGTTTCTCACATCGAGAGTCGCCATCAGCACGATGGGTCGCGCCGCGTGGCAGAATCTTTCCGTGTCTCGGAAGGTGTCGACGACTCTCTGGATTGCTCCAATTGTCGACCGACCCTTCCTGAATCCGTACTGTCTGTCCGAGAGGTCTCCCCCTGTCTGTATCGCGTCTGTCAGTCGCGGTCTCAGTAGATGTTCGTAGAGTTTACCCGTCGTGTCCAGTAGGCTCAGCGGCCGATGTGCGGAAGGCGTGCTGGGGTCACCCTTACCCTTGGGGATAAGGACCAGCTTCGCCAATTTCCATCGGTCGCTAAAGGTCCCTGTCGTAAGGCACGCGTTGTACAGGTCGAGGAATATCTGCGGCCTCAGGCTAACCATCAGCCGGATAATCTCGCCCGGTACACCGTCAGGCCCTGGCGCTTTCCCAGGCTTCAAGGCGGTGGCTGCTCTGGTGAGCTCCTCCGTCGTGAAGGCGGGAACCAGCCCTGTCTCGTCATCGTCTGTAGCGTCCGTCCGTGTCGGGTGAGTCGGAAACAGTCCGTCAACAATGCGTCGTGTGGTTTCCGCGTCTTTGAGTTCCGGCGGGATCCGTCCCCCTAGTTTACCGGTTACAATCTTGTAGCCGGTACCCCATGGGTCCTGGTCCACCTCCTCGCAGAGCTTCCTCCAGCACTTCGCCTTGCTGTCACGTATCGCGTCTGTCAGTCTTTTCCGTGCCGTACTGTATGTTGCCTGGAGGGCGACCCTTTCGGGTTTGCCCTTGGCCCTCGTCTTTTTCCGTCTGCATGCGAGGCAGCTTTTCCGCAGTTCGGCTATCTCGTCAGTCCACCAGTATTGTGAGCGTTTGTCTCGTCTGTAGTGCAGTTTTGGCATTGTACTGTCGCACAGTCGTTTCGTCAGTTTGGCCGTCTCTTCTACGAGTCTTTCCACCCTCGGCCGGCCAGTCAGCTCCGGGGGAACGTTAGTGATCGGAGCTGGCGCTGCCGCCAGTTCCTCCGAAAACTTTTGTACGTCCAGTTTGTTCGTGTTCCACCGCGGGGGGTGTCGATTCCGTTTCTGTGCTGTCGCTGTCTTTCCCGCCACCTCGAATGCGATGTACTGGTGGTCGCTGGCTGTATAGTCTTCTAAGACCCGCCATCTTCGAAGTGTTGGGAGCGTCCTGTCCGATGTCATCGTCACGTCTGGTATGGAGTCGCCAAATCCCGGTCGTCTGTACGTCGGCGTGTTCCCTGTGTTTGCCACTACCAGGTCCAGCCTTGCGGCCATCTCCAGCAGCAGCCGTCCTCGTTTGTTCGTCGTTGTCATGCCCCACTCGATCGCCCTCGCGTTCAAGTCTCCCGCGACTACTAGATCCCCGGGAAGGTCCCTGAGACCGTCCTCGAGGAGCGCCACCTTCCTTTCAAACTCCGCTGCGGCGCAGTTTAGGGTTAGGTAGACGCTGACGTAGGTGATGGAGCCTAGACTGATCCACACGTAGTCTTCTCCGACTCCGCGGCCGGTTATCCGAGATCGGGCGGAGCCCCTTACCCAGATAGCTACGGTCTCAGCGTCGTTCGTGGTCCACGTATCTGTCGGTCGTTTCCTGTACGGTTCGCACAGGATCAGTACGTTGGCGTCGTGTTCGTCCGCTATCTGTGGTAAGAGCATGTCTGCTGTCCTACTCCGGTTCAGGTTTCCCTGGATTATCTTGTCCGTCTTCCGGCTTCCCTCCTGCACTCCTCCAGCGCGGCCCGAAACACCGTGCATCTCCCGGATCCCGCGAGGTGCTCGGTGCCCTTGTGCCCCGCCTCGGTGCACAGAGGGCATGCCGGACCGTTCTTACAGTCCGTGGCGTAATGTCCCGTTTCGCCGCATCTCCTGCAGCTCTTAGTCCGGTCGTTGCCTTTGCAGTTCGTCTTCGTGTGCCCATAGCCTAAGCATTTGTGGCATTTCGTCACCGTCAGTCGTTTTCGGACGCGGCATCGGACCCATCCAATCTCGATCCGCGCCCGACCGAGCAGCGCTTCGGCCTCGTGTGATTCAAGCTCACACACTGCCATGTACTGCTCGGCCCGGTTCGGACCGAAGATGTGGACTTTAAAGTCCGAGTCTCGTCCTGTCGCCTGTCTCAGTGCCTGTACAACGTCGTCCGGTGTCGCGACACAGTCCAGGTCCATGATCTCCACTTGTACCCGCGAAGTCATGGATTTAACGCTGCCGGCATCGCCGACGGCGTCCTGGAGTATGCGCCGGAACGCGTCTCGTCCGTCCGTAGTGGATTGCATCTTTATGAGACACAATCCGTCCTTTGTCTTCCGTACCGTGGTCACCTTTACGTGACTCTGCATCGGGTCGACCGTCGTCCGTAGTTTCCGTACGATGTCCGAGTACGTCTGGTCCTTCCCAGGCTTTACCAGGACCGCTGTCCCTCGTTGTTTTGGGGCTGGTCTTTGTCTCTCGGTCTTCGTTTTCGCGTTCGTCTCGTCTGTCTTGTTCGTCCGTTCTGTCGCTTTCGGTTTTTTTCTTCGTGCCACCGTTTGCCAGGTGACGTCCGACGCGACTCTCGGGATCCTCTTCTGTGAGGACTCCGGAGTCGTCCCGGTCGCCTCCCGCTTCCGTTTCGTCCGTGGCGTTTCGTTCGTCTTCGTCTCCGTCTCTGTCTCTGTTGTTTCGTCGTCCTTCGTCCGTCTTTCCGGGACCGCCGCGCCGCGCCTACTAAGCGCGACGTCCGCGGCCTCGAGTATCGTCTTTATTCCGGTCTTGACAGTCATGTTCATGTTCTTCTGAACCGCCGCTGCCTCGGCCATTTTCGTCGCTGTCGTCTGAATCAGTGTCAGTAGGTCCGTCAGGCTTCGTTCGTCGAGTTTCCCCAACGTTGCCTCGCTGTCGTTGGCGGAGGTGACACTCGTAGCGCTTCCTGCGCTCGACGCGCTCACGGTCCGTTCCCGTCTGTGCAGGCCCAGTAGTGCCATGCCCCTTGTCTCGCGTCCTTTGTCCGTTGTCTTTGCCTTAGTCGTCACCGTTTTTCCTTTCGCCGTCGCCGTCGTTCCCATGATACTGCACGAACTGCGGCCCTCACATCCACTGCCGCTGCCTTGGGCCACCGGAGCTTTCATCCGATCGGAACCCAGGATGGATTTCCCCTGTTCAGGGAATACCACGTGAGGTCTGTCCATGTTTTCGTTGTGCATGTCATGAGGTGTTTCTTCGTGCTACAGGTCCCTCGAGGTCGCGACTCCTCGTACCGTGCCGAAACGCAGCACGGTCCCTGAGGTCCCAGCCCCTCTGTGTGTGGTGTATCCCCATGTCTAGTGTGCGTGAGTGTGAGTGCCCGTATGAGTGGCACGCCGGTGCATTCGTCCGTCGTCGGGAGAGCCCGTTTATAGGGATCCCGGTCATTCGCTTTCGGGCGGGCCCCGTTTATAGAGGCCGTCCGCCATTCGCTTTTTCAGGGCGGCCCGTTTATAGGGTCCTGAACATTCGCACCACCGGTGTGTCACTCGGACGTGTTTGTGTAGGTGTTTGCGTGAGTGTGTGTGTAGCCTGGTTTTGGTCCGCCCCGAGAAGTCTCGGTACCATCCATATCTGGATGGCGTTCCCCTATCCGCCACCTGGGGAGGCGCCCGATGCGGGACCAGCAACCCGACACGAGATTATTATTATTATTATTATTATTATTATTATTATTATTATTATTATTATTATTATTATTATTATTATTATTATTATTATTATTATTATTATTATTATTATTATTATTATTATTATTATTATTATTATTATTATTATTATTATTATTATTATTATTTTTTTTTTTTTTTATCGTGGTAAAAAATAGGGAGAATCTTTTATAGACCGTAAGCGCCTTCGCTACGCCCGGCGTTAGGGACTGCTCCTTAACGCCGGGAGGAACGTCGACGCTCGTGTGCTGGACTCACATCTCGCTTTGACTGGGCCGAGGGGGTTTCCCCCACCCGACCGCAGCTTCCACGAGATGCATACCAGCTAAACCCCCCCTCCCCTAGCCAAAAAAACAAGGGAATTTTTGGCTAGGCGAGGGAAACCACTTCTGTCCGCGTTATCCTCCGCGTCTCCCCCTCAGCCAGGAACTACGTAAGTAATACTTCTAGCTAAGGGGGCCTGTCCGTGTGTCGTTATGTAAGTCCGTTGTGGTTCTTGTCGCGTCTGTGTCACGTCCGGTCCGTCATTTTAGGCAGCCGTCCGCGTTTTTCCGTCTCAGTATCGTCTCTATGTATGTGGCGACTAGATGCCACCAGTCTGTGCCGTGAAGCATCGCCTCCACGATGTTATCGGGAGTGATGGCTCCAACGGTCGTCTCTAGCCCTTGTCGTAGGTCCGTCCATTGGTCACACACGAAGAATGTGTGTTCAACGTCGTCCCGTTCGTGTCCGCAGTATGTACAGTCTGGCGTCCGTACTTTGTCCATTCTGTAAAGTGTGACAGGAATTCTGCGATTCCCTGTCCCAAGGCCATAGCCATCGAACAACGAAGGCGGCCCTCTGATTTTTTGGTTACATTGGAGTTAGCGCATCACAAATCTTCCGTTCCCGAATTATATTTTTCGTTATGAGCTATCGCATTTATCTGGTATCTGTTATCGTTCACGTTACCGTCCGTTATCGATTTTATGTTTAGATTTCGGAGTTCTCGTTTGTGGAATTAGTTGCGATCTCGCGGTCAGGTCACCGAGTTCGTCGCGGTTCAGAGCCAACAGACGCACTCGGTGAGATCCTCTCAGGTGATTCAATATTTTATTGCAAAGGATCGGTGAAATTCCGACGCTCCCTTGTTGCGGGTGGATGAGAAAAATATTGGGTCGAGTTACGTTTTCCGTTGGAAGGCCGCAGTGGCGAACTCGCGATCGTTCGACTACTGCGGATCGCCAGATCGCATTTCCGTTTCCGTTTACCGTTTACGTTTATTTAAGGTTTCGTTGTTACGTTTATTATTTCTCTCATCCGCCCCGGAGAGCAAATCTGTTTGAAAACCGCCGCGCTGATTCGGAAACTTTCCCGAGCAAACATCGTCTCGGTCAAATTCCCGTTTAGCTACGTTTTCGGGTCGGGTAATACGCTCGCCGCTCCGCGGCGATCGTAGTTTAGAGGTAGAGTGGGGGAAGGACCGAGCGCGCATGCTCGCAGCTCACGCGGTGCTCTCGCCCCACGCGAACTCTCTCTCTGCTCTCGGCCGCCGGACCAGCAGGTTTGGTTGAGCGCTCTCGCGTTCTCGCGCTCTCGGCGCGGCTTCGGCCGCGCCGACGGCCATGTTCTCGTTCTGTTCATTACGTTATCGCTTTGTTCTCGTTCTGTTTATTATGTTACCGCTTTGATTTTGGCCGCTCTCGCTATGCTACCGTTTTGATATCGATGCCGACAGCTATGTTACCGTCTTGATTTTGCCGCTCTCGCTACGCTACCGCTCTGATAATGACGTTCTCGTTGTGTTACCGTTTTGCGAATAATGCTCTCGTTATGTTACCGTTCTGCTACCGCTCTTTTCGCTATGTTCTCGTTCTGCTACCGCTCTTTTCGCTGTTCTCGCTCTACTATCGTTGTTTCCGCTGTTACCGCTCAGTTATCGTTCGTTATCGCCGCCCTGGTACGTTATCGCTCTGTTAACGCCGCTTATTTCCCGTTATTTCCAGGTTACCGTATGTTACCGCTGACTATGTCTCGCCCTCGTATGTTACCGCTCCGTTCACGAGCTCTCGTTTTCTTCTGCGTATTTTTAGTGCTACGGAGATCTTAGAATTTACGTATTTGTATAATTTGAGTTCTCGATGGGGGGGGGAACCCCCATTCATTAAAGTAAATCTATTAAATACTTAATTTTGGCGTTACGTTTTCATTTTTCGGGTGACGCGCCCGTCCGTCACTTGGCCACCCATGCCCTCTCTCCATAACCTTGCACACTGAGCGACCCGTGGTGTACCGTAAACCGTCTGTTCAATCACCCGAGCCATTAAAGCCATTAAGTTCCGTTTTAGTTTCGTTTGGATTACGTTTTGCGACGCGTTTTGCTAATTTCGCGGCAAATAAAAATTAGCTGGCGCCCAACAGCTCTCGGGTGACGGTGATTGGACAGATAGGGCGAAGGTAAGCGCGGAAATAAAAATCCACGGTTACAAAAGGTACTGTCTGAAGTATCCATGTCCCGTCAGGAATTGGGTGATGTAAAAATTAACATCTCCGAATTCCCGACTCGTCCATGGTCTCAGGTCCTTGATTAGTCGTCTCGTCCAGTTGCCCGTTGCGTCTTCCGTCCAGCGTTGTTGCCACGTCTGCATGGTCCTGTCTCTCTCCGTTGTTTCCGCGTCCTGTCGCGTTGTGTCCGCGCTCCTTCCGTAGATCCTCTTGCGCTCGAAAGCAAGAAGATCAATGGGAATCACGCCAGCTACCACCAGAACAGCCTGCGCAGAGACCGTCCGGTAGGAGCAGGCGATCCTGAGCGCACTCTGTCTCTGTACCGTCATCATCGCGTGGCAGTATTTCTTCGTCCTAAGAGCATCCGCCCAGATCTCCGCGCCGTAGAGGAGGATCGAGTGGGCCGTCGACATAAGTAGTCGGCGTTTCCCCGGTCTCGGTCCGTACGTGTTTGCCATCAGGCGGCTTAAGGATGAAACCCTTTCGGCCGCCTTCTGAGCTGTCTTCTGTATGTGGGGCCAGAAGGTCATCTTCGTATCCAGGGTCACCCCCAGGTACTTGACTTCCCCCGTGGCCGCAATTTCGTCTGTCCCAACCGTCATCGGTAGTCTCGTCTGTATGCGTTTCCTCGTGAGAAACACGAGTTCTGTCTTCTCTGTAGCCAGTTGCAGTCCGTGATCTGTCATCCATCGTCCAACCCGTCTCATCGTCTGGTTCAGTGTAAACTGCGCCAGCTCTGGAGTCCTCTCGACGATCACCGCCGCCACGTCATCGGCGTATGCGACGAGTGAAACGCCGATCGGGAGCTCCAGCCTGAGCAGGCTGTCGTACACCCCGTTCCAAAAGTCTGGCCCAAGTATTGAACCTTGGGCCACACCCGCGGTGATCTGTTTCGTCACCTGTCCTTCTGTTGTCTCGTACGTCAGTCGTCTGTTGCGTAAATAGTCTTCTACCACGCGTAGTAGATAAGGCGGGACTCCGAAGGCGTTTCTAAGCGCCTCCAAAATGTCCACCCATCGCGCCGAGTTGAAGGCGTTTCTCACATCGAGAGTCGCCATCACCACGATGGGTCGCGCCGCGTGGCAGAAACTGTCCGTGTCTCGGAAGGTGTCGACGACTCTCTGGATTGCTCCAATTGTCGACCGACCCTTCCTGGATCCGTACTGTCTGTCCGAGAGGTCTCCCCCTGTCTGTATCGCGTCTGTCAGTCGCGGTCTCAGTAGATGTTCGTAGAGTTTACCCGTCGTGTCCAGTAGGCTCAGCGGCCGGTGTGCGGAAGGCGTGCTGGGGTCACCCTTACCCTTGGGGATAAGGACCAGCTTCGCCAATTTCCATCGGTCGCTAAAGGTCCCTGTCGTAGGGCACGCGTTGTACAGGTCGAGGAATATCTGCGGCCTCAGGCTAACCATCAGCCGGATAATCTCGCCCAGTACACCGTCAGGCCCTGGCGCTTTCCCAGGCTTCAAGGCGGTGGCTGCTCTGGTGAGCTCCTCCGTCGTGAAGGCGGGAACCAGCCCTGTCCTGTCATCGTCTGTAGCGTCCGTCCGTGTCGGGTGAGTCGGAAACAGTCCGTCAACAATGCGTCGTGTGGTTTCCGCGTCTTTGAGTTCCGGCGGGATCCGTCCCCCTAGTTTACCGGTTACAATCTTGTAACCGGTACCCCACGGGTCCTGGTCCACCTCCTCGCAGAGCTTCTTCCAGCACTTCGCCTTGCTGTCACGTATCGCGTCTGTCAGTCTTTTCCGTGCTGTACTGTATGTCGCCTGAAGGGCGACCCTTTCGGGTTTGCCCTTGGCCCTCGTCTTTTTCCGTCTGCATGCGAGGCAGCTTTTCCGCAGTTCGGCTATCTCGTCAGTCCACCAGTATTGTGAGCGTTTGTCTCGTCTGTAGTGCAGTTTTGGCATTGTACTGTCGCACAGTCGTTTCGTCAGTTTGGCCGTCTCTTCTACGAGTCTTTCCACCCTCGGCCGGCCAGTCAGCTCCGGAGGAACGTTAGTGATCGGAGCTGGCGCTGCCGCCAGTTCCTCCGAAAACTTTTGTACGTCCAGTTTGTTCGTGTTCCACCGCGGGGGTTGTCGAGCCCGTTTCTGTGCTGTCGCTGTCTCTCCCGCCACCTCGAATGCGATGTACTGGTGGTCGCTGGCTGTATAGTCTTCTAAGACCCGCCATCTTCGAAGTGTTGGGAGCGTCCTGTCCGATGTCATCGTCACGTCTGGTATGGAGTCGCCAAATCCCGGTCGTCTGTACGTCGGCGTGTTCCCTGTGTTTGCCACTACCAGGTCCAGCCTTGCGGCCATCTCCAGCAGCAGCCGTCCTCGTTTGTTCGTCGTTGTCATGCCCCACTCGATCGCCCTCGCGTTCAAGTCTCCCGCGACTACTAAGTCCCCGGGAAGGTCCCTGAGACCGTCCTCGAGGAGCGCCACCTTCCTTTCAAACTCCGCTGCGGCGCAGTTTGGGGTTAGGTAGACGCTGACGTAGGTGATGGAGCCTAAACTGATCCACACGTAGTCTTGTCCGACTCCGCGGCCAGTTATCCGAGATCGGGCGGAGTCCCTTACCCAGATAGCTACGGTCTCAGCGTCGTTCGTGGTCCACGTATCTGTCGGTCGTTTCCTGTACGGTTCGCACAGGATCAGTACGTTGGCGTCGTGTTCGTCCGCTATCTGTGGTAAGAGCATGTCTGCTGTCCTACTCCGGTTCAGGTTTCCCTGGATTATCTTGTCCGTCTTCCGGCTTGCCTCCTGCACTCCTCCAGCGCGGCCCGAAACACCGTGCATCTCCCGGATCCCGCGAGGTGCTCAGTGCCCTTGTGCCCCGCCTCGGTGCACAGAGGGCATGCCGGACCGTTCTTGCAGTCCGTGGCGTAATGTCCCGTTTCGCCGCATCTCCTGCAGCTCTTAGTCCTGCAGCTCATTATTATTATTATTGTTGTTGTTGTTGTTGTTGTTGTTGTTGTTGTTGTTGTTGTTGTTGTTGTTGTTGTTGTTGTTGTTGTTGTTGTTGTTGTTGTTGTTGTTGTTGTTGTTGTTGTTGTTGTTGTTGTTGTTGTTGTTGTTGTTGTTGTTGTTGTTGTTGTTGTTGTTGTTGTTGTTGTTGTTGTTGTTGTTGTTGTTGTTGTTGTTGTTGTTGTTGTTGTTGTTGTTGTTGTTGTTGTTGTTGTTGTTGTTGTTGTTGTTGTTGTTGTTGTTGTTGTTGTTGTTGTTGTTGTTGTTGTTGTTGTTGTTGTTGTTGTTGTTGTTGTTGTTGTTGTTGTTGTTGTTGTTGTTGTTGTTGTTGTTGTTGTTGTTGTTGTTGTTGTTGTTGTTGTTGTTGTTGTTGTTGTTGTTGTTGTTGTTGTTGTTGTTGTTGTTGTTGTTGTTGTTGTTGTTGTTGTTGTTGTTGTTGTTGTTGTTGTTGTTGTTGTTGTTGTTGTTGTTGTTGTTGTTGTTGTTGTTGTTGTTGTTGTTGTTGTTGTTGTTGTTGTTGTTGTTGTTGTTGTTGTTGTTGTTGTTGTTGTTGTTGTTGTTGTTGTTGTTGTTGTTGTTGTTGTTGTTGTTGTTGTTGTTGTTGTTGTTGTTGTTGTTGTTGTTGTTGTTGTTGTTGTTGTTGTTGTTGTTGTTGTTGTTGTTGTTGTTGTTGTTGTTGTTGTTGTTGTTGTTGTTGTTGTTGTTGTTGTTGTTGTTGTTGTTGTTGTTGTTGTTGTTGTTGTTGTTGTTGTTGTTGTTGTTGTTGTTGTTGTTGTTGTTGTTGTTGTTGTTGTTGTTGTTGTTGTTGTTGTTGTTGTTGTTGTTGTTGTTGTTGTTGTTGTTGTTGTTGTTGTTGTTGTTGTTGTTGTTGTTATTATTATCATTATTATTATCATTATTATTATTATTATTATTATTATTAGGATTTAAATCCGCGTGCGACCGGAGGTTAAACAGTGCTGTAGCGCTCATTACGACAAACTGTCAAATCTCGTGCTGTTAAACAAAAACGGTCGGTCGTCACGACCTTTCACCAATCAGAAGCCGAGTTATATCGACAACAATGGTTGTACCTAGTCCTCTATTAAAAAGTGCTTACGCACTTTTTAATAGACCTAGCCCTCTATCTCTAGCTTTTTTTATCCTAGTCCTCTATTAAAAAGTGCGTAAGCACTTTTTAATAGAGGACTAGGATAAAAAGGGGATAGGTGTTTTTTTTTTTTTCAAAAATAACGGAACAAGGGTTTTTCAATTGCGATTAACCATTTTAAAACCTTATAAGAGCGCAGCAACGCAATTGAAAAACCCTTGTTCCGTTATTTTTGAAAAAAAAAAAAAAAAAGGAAATTTGTCGTTTTGCTTGTCACAAATCGTGGATCTGACCTCCAGGCCGAAAACCGCTCAAATCAGGGTCACGAAATGTATTTTTTCAAAATAACGGCTTCTAACGTATACCATCGTTCTGAAGTCGCATATTCTACCCCTGAAAACACCGGTTACAACCCTTTATTAATTGATTTTGAAAATAAAAAAAAACATTTTTGGCCAAATAGATTGTAAGAAATCGTAGATCTGGTCGCTGAGCCGAAAACCGCTCAAATCGGGGTCACGAAATTTATTTTTTCAAAATATCGACTTTTAACCTGTACCATCGTCCTCAAGTCGCATATTCTACCCCTGAAAACACCGGTTACAACCCTTTTTTAATTGATTTTGAAAATTAAAAAAAAATTTTGGCCAAACAGATTGTCAGAAATCGTAGATCCGGCCGCTGGGCCGAAAACCGCTCAAATCGGGGTCACAAAATTGATTTTATCAATTTTGAAAATAAAAAAAAACATTTTTGGCCAAACAGATTGTCAGAAATCGTAGATCTTCTGACCTCCAGGCCGAAAACCGCTGAAATCGGGGTCACGAAATTTATTTTATCAATTTTGAAAATAAAAAAAAAAAACATTTTTGGCCAAACAGATTGTCAGAAATCGTAGATCCGGCTGCTGGGCCGAAAACCGCTCAAATCGGGGTCACGAAATGTATTTTAACAAAATATCGACTTTTAACCTGTATCATCGTTCTCAAGTCGCATATTCTACCCCTGAAAACACCGGTTACAACCCTTTTTTAGTTGATTCTGAAAATAAAAAAAAAACAAACATTTTTGGCCAAACAGATTGTCAGAAATCGTAGATCTTCTGACCTCCAGGCCGAAAACCGCTCAAATCGGGGTCACGAAATTTATTTTATCAAAATATCGACTTTTAACCTGTACCATAGTTCTCAGGTCGCATATTCTACCCCTGAAAATACCGGTTACAACCCTTTTTTAATTGATTTTGAAAATAAAAAAAAAGTTTTTGGCCAAACAGATTGTCAGAAATCGTAGATCCGGCCGATGGGCCGAAAACCGCTCAAATCGGGGTCACGAAATTTATTTTATCAATTTTGAAAATAAAAAAAAACATTTTTGGCCAAACAGATTGTCAGAAATCGTAGATCCGGCTGCTGGGCCGAAAACCGCTCAAATCGGGGTCACGAAATGTATTTTAACAAAATATCGACTTTTAACCTGTATCATCGTTCTCAAGTCGCATATTCTACCCCTGAAAACACCGGTTACAACCCTTTTTTAGTTGATTCTGAAAATAAAAAAAAAACATTTTTGGCCAAACAGATTGTCAGAAATCGTAGATCTTCTGACCTCCAGGCCGAAAACCGCTCAAATCGGGGTCACGAAATTTATTTTATCAAAATATCGACTTTTAACCTGTACCATCGTTCTCAAGTCGCATATTCTACCCCTGAAAACACCTGTTACAACCTTTTTTTAGTTGATTTTGAAAATTAAAAAAAACATTTTCGGCCAAACACATTGTCAGAAATCGTAGATCTGACCTCCAGGCCGAAAACCGCCCAAATCGGGGTCACGAAATTTATTTTATCAAAATATCGACTTTTAACCTGTACCATCGTTCTCAGGTCGCATATTCTACCCCTGAAAATACCGGTTACAACCCTTTTTTAATTGATTTTGAAAATTAAAAAAAAAATTTTTGGCCAAACAGATTATCAGAAATCGTAGATCCGGCCGCTGGGCCGAAAACCGCTCAAATCGGGGTCACGAAATGTATTTTATTAATTTTGAAAATAAAAAAAAACATTTTTGGCAAAACAGATTATCAGAAATCGTAGATCCGGTCGCCGGGCCGAAAACCGCTCAAATCGGGGTCACGAAATTTATTTTATCAAAATATCGACTTTTAACCTGTACCATCGTTCTCAAGTCACATATTCTACACCTGAAAACACCGGTTATAACCCTTTTATAATTGATTTTGAAAATATGCTTTATTTTCTATTATTTAAATTATAATACTTTTTTTTTAACATTTAAATTATAATACTTTTTTTTTTTTTACAAAGAAACTACATATTTAATAAACGTATTTAATAAACATTTTTTTTTTAATTATAATACTTTTTTTTTTTTAAACAAAATATGTATGTATGTATGTGTGTTTATTGTTCCCCTTAGGGTTACAAGCACCTCCGTTCCGTTTTTAGGCACTCACGTTTTAAAAAAACGCACCAGGAGTGCCTATTGAATTCGCTTTCCAAGGGTGTAAATAGGTTTCTAAAGGAAAAAGTTAATTTCATTTTATTTTATCCACTACTTTTTAGTTCACATTTCTTAAACATGGTAAAATACATATTCTTGACATAAAATAATAAGGTAATTTCATTCCTAAAGATATTTTTTCCTTCAGACCATATTTTGTGCTTCCCGGACGTCCGTATCACTCAGTAGCTCTGGACTGAACGGACCGAACAAGTTGAAATTTGGAATATTTCTTAGTCTAGCACTGGGAAGTATGCCCATAAAGTACGTTAATTTTCCAATCATTTTATACAGGAGTTCACTTGAAGAAATTTGGCATTTTTGGTCGTCAAGTTGTATACGGGTCTCAATCTTCGCCATCGATAGAAGAATTTGGCTGAAACTTGCTGCATAATTATGATTCAACTTAATTTCGATGCACTTTTTTTAGTTTTTTTTTTACACACTTTTTAAGTGGTGAATACCTAAAACACTCAAATCATTAAATTGAAAATTGTGTCCGGCTGTCAGTCTTCGCAGTCACTAAAGTAATATGGCTAAAACTTGCAGCGTACTCATATTTTAGCTTAATTCAGATGTACCTTTCCTCATATTGGCCCTTAGATCATTTTAGAATGATGATTACCTACCGTGATAAAATCAAAATATTGAATTTCAATCAATTTTACAATTATGATAATAATATGTTTTCTCTGCAAAATCATTATCCGCTGCACATTCTACGTATTATAAAGTCAAAATAATTGATTCTGGAATACTTTTCTAATTATTATATTTATTAATTATTATCGGCTAACTTCACTTAGGTGTCGTCTTCATCACGGCAGTGTCATGTCGCGTTTGGCCTGACAAGAACAGACGAAAAATAGCGAATACAGTTATTAGTGCCAGTGAAAATTAGGAAATAATTAATAATTAATTGAAGAATGTACATGTCAAGCATATAGTTCTGTGAATAAGTTACTTGTCAATATGTTTTACGAATGTTGTGTTTAGGTTATGTTCACTCATATTCCAATTTGATATATTGAATATAAATTATTAATACTGTAACGGTTGGTGCGCCTTAGTTCAGGCTGGTTGGGGTTACTGGACCGAGCGCGGCTCACTTGACGACGGACTTGACGACGGATCTTCTTAGCAACGTTGACAAACAACGACATTCAGTTTCGGCTAACACCGCGACTTGAACAGACGTGACAGCTCAACGCGCTCCGCTTTTAATAAACGTTTCGTTCCGTTCCCGATATTCCCGACTCCTTATTTCCACCCACGTTACAATACAATAAAAGTGTATCAGTGCAATTAATAACGCCGTATCTAGAGTCACACAAAAAAAGCGTGACTTTAGTATAAGGATTAAAGTCACACAGTCCGCGTGACTTTAATTTTTTCACTAAAGTCACACAATATTCGCGTGGCTTACAATTATTTCCTCTATGAGGAAGCCAAAATTAATCAACTAACTTCCTCGTAGAGGTGGTTTTATGAACATCTTTAAAAATAACTAAGAAAAAACGTAAATTACATGACTTTCAATCGTTGTGATCTGAAAAATATATAAAAAAATTATGAGGAAGCAATTTGCAAGGTTCTACTTTGCAGCCTTTTTTGAGTAAATTTACCGTAAAAAATGTTAAACTTCGTCTATGTTTTGTGAAATGACCGGTAACCAATTTTTTAATATAATTATTGTAATATTTTTTCGCGAATTCACCGTACTTTGACGAGCTTTTAAATCACTATGAGGCTATATGATTTTATTACCGAAGTCGCAATTCTGAATTTGGTACCGTTTTCTACGGTAAAAATACAGTAAAATTACAGATCATAGTTACCGCTGACAGCTCTAGTCTGAATGACACCGTGCGGAGCGCGAAGCGCGACGTCCAAACGGCAATGAGCGGAGCGCGTAGTGCGACGACCGAATGGCCCCCCTGCGGAGCGCGAAGCGCGACGACCGCGTGAGTGCCTTAAAATGACATCAGGGAAAAATGTCCCGAAGGGACATTTTTGCCGCAGGGTCATTTTTGGGGGGTTTGGGGGGCGGAGCCCCCCAACAACAGCGCGGCGCCCCGTAGGGGTGACCGGGTTGCTTGTTACATTTCTTCTTATTCTCTAATTATTCTAATTATATACATTTCCTTTTACATTTCCTTACTTTCTAATCTTACTTTACTCCCTTTCTCTCCTTCTCGCGCCTTTATTATTTACATTTATTTTACATCTTTTACACATCCTTCTTTACATTTTTCCTTCCTTCTCGTTCTCCTCTCTTTCGTCCTCTCTTTCGCTTGCTCGCACGCTCGCACGCTCTCTCGCTCACCCGCTCGCCCTCTCGCATGCTCTCTCGCTCACCCGCTCGCCCTCTCGCCCGCTCGCTCGCTCGCCCCTTCGCTCGCTCGCTCTCTTTTTATCTCGCTCTCCCTCCCCGTCGCCTCTCTCCTCTCATCTTCCTCCCCCTTTCCCCGACTTCCGTTTCCGTTCCATTCATTCCATTCCTCTTTCATTCTGCATTCCTCTCTGCCTCCTCTCTTCTCTGTCGTTCTTCTTCGATTTCCTTCATTCGCCTCTCCCCCCCCGCCCCTTTCATCCAGAATTTCTCTTACTCTTTCCTCTATCCCTCTTTCCGTTTCTCCTCCCCCCCACATCTATCAAGCACATGTTCCCACGACTCCCTTTCCCTCTCGCATATCCTACAGCTCCTCTCCTCTTCCGTTCCCCAGTACTTTCCTTCCCTCATCTCGTTTCCTAACCTGAATCTCGCGATTCTCCCATACCTTTCCTCGCTCCACCCCGCTCTCAGGTACTCTGGCACCCCTTCCGCCCTTATTATTTTGTACCATCGGTTGTATTGCGATTTTTCTATCTTTCTACCTCTTTCTCTTTCCTGTCTCTTTTCATCCTCCTTCACCCACTTCTCCAGCCCTTCTTCCCCTTCCTCCGCCTCCTCTCTTTCCCCGTTTCCCGGCCTTTCCTTGAACGTCGTTCTTCCTCTCTCCCATTCCGACCTCCCTTGTTCTCTACCCCTCTCTCTCTCCCTTATGTC
The DNA here is from genome assembly GCA_964034905.1 of Itoplectis maculator. Taxonomy (NCBI): domain Eukaryota; kingdom Metazoa; phylum Arthropoda; class Insecta; order Hymenoptera; family Ichneumonidae; genus Itoplectis; species Itoplectis maculator. The sequence continues at coordinate 34,944 of CAXITY010000105.1, forward strand.
CTCCCAGCACTCCCTTGCCAGCTGGCTTCCTTCTCCTCTTTTTAGTTTCTCCTCGAACCTCCATGCTCTCCTTCCTGCTCTTATCCTCATCTTTTCCCTCTTCGTCTCCTCCCTCACCATGTATCCCGGTGTCCTCCAGTCCACCCCCAACGTCCACCTGATGTACTTCTCGTGCACCCTTTCTATCCCCTCCCTTTCTTCCCATCCCCATATCTCTGCCCCATATCTCATCACCGTCCATACCAGCGTGTCGAACAGCCACATCCTTCTTTCCCAATTCCTCCCGAATTTTCTCTTCCCTATACCCCATGCCTGCTTCATCACCCCCACCGCCTTCTTCACCCTGTCCTTTATGTGTTCCTCGTGCCTTCCATTCCTCTGAAACGTGTACCCTAGGTACTTAAACTCTTTCACTTCCTCTATCCTCTTTCCCTTCCACCTCCATTTCACTTCCTTCATTCTTCCTCCCCCTTTTCTAAACCTCATTATCTTCGTTTTCCCTACGTTTACCTCCAGTCTCTTCCTATCAAAATATCCCTGCAGCCTTCTTATCATGCTCTCCATCTCCTCCTCGTTTTCCGCCACCAGCACCACATCATCCGCGTACGCTAGTGAGCATATTCTCCTCCCTCTCACCCTCACCCCTCCCCACCGTCCCTTTTGCAGTTCTTCCTCGATGTCCGCCGTCAGGATGTTGAAGAGCAGCGGACTCATCGGACACCCTTGCCTCACCCCCTTCGCCGTCCAGAATTCCTCGCCCGTTTCTCCCCCAACCTTCACTTTGCTTTTTGTTTCCATATATACCTCCTCCACCCTCTCTCTTAGTCCCTTTCTTACCCCCCGCTCTTCCATCGCCTCCCACAGCACCCTCCTGTCTACTGAATCAAACGCTGCCTTCAGATCTACGAAGAGCGCCACCAACTTCCCTTTCTCTTTTGCCACTTGTCTGCTCACTATGTGGTTTAGTACATATATGTTGTCTATTGTCCCCATCCCTGAATCCCGTTTGATTTGGCGGTATTGCCCCCTTACCTTCCACTTCCTCCTCCAGCCTGCTCGCTTCCTCTCCTGAATCCCGTTTGATTTGGCGGTATTGCCCCCTTACCTTCCACTTCCTCCTCCAGCCTGCTCGCCAGAATCGTCGTGTACACTTTGTACAGCGCTGGCATCAGCGTTACCCCCCTGTAATCCTCTGCCCTCCGCCCCTCCCCTTTTTTTTACTATTGGCGCCATTATGCCTTCTTTCCACTCTTCCGGCCATCCCCCTCCCTCCCACACCCTTCTACATACCTCCCACGCTATTTCCCTCATCTTTTCCCCCCCGCACTTCCACGCTTCGTTCGGGATCCCATCGCCTCTCATCGCTTTCTCCTCCTTCATCTTGCTCACCGCTTTCCTAATCTCTTCCTTGCTTATCCCCGTTTCCTCCCCGTCTCTCTTTGCCTTTCCCCCTCCCATCCTCACCCTTCTGTCCACTCCTCCTAGTAGCCTCATGAAGTGCTCTTTCCACTCCTCCGCTCCTATCTTCTCGTTTACTCTTTTCCTACTTTTTCTCCCCCTGTTCACTATTTCCCAAACCTCGCTTTCCGTTTTCGCACTCGCTATCTCCCTCACCAGTCTCTCCCTTTCCTCCTCCTTCTTTCTTTCGCATGTCTCCTCGTATTCCTTTTTTTTCGCCCTACATTCTTCTCTCGTTGCTTTTCCTCTCCTCCATTTCCTTAGCGCTTGTCTCGCCTCCTTCTTCTTCTCCCCGCACTCGTCATCCCACCATCCTTCTTTCCTTTTTTTCCTGCTCCTCCCCCCCGCTTCCTCGCTCTCTTTTATTCCCTGCTTTATCTTCTCTCTCAGCTTCTCCATCACCTCCTCTATGCCCTCCCCCTCCACTTCCATCCCCTCCATCTTCCTTTTGTACTCTTCCTTCATTTTGTCTGACCATTTCCCGCTCCCGACTTTCCTTCCTCCCCCTTTTCCTTTTCTTCTCTCCTCTCTCCCTCTCCTCATCGTCACCACCAGCGGATGGTGATCTGAGTCCACCCTGTCCCCCACCTCCATGCTCTCTATCTCCCTTCTTGTCTGTCCATCCGCTAACACATAGTCTATCACCGTCGCGTTCTTTCCTCCTGTGAACGTGTACTCCCCCTCCTCGTCCCCCTTTACGTTCCCGTTCAGGATTTCCCACCCTACCTCTTCCAGCATTTTCACCATTTTTTTTCCCTCCGCGTTCTCCTTTTCGTGCTTCGATCTCCTGCTTCCTGTTTCTTTCTCCCCCTCCTCTCCGGTTACTCGTCCCCCTTTCCTTCCCGTCCACGCGTTGAAGTCCCCTCCGATTACAACGCGTTCCCCTTGTCTCTCCATCCACCCCCTGATCTTTTCCATCTTCCTCTCCATGTATCCGTTCACGTATACTGCTACCACCGTCCATTCCTCCCCCCCCCCCCCGCTTTTATCTTTCTCGCCATCACCCCCTCCCCGCATCTTTGATTTGGTTCCTCTTCACCCGCCATCTCCTCCCTCACCCCTATCAATATCCCTCCTGCTGCTCTTCCTCTCTTTCCGCTCCTTTTCGCCCATTGCTTTTCCCACGCGTACCCTGCTGGCAGCCTTCTCCTTATCCTTTCCCACTGCTTCTCCTCTATCCACGTTTCCAGCAGCGCTATCACCTCCCACTCCGCTATTTCCTTCCAGAACTCCTCGTCCTTATTCGTTATCCCGTGTACGTTCCAGAATCCTATTTTCCACCTGCCGCTTTCTTCCCCCCTCTCTTCCCGCGTTTTCACTTCCGCTTCCTCGTCTGCCGCGCTTAGCTGTTTTTTGCTTCCTCTCCGCTTCCTCTTCCCTCTTCTGCTTCTTGCCCCCTCTCCCTTCCCCTTCCGTCCTTCAGCACCTCCCTCCTCTCGTCCCACGTCCACACCTCCCCGTCTATTATCAGCCTCCCGTATTTCACCTGCACCCTCTTACCCCTCCTCACTTCCTCCTCAGCCCTCTCCCCTAGCAGCCACTGCATCCTTCTCTCCTTCCAGGTGAGGTCGTCCCTTTCCCTGCTACCTCTCAGCTTGTATCGGCTCTTCATCACCTCTACCTTCCCTTCCACGCTTTCCATCTTCACCTCCACCATCGCCTCCATCCCCCTTCCTGTCGCGGCCCTCTTTCCGACCTCTCTCGCCGTCTCTATCTTCGCTTGCACTCCCATCCTTTCCAGCAGTCTTCTCGCGATCTGCATCGCCGTCCCCTCTCTCACCGCTCTTTTGATGATGAGGTTCCTTCTTTTCTCTTCCCTTTCCTTCGCCTCCATCTTTCTTTCCATCTCTTCCACCCTTCTTGTCATCTCGTTCGACCCCCCTGGCCCCCCTTCCCCGTCCCCCCCCCCCTCTGCCGCTCTTCTCTCTATCCTCTGGACTCTTTTCTCCAGGTCTTCTGTTTTCTCCTCCTGTCTTTTGGCCTCTTCGAGTCTCTTCTCCATCTTCGCCATTCTTTCTTCTATCACCTCCCTCTCCTTCCTCCATCTCTCTTCTCCTTTCCGCAGCTCTTCTCTCAGTCTTCCTATCTCCTCCCTCGCCTCCCCCCCTTGTTTCTTCACCTCTTGTATGTCCCTCCTTATCTCGATCCTCATCTCCCTTAACATTTCCGCTATCGAGACCTCTCTCCTCCTCTTCTTTCTCAGTCTTGTCCCTTTCCCCCGTCTGCTCCTTCTTTCTCTTCAACATCTCGCCTACCTCTCCCACGCTTCTCTCCTCCTCCTCTTTCTCCATTTGCTCCCTCTTCCTCTTCCACATCTCTCCTATCTCTCCTATGCTCGCGCTTCTTTCCCTGGTCAGCCTTTGCACGTTCGGCGGCCTTCCCCTTCTCTTCGCCTCCTCCTCCCTTTTGTCCTCTTCCGCCATTCTTCCTTTCAAAAAAAAAAAAAAAAAAAAAAAAAAAAAAAAAAAATTATTATTTATTTATTTATTTATTTATCCTCTACCCTCGTTTGTTTATTTATCTATTGCCTGTTCCTTCCTCCCGTTTATTCTTATTCCTTGTTCCCGCGTCTCTTATATCCTCCCCGGCCTACTCGCTCTCTTTCCCTTCTCACCGACGTCTGCTTATCTCCCTTTTTCGACGCGCTTCTCCTTTCTCCCGTCCGATGGCCCCACCTACCTGCTCTCGTCGCTGCCTCGGCGCTTGTCTCCGTCCGTTGCCCACTTTCTCCATCCCCCACTTCCCCTCTGTCGCTGTCCCTTTCTAACCTTACTTTTCTTTTTCTTTCCTTCTTCCTTCTTTTATTCGCGCCCCCGCACCCTCTTTTTTCGCCTCTTCTGGTACCCTTTGCCTCCCTCTTCAATATCTACACTCGCTCCTCTCTCCACACTCTCTTCTCTTCTCCTTCTCTGCCCTTATCATTCACACCTTGTCACACGCGTCTACAGTCTCTCGCACCGGAAACGGAAGCCCTTTTTTTAAACAAAATAATAATACTGTTTTTTGTAGGAACTGGAACCTGTGAACAAGAGAAAAAGAAAAATTATTTTATATTATTTTTATATTTATATATATTTAATAAATAAACAAAAAATAATAATAAAAAAAACTTACACGGTTTTTTTTATTCTCCTCCTCGTTCTCCTCGTCCTCGTCCTCCTCGTTCTCCTCGTTCTCGTCCTCGTCCTCCTCGTCTTTGCCCCGCCGGCGCCGTTTGATCCATAACTTTGACCAAAACTTGTTGCATAAACCGCATCACAATCGCATTTTGGCGGTGTTGGCGTGTCTGCCACCCTGAGCGCGTTCCGCGCCTCCTCGGGATATCTGAAAAAAAAAAGAAAAAAAAATGAAAAATAAAGGAAAAGTAAAAAATGTTTTTTATATACTTACGAACAGTTTCTTCTTCTACGCGTCGCGATGTGCTACCTGAAAAATAAAAATAAAATATTATAAAATTGATTAAAAAATAATTTATTAGAAAATTAAGATGCGACGAGTACAGATGTGATAACGATCTGGGTGCTGCGTCGCCTGGGCATTGCGAAGCGGATTTGACCAATAGATTATAGGTAGTTGATTATGCTGAGTCGATAAAGTGCCCAAATAGTTTTGGAACGGAGCCGCAAGTTAATTCTCATACCACTGCTTTTGATTACACCGATCAATTATTCGGTGTAATCGAATGGAAAGCAGCGGTATAAGAAACACTTGCCGCTGCGCTTCAAAACTATTTGGGCACTGTGTCGACTCGGCACAACCAACTACGTAACCTGTTGGTCAAATCTACGCCGCAATGCCCAGGCGAGGCAGCATCCAGGTTATGTTATTATACAAGTGAAGTTTTTGTTGCAATATATTATGTACATAAAAGTGACGTGATGATAAGTGTCTGGGCGATACGTTGCCTGGAGATTGCGCAGCGGATTTGACCAACAGGTTGTAGGTAGTTGGTTAAGCCGAGTTAATACAGTGCCCGAATAGATTTGGAGCGCAATGGCAAGTGGTTTCGTATACCATTGCTTTCGACTCGATTACACCGATTGATTGATCGGTGTAATCAAAAGCAGTGGTATGAGAAATCACTTGCTGCTCCGTTCCAAGGCTATTCGGGCACTGTATTAACTCGGCTTAACCAACTACCTACAACCTGTTAGTCAAATCCGCTGCGCAATCTCCAGGCAACGTATCGCTCAGACACTTATCATCACGTCACTTTCACGTCCATAATATATTGCGAGAAAAACTTCACTTGTATAATAACATAACCTGGATGCTGTCTCGCCTGGGCATTGCGGCGTAGATTTAACCAACAGGTTACGTAGTTGGTTGTGCCGAGTCGACACAGTGCCCAAATAGTTTTGAAGCGCAGCGGCAAGTGTTTCTTATACCACTGCTTTCCATTCGATTACACCGATTGATTGATCGGTGTAATCAAAAGCAGTGATATGAGAAATCACTTGCTGCTCCGTTCCAAAACTATTTGGGCACTTTATCGACTCAGCATATTCAACTACCTATAATCTATAGGTCAACTGCTTCGCAATGCCCAGGCGACGTAGCACCCAGACAGTTATCACACACACGAATCACACACACGACACTGACATTAAAAAATTAACAAAACACTTTCACTAGAGGAGCACATAACCTGGTGGATGCTGCGTTACCTGTGCAATGCGATGCAAACTCGATTAACAGGTTACGTAGTTGGTTGTGCCGAGTCGACACAGTGCTCAAATAGTTTTGAAGCGCAGCGGCAAGTGTTTCTTATGCCACTGCTTTTAATTTGGTTACATCGATCAATGTGGATTTTCGTTGTTCAACATTGATCGGTGTAACCGAATGGAAAGCAGTGGTATAAGAAACACTTGCCACTCTGCGTCAAAACTATTTGGGCGCTGTGTCGACTCGGCACAACCAACTATGAAACCTGTTGGTCAAATCTGCGCCGCAATGCCGAGACGACGCAGCATCCAGGTTATATGCTCGTGCACATAACCTGAATAAAAAAGTGAAGTAATTTCCTTAATCAGGTGAAATTACTTCACTTTTGAAAAAAAAGAAATGGTTAAAAATTTGTTGGCACTTACCGGCGGTTGCGTTCTGCGGCTGCGACGGCGTGGCGGCGTCGACCACTTGTTGCTGCGGAGGTGGTGCGGTATTATTAATAGCCGCATCGACCGGCGGTCCCACTGACATCGTGAGCGCATGGTCGATGCGGCTAAGGGTCGAGCTTAGCTCCTCGTCGCTGGCGTTTTCGTCGATCTGAAATAAAAAGAAAAAAAGAAATTGAATAAATAACAAAAATGAATCAAAAATACAAATAATTTCCATATTGAGACTGAAAAACTTACTTCCATGATGATCGCCGCGTGGTCGCTCGTCGATGAATGGCCATTGTTCGCCGATTTCGAGATCACTTCCCCTCTTTCAGGGAGCCACGTGGTCTCCTGGCCAATCAGGTGACAGCTTTTATTCTTTCAATAAATGCTGCACTTCTGTTGGCTGTTCTGATCGTGAACTTGAAGCACGTGATTTTTGACAAAAAATCAAAACAACGTCGTGAAATCGTTGTCTTTCGTGTACCGAGAGCCACAAAACACTTCGTGTTAAACGTTCCACAGTGATCGTGAAATATTATTTTATATTAAAGTGAAATATTTAACTTCGTTATTGTGTTATAAGTGTGAAAATATTAAGACATTATTTAGTGCAATAACAAGTGTCATAAGCGTTAATTGGAGGATATTAGAATACTGCTGCTGCTATTGCTGTAAGTCGAAAACATTTTTGTCGTAATTCAGCTTTAAAAATATACAAAAAATTGAGAAATCGAGATATTGCGTTCCGCTTTGCTGCAATGTCGCTGTTATTGAGTTTTCTCTCGAAAAAAAGAGAAATAATTCGCGAAAAAAATGCGCAATTATTTTTCGCGTTTTTCACGTCGAATTTTCGATTTTTCGGGCATTCAACGCTGCGTTTCAGCATCAGCAGGAAATTTCCATCGAATCTCATGTTTCTCATATTACGAAGTTGAAAAAAATTCGTAAAAAATAGAGAAATCGAGATATTGCGTTGCGCCTTGCTGCAATCTCACCGTTATCGAGTTTTCTCTCGAAAATCCCTCGTTTAAAAAGTTCATGAGTAACGGAAAGCATTGTTAGCAAACTATTCGAGCTGTGAATGGCTGGGACTCTCAGACCGAGTCCAAGTTTTTAATTGTCCTTGATAACTTTGACAGTTCTGTCAAATATCGTATTTTTTTTTAATCCACTAAAAAAAGGTTGATGGCAGTGTTTTTAGGGGTAGAATATGCGACTTGAGAACGATGGTACAGGTTAAAAGTCGATATTTTGATAAAATAAATTTCGTGACCCTTATTTAAGCGGTTTTCGGCTCAGCGACCGGATCTACGATTTCTGACAATCTATTTGGCCAAAAATGTTTTTTTTTTAAATTTTCAAAATCACATAAAAAAGGGTTATAACCGGTGTTTTCAGGGGTAGAATATGCGACTTGAGAACGATGGTACAGGTTAAAAGTCGATATTTTGATAAAATAAATTTCATGACCCCGATTTGAGCGGTTTTCGGCCTGGAGGTCAGACCTACGATTTCTGACAATCTGTTTGGCCAAAAATGTTTTTTTTTTTAATTTTCAGAATCAACTAAAAAAGGGTTGTAACCGGTGTTTTCAGGGGTAGAATATGCGACTTGAGAACGATGGTACAGGTTAAAAGTCGATATTTTGTTAAAATAAATTTCGTGACCCCGATTTAAGCGGTTTTCGGCCCAGCAGCCGGATCTACGATTTCTGACAATCTGTTTGGCCAAAAATGTTTTTTTTTATTTTCAAAATTGATAAAATAAATTTCGTGACCCCGATTTGAGCGGTTTTCGGCCCATCGGCCGGATCTACGATTTCTGACAATCTGTTGGCCAAAAACTTTTTTTTAATTTTCAAAATCAATTAAAAAAGGGTTGTAACCGGTATTGTCAGGGGTAGAATATGCGACTTGAGAACGATGGTACAGGTTAAAAGTCGATATTTTCATAAAATAAATTTCGTGACCCCGATTTGGGCGGTTTTCGGACCGGCAACCGGATCTACGATTTCTGACAATCTGTTTGGCCAAAAATGTTATTTTTTTTATTTTCAAAATCAATTAAAAAAGGGTTGTAACCGGTATTTTCAGGGGTAGAATATGCGACTTGAGAACGATGGTACAGGTTAAAAGTCGATATTTTCATAAAATAAATTTCGTGACCCCGATTTGGGCGGTTTTCGGACCGGCGACCGGATCTACGATTTCTGACAATCTGTTTGGCCAAAAATGTTGTTTTTTTTATTTTCAAAATCAATTAAAAAAGGGTTGTAACCGGTATTTTCAGGGGTAGAATATGCGACTTGAGAACGATGGTACAGGTTAAAAGTCGATATTTTCATAAAATAAATTTCGTGACCCCGATTTGGGCGGTTTTCGGACCGGCGACCGGATCTACGATTTCTGACAATCTATTTGGCCACAAATGTTTTTTTTTTTTATTTTCAAAATCAATTAAAAAAGGGTTGTAACCGGTGTTTTCAGGGGTAGAAAATGCGATTTGAGGACGATGGTACAGGTTAAAAGTCGATATTTTGAAAAAATAAATTTCGTGACCCCGATTTGGGCGGTTTTCGGCCCGGTAGCCAGATCTACGATTTCTGACAAACTGATCGACCAAAAATTTTTTTTTTCAAAATCAACTGAAAAAGGGTTGTAACCAGTATTTTCAGGGGTAGAATATGCGACTTGAGAACGATGGTATACGTTAGAAGCCGTTATTTTGAAAAAATACATTTCGTGACCCCGATTCGAGCGGTTTTCGGCTCAGCGACCGGATCTACGATTTCTGACAATCTATTTGGCCAAAAATGTTTTTTTTTTAATTTTCAAAATCACATAAAAAAGGGTTATAACCGGTGTTTTCAGGGGTAGAATATGCGACTTGAGAACGATGGTACAGGTTAAAAGTCGATATTTTGATAAAATAAATTTCATGACCCCGATTTGAGCGGTTTTCGGCCTGGAGGTCAGACCTACGATTTCTGACAATCTGTTTGGCCAAAAATGTTTTTTTTTTAATTTTCAGAATCAACTAAAAAAGGGTTGTAACCGGTGTTTTCAGGGGTAGAATATGCGACTTGAGAACGATGGTACAGGTTAAAAGTCGATATTTTGTTAAAATAAATTTCGTGACCCCGATTTAAGCGGTTTTCGGCCCAGCAGCCGGATCTACGATTTCTGACAATCAGTTTGGCCAAAAATGTTTTTTTTTATTTTCAAAATTGATAAAATAAATTTCGTGACCCCGATTTGAGCGGTTTTCGGCCCATCGGCCGGATCTACGATTTCTGACAATCTGTTGGCCAAAAATGTTTTTTTTTTTATTTTAAAAATCATTAAAAAAAGGGTTGTAACCGGTGTTTTCAGGGGTAGAATATGCGACTTGAGAACGATGGTACAGGTTAAAAGTCGATATTTCGATAAAATAAATAAAATAAATGTAGTGACCCTGATTTGGGCGGTTTTCGGCCCGGCGACCGGATCTACGATTTCTGACAATCTGTTTGGCCAAAAATGTTTTTTTTTTCATTTTCAAAATCAATTAAAAAAGGGTTGTAACCGGTGTTTTCAGGGGTAGAATATGCGACTTGAGAACGATGGTACAGGTTAAAAGTCGATATTTTCATAAAATAAATGTAGTGACCCTGATTTGGGCGGTTTTCGGCCCGGCGACCGGATCTACGATTTCTGACAATCTGTTTGGTCAAAAATGTTTTTTTTTTTTTTAATTTTCAAAATCAATTAAAAAAGGGTTGTAACCGGTGTTTTCAGGTGTAGAGTATGCGACTTGAGAACGATGGTACAGGTTAAAAGTCGATATTTTGATAAAATAAATTTCGTGACCCCGATTTGAGCGGTTTTCGGCCCATCGGCCGGATCTACGATTTCTGACAATCTGTTTGGCCAAAAACTTTTTTTTTATTTTCAAAATCTATTAAAAAAGGGTTGTAACCGGTATTTTCAGGGGTAGAATATGCGACCTGAGAACTATGGTACAGGTTAAAAGTCGATATTTTGATAAAATAAATTTCGTGACCCCGATTTGAGCGGTTTTCGGCCTGGAGGTCAGAAGATCTACGATTTCTGACAATCTGTTTGGCCAAAAACTTTTTTTTTTATTTTCAAAATCAATTAAAAAAGGGTTGTAACCGGTATTTTCAGGGGTAGAATATGCGACCTGAGAACTATGGTACAGGTTAAAAGTCGATATTTTGATAAAATAAATTTCGTGACCCCGATTTGAGCGGTTTTCGGCCTGGAGGTCAGAAGATCTACGATTTCTGACAATCTGTTTGTCCAAAAACTTTTTTTTTTATTTTCAAAATCAATTAAAAAAGGGTTGTAACCGGTATTTTCAGGGGTAGAATATGCGACCTGAGAACTATGGTACAGGTTAAAAGTCGATATTTTGATAAAATAAATTTCGTGACCCCGATTTGAGCGGTTTTCGGCCTGGAGGTCAGAAGATCTACGATTTCTGACAATCTGTTTGGCCAAAAATGTTTTTTTTTTTTTTCATTTTCAAAATCAATTAAAAAAGCGTTGTAACCGGTGTTTTCAGGGGTAGAATATGCGACTTGAGAACGATGGTACAGGTTAAAAGTCGATATTTTGATCAAATAAATGTAGTGACCCTGATTTGGGCGGTTTTCGGCCCGGCGACCGGATCTACGATTTCTGACAATCTGTTTGGCCAAAAACTTTTTTTTTATTTTCAAAATCAATTAAAAAAGGGTTGTAACCGGTATTTTCAGGGGTAGAATATGCGACCTGAGAACTATGGTACAGGTTAAAAGTCGATATTTTGATAAAATAAATTTCGTGACCCCGATTTGAGCGGTTTTCGGCCTGGAGGTCAGACCTACGATTTCTGACAATCTGTTTGGCCAAAAATGTTTTTTTTTTATTTTCAAAATCAACTAAAAAAAGGTTGTAACAGGTGTTTTCAGGGGTAGAATATGCGACTTGAGAACGATGGTACAGGTTAAAAGTCGATATTTTGATAAAATAAATTTCATGACCCCGATTTGAGCGGTTTTCGGCCTGGAGGTCAGACCTACGATTTCTGACAATCTGTTTGGCCAAAAATGTTTTTTTTTTATTTTCAAAATCAATTAAAAAAAGGTTGTAACAGGTGTTTTCAGGGGTAGAATATGCGACTTGAGAACGATGGTACAGGTTAAAAGTCGATATTTTGATAAAATAAATTTCATGACCCCGATTTGAGCGGTTTTCGGCCTGGAGGTCAGACCTACGATTTCTGACAATCTGTTTGGCCAAAAATGTTTTTTTTTTATTTTCAGAATCAACTAAAAAAGGGTTGTAACCGGTGTTTTCAGGGGTAGAATATGCGACCTTAGAACAATAAGAACGATGGTAAGAACGATGGTACAGGTTAAAAGTCGATATTTTGATAAAATAAATTTCGTGACCCCGATTTGGGCGGTTTTCGGCCTGGAGGTCAGATCTACGATTTCTGACAATGTGTTTGGCCAAAAATGTTTTTTTTTATTTTCAAAATCAACTAAAAAAAGGTTGTAACAGGTGTTTTCAGGGGTAGAATATGCGACTTGAGAACGATGGTACAGGTTAAAAGTCGATATTTTGATAAAATAAATTTCATGACCCCGATTTGAGCGGTTTTCGGCCTGGAGGTCAGACCTACGATTTCTGACAATCTGTTTGGCCAAAAATGTTTTTTTTTTATTTTCAGAATCAACTAAAAAAGGGTTGTAACCGGTGTTTTCAGGGGTAGAATATGCGACCTTAGAACAATAAGAACGATGGTAAGAACGATGGTACAGGTTAAAAGTCGATATTTTGATAAAATACATTTCGTGACCCCGATTTGGGCGGTTTTCGGCCTGGAGATCAGATCTACGATTTCTGACAATCTATTTGGCCAAAAATGTTTTTTTTTTTAATTTTCAGAATCAACTAAAAAAGGGTTGTAACCGGTGTTTTCAGGGGTAGAATATGCGACCTGAGAACGATGGTACAGGTTAAAAGTCGATATTTTGATAAAATACATTTCGTGACCCCGATTTGGGCGGTTTTCGGCCTGGAGGTCAGATCTACGATTTCTGACAATCTGTTTGGCCAAAAACGTTTTTTTTTTTTTATTTTCAAAATCACTTAAAAAAGGGTTATAACCGGTGTTTTCAGGTGTAGAATATGCGACTTGAGAACGATGGTACAGGTTAAAAGGCGATATTTTGATAAAATAAATTTCGTGACCCTGATTTGAGCGGTTTTCGGCTCAGCGACCAGATCTACGATTTCTGACAATCTGTTTGGCCAAAAATGTTTTTTTTTTATTTTCATAATCAACTAAAAAAGGGCTGTAACCGGTGTTTTCAGGGGTAGAATATGCGACTTGAGAACGGTGGTATAGGTTTAATGTCGATATTTTGAAAAAAAAATATTCGTTTTAGTTATGATTTACCCTTTTTAAGCTTTATAAGAGCGCGGCAGTGCAAAAGCATCTCGGGCACGCGCGTCAGCGCGTGTGATTAGCCTAGCACGTGAAAAAATTTAGGAAAAAAATGCGCAATTATTTTTTGTGTTTTTCACGTCGAATGTTTGATTTTTCGGGCATTCAACGGTGCGTTTCAGAACCAGCAGGACATTTGCCTCGAATCTCTCATATTACGAAGTCGAAAGAAATTCGTAAAAAATTGAGAAATCGAGATATCGCGTTCCGCCTTGCTGCATTCTCGCCGCTGTCGAGTTTTCTACTGGAAAGATAAGAGGAAAAATTCGGGGAAAAATTGCGCTATCAGTTTTCGCGTTTTTCATGTTGAATTTTCGATTTTTTGGGCAACCAACGGTGCGTTTTGGAATCCGCCGGATATTCGCATCGTTCGAATTGGCCGTTACTAAGTCGAAAAAAATCTATCAAAAAAATAGCAAGGAAAATCCTTTAAAAAATCTAAGCAATTCTCGAGCGCTTAACTTTAAAAAATGATAAAAAATTTAGATATTGCCTTCCGCCTTGCGGCATTCTTGTTCGCGTTTTTCACGCCGAGTTGGGTTTTTCCTTGGTATTATATTATTATTATTGTTATTATTATTAAAACGGTTATCGGTCAGTTTTCTATAATTATATAATTAATTAATTTCCGTTCAATATGGAACTCTTATTGTTTGTGTCATCTGACAAATGTTCATCAAATCTTCATTTACCGTCGTAAAAAACGTTTTATCTTATCAAATCGTTAACCTGTCAACTTAGCTAATAACAACATATAATTTAAAACCGTTGTGACGGAACTTGAAATATAATTGATAATTAATTCTTTTTAAAAATATTCTAAAATATGTCCTTCATCTTATATCTAACTAACATTATTTTATTATTTTTATTTTTTTATTGATTTTTTACAGATTCAGCGACTACGGGATTCGTCACTGATTTTTTTTTTCTCGAATTTGTTTTATTTTTTTTAACCTTTTTATTTATTTTTTTTTACGATTACGAATCGTAAAAGCCTGATTGGTGAAGACTTCTTGGCAGCTCGCAACGTCGATGCGCCTTGTTTTCTATTCGATTACGAATAGGAAAACTCACTTGGCATTTTGTTCAAATTAGAACACTTGTCTATGGTAGCTTTTAGCTCCACCACTGATCACTGGCAGCTTTTAGCTCCTTTCCTGATCACTGGCAGTTTTTTAAGCGCCACTTCTGAAGTCTCACTGAGTTACAATTAAATAGAGAAAAAATACGATAATACGTCAAGATACGTCGCTACGATGGCGGAATTGAAACACAGATCAGAACAGAGAGCCGTCATTGACACAGGTCGTCGACTAAACGATGATCACATTGATGAGTTTGGGCGTTTGTTAGCCGCCAATTCAGATTTCTCGCAGCCATCCGAGACATGGCATATTTATTTTCCTCACTTGATAAACCCTATACCACAGGATCGAAAACATATTCAGCTATTATATAGCTCGAGCGATCTTACCGATCGTCGCGCACCTGGTGGACATTGGGTATGCAGTTATTATGATGGTAAAAAACTGTTAATCTATGATTCTCTTAGGACTTCGTCGAATCAATTGCATGAACACCATCGATTGATTCTCGAGAATCTATATCCTCATCTGGATTTGAACGACCAAACGGTTATTGCATTTCCACTCGTCGATAGGCAGCTGAATAGCAAGGATTGCGGTGTATACGCAATCGCATTCGCTGTATCGATTTTGTTTGGATTACAGCCGGAGAACGTAAGGTACGATAGTGCAAATATGCGCCGTCATTTGATGGAGATGTTTGAAACTAGAAGAATTGAACACTTCCCTCGTAAATCAACCGACACAAACGTCGTAACTTCATTAGCAGTTGCAATTAACACGCGAAGAGCGAACGCCGCACGAGCTGTCGCGCCTGTTAAGAACCGAGCAACAGAATGTGGTACCACAACAGACGCTGACATAAAATCAACAAAAGAGACGTCATGTTCTGAGACAGAACGTGACACCTCCTGGCGATCTCCAAACAAAAAGAACAAAAACAAAAAGAGTCGAGGAGTCGTGGTTGACACTTTTGTAGCAGTTGAGAATAGAAATCGATTTGCTATTCTAAGTGAGCTCAACGATTGCGATTCGAAATGCACCGGTAAGCAAAGATTAAGCCCTGTAATAAGCGTAACGAGAGAGAACATTATGAACGGAAAACAGAGAATTGTAAGTCTGAAAAGTACTCATGCCAACAAAGTGATCGTCCTTGACGGTGTTGGCGGATTCGATAAAGATGATAATCATCAAGTTGCTGGTCAAGAATGTCAAGGAAATGTTGACACTACAGCGTCAACCAAAAAAAGGAAGTTCGTTCCAAAATATGCTTCTGATAATGTTCGACAGATCCAAATGATCGCCGCTGATCGACAGCTGAACGACGGTCATATTAACGAATTTTCCACTTTGTTAGCCAATCTTGTTGAATCAAAACCTTTATGTACGTACGAGCTTCTACATTTAAATAAAATCTCATACGTCTTACCACATAAAAAACACATTCAGATATTGTACAGCAGTGTGAGCAATGATAGCTTAATAACTAAGCACTGGGTCTGCAGTTATTATGCAGAAGGGAAAATATACATTTACGATTGTATGCGATTTGACAAGTTGCATGATTTACACGAAAAGGTTCTTCATGCACTCCATCCATATGTTGATTTGCAAGACCGTAACTCTGTACTTTTTCCATCAGTTGAAAGAACGTCTAATATCTATAATAGTGGAGTTTATGCAATTGCTTATGCTGTGTCATTGATGAACAAGTTGCAACCGGAACATTTAAGATTACACGAGACAAAGATGCACAGCCATTTGATCAATATGTTCCAGACTAAGAGAATTGAACTATTTCCGTTCGAGTCAATTGAAAAAGATGCAAAAAAAGTATTAAATGATGCGACACAATGTGTAGCTAGCAATACAGATGATGCGAACGAACATGATCCAGTTGTACAGCCTGGGCAAAACACAAAACGAAAGCTTAGTCCTCAAAGTCGCAAAACAACTAAACCAAGTAAAATTTTTATATTTAATTATGACGTTGTAATTGATGATGATAATATTGTTAAAAAATTGTCATCGATACAGAGCAAAATTGAAATGAATCCGCAGGTTAATGTCGACGCCTTTCATGTTCGCCAGATGGAAATTATATCATCTGGGCAACGGCTAAATGATCGTCATATTGACGAGTTTAATGATCTTTTAAGGATGTACTCCGGGTATAATCCGGCGCAATCATACCTAATTCAGCGGCCTGAGAATATACCGTGTATATCACCAGACAAAAAGCATATTCAAATATTATTTAGCTGTTGTTGTACCAGCAATTATCATCGTCATTGTAAAGGAGGCCATTGGGTTTGTAGTTATTATGACACGAAAAAAATATACATTTATGATTCCATGAGGTCAAACAAATTGCATGAGCATCATAGTGTCTTTCTGAATAAACTACATCCATATATCGATTTAAATGATTATCGATTGCTTGTTTTTCCTCCGGTTGACCAGCAGCGAAATGCCGTTGATTGTGGTGTATACGCAATAGCTTTCGCTGTGTCATTTTTTGGTATACAGCCAGAGTCTGTAGGATACGACGACACAAAAATGCGTCTTCACTTGATGAATATAATCAAACAAAAGAAAATCAGTCATTTTCCACGTTCGATAGCTAACACTGATGGCGTAGCACCGTTATTACCATTTATTAATAATAACATTAGACTGGAACATGATAGCGGATGCGAAAAAGTCCTTGTAAATAACTTACGTGATTGTCACATTGGTGAAGGCAAAATTTCAAGTGCTGATATAGTGCCTTCGATTAAAAGTATGATTCACGCCATTAATGAGAATTGTTGTAATATCACGCCATTAATGAGAATTGTGGTAACTGATGATCGCGCACTGACTAACGGCAGAAAGGGAATAATATCAAAACCTACAGCTCATTATAACGTTAATAAACTTAAAAATCGAACGAAAACAAAGTTGAACGTTGCAACGAAAATAATTAAAAAATATAAGAATATCAATTTGAATAATTGTGTAAAAATAAAACATACTGCAGAAAAGTATATCCGCGATATATCGGAAAAATTGATAGCGGACCAAAAAATAGGCGACGGCTCATTGTCGCCAGTATCACCTATTACAAGCAGGTTGAGGGCTGAGTGCATTGTAAAATGGTGTTTTCATGTAAGGGAGACGCTCGTTTCTGGATTAAAGAAAGTATTAAAGGATGTCAGAGATAAGTGTGAAGTGTGTTTGTCGAGGTTAGCAGACAATGCAACATTCAATATCTGTGATAACGTCGAAGCATTATGTGGAGAACGCAGACATCTTGCTTCTGCAGAGCCGTATTATGCAGAAACTACTTATTATCGACTCGATATAATTACTGAACCTATAGTTGTTAATTCCGAAGGCAAAGTCATGAATATTTTGCCTTTGTTGGTAGAAAAAGACAAGAAGAAAACAAGAACCCTGTCTTGGACTTGCAATGATCTTCTCTGTAAGACAGATGATCCTGAGCTTATAAACAATTTGAAGAAGTTTCTCGAGAATCTATCGAATTGCACATTGCGAGTGTTGAGAAAATTCCTATGCCGTGTACATAAATGCACGAATAAAATAAATATTAATAAACTTGGTCATTCTCATGATTGTTATATAGACTACAAAGCATGTAAGTCTGAATTTTTATCAATGGAAATCCTGGCCCCGCATTTTCCAAGAATACGACATATCAAAAGACTATTTTACAGTCTAATGAAGGTTGACAAAGAACTGTGTGATTTGGATGAAGCTTTAAACAGCAATGATCTCACTAAACTTTGTCAGATTTCCGATCAAGCTCAAATGAAAGGTAGCATTTGTAGTGATAAATTAAGAACTGCAGAAATTAATTTAAATGAAGATGAGATACGAATCACGTACAGCCATGCTTTCAGAGCTTACACAAAACGGGTGATTGACACTCCACGCTTCGCGTGTATTTCTTGTGAAAAGTTGTGTTGCAAAAGCAAAGGAAGTTTTATTGAACTTTCTAGAATCAAGCTTGGACCGACTTGGAACAGTTTCATGGAGCACGTCAGAAAACGCGACATTGAACCAAGAGAATTTAATTTTCTTTGTCGATATTGCCGTGATAAATTTAATGAAGACACGATACCTCCAACGTGCATTCTCAACAATCTTGATGTTCCCGTGGTACCATCAGAAATAGAGAATTTAAATGATTACGAACGTATATTGATACAAAGGGCCAAAGCGTTTCAAACAGTTCGAAAATTAGAACCTGTTTCAAAGAAAAATATGCCACACCGGCACAAAGTCCCAAAAGTCGTAGGTAGAACTTTTCATCTTCCCTTACCTTTAGAAGAAACGTTAAAAAAGGTGTGTCCCTCGACAGAAGCAATTTACGGCAATCATGAACTATATATTCTAGTTCGTGGTGTACCGACTAAGTCAAAAGTTGTATGGGAATCATTGGTGGACTTACAGAAAGTATGGTATGCTTTACAATGGTTGAAATGGAATAATCCACTTTATTATGCAATAAATGTGCCATTATCTCCTGAAGGTTTATTACCTGATTATATACAGGATGTCGAATTTCGAGACCAGACACAACTTCAATCTGCTTCACCTATCAGAAGTCCGAATGATTGCAAAATTCCTACTAAAGAGAGTAATAATGATAATAAGTCTATTCTTGATATTAATGACCAAAAGAAACCTGCACTATTGACGCATGTTTCACAACCCGACTTATATTACGAAAATTTTACGATATACCCGATACACGAAAAAAGGGTTAATGCGACTGCAACAGACCTCTATCAAATGTTAAAGGTTAATGATGTTCCTCTTGATAGACGTTTTAAAGATTTAGATACCATGTGCTTTCCTGATTTATATCCATATGGTATCAACGGGCAGTATGCTGAAAGGTCAGTACGTCTTACTGATCATGAATTCATAAAAGCAAAGTTAATGTCCAAACATTCTTGCTTTCGTATGAATATGCAATATTTTTTTTTTTGTTGAATGACTGCAATATACGACAACTAAATAGTGGAATTTTCAGCAAAATGAATGTAACGAATGCTCGCGAAAAATATACTGCTATTAGTTATTTAGAAAGACTTTCGAAAAAAGAATTGGAATCTAATTTAACTACAATTTTCGCCAGATTGCGGAATTCGGAGCAATATTGGAGAATTCCTAGAAGTAATGTAAAGTGCATGACGCGTCATTATGGTCCTGCCACATGGTTCTTAACTATTAGTCCTAGTGAGTGGCAGTGGGATGATTTATTAGAATATCTCCGTGATATACATAATGTTCCAGAGAACGTAAAACTCGATTTCAGCGAATTTATTGCAAAAGATCCAGTTTCGGTTTCTAGATTTATGGAAATAAAGTTCAAAGCTGTGCTTGATTTTATTTTATCGCCCGATAATCCTATTGGCGAAGTAGACCACTACTTTTATCGGCGAGAATACCAGACAAGGGGTGCCCAACATTTTCATCTTTTGATTTGGATTAAAGACGCGCCAATAATCGGCAAATCTACAACGGAAGAAATAGCGACTTTTATTTAAAAATACGCGACATGTAGGATGCCAAATAAAGATGTTTCTCCACAGTTATATCGACGCGTTAATGCTCATCAGCGGCATCGTCACAATAATTATTGTTTACGAACGTTAAAAACAAAAACCGGTTTTACGCGGCGATGTAAGTTCGGTCATCCGCGACCACTTACAGACGCAATTAAAATAAGAGATGTTGCTGTGTCAATTGCCGGTAGGAGACGATTAAAAACACGAAGCCGGCTTTATGACTTGCCCCGCGGATCAAACGAAGCCTCAATCAATGATTACAATCCAGCTATTCTTTGTATCTGGGAAGGCAACATGGATATACAATTTATTGGTGAGATATCGACTATTTTAACATCGTATGTAACGAAGTATCAAACCAAAGCAGAAAAATCCAACTTAACGGACGTATTGAAAGTGGAAGATTCAACAAAAACAGTGCGTTCCTGCCTTTGGAATATGGGAATGCGTGCGTTAAATTACAGGGAGTGCGGTGCTCTTGTAGCTTCTGATACCCTTTTGGGTATGTCGTTGTATGGAACTGACCCGTGGACAACGATAAGATGGCTAGATGTCAATAAGATGAGAAATCGAAAATTGAAAACTCTCAAAGAAATTAAATTGTTAAACGATGAATCCACAGATCTGTTTTGTCCTGCGTTGATCGACACTCATTATCCTGCGAGACCTAAAAGTTTAGATTCCCTGAGTCTCTATGATTTAGCGAAATGGTACGACATTACAAAAATTATGCCTAACATGGCTCTTGAAGTGCATAAAATTGGTCGATCCGCGTATATGAAGAAACGATTACGACCATATCTTATTAATCACTTCATTTACAACGTACACACACAGCCTGAAAATTATTATTTTGCAATGCTTCTATTGTTTCAACCATGGAGGGATACTGACGAGTTGAGAAATGGCTGCGATACATATGCCGAGGCATTTTTCTCTTTGAAGGCGCAGTTGAAAGAGGCATATCGTTATCACGAACGGTTAGAAGAAATTCAACGCGGAATAGACGTTGTGAATGAGCAAGTAGAAAAAACATTGCTAGAAGATCCAAAAGAAGGTATTACTTCTGGCGTGGATGCAGTGTTGGAATGTGTGCCCAAAGAAGCAGAAGATGCAATGAAAGACGTTAAAGCTATGGGTGAAAAAGTAAATGTAGAGAATCTTAGTCAAATGATTGCTGAGTTAAGTATTGATCAGAAACGGGTGTTTGATCAAGTTACAAGCAGCATTAGTTCTGCGAATGATATTGTTCGACTGTACGTTAGTGGAGAGGGGGGTACGGGGAAAAGTTACTTGATACAAACGTTAAGATGTTGGATTAAAAAAATACTCGGCAAAGATACAGCGGTATCTGCGCCGACAGGCATTGCGGCGTTTAATATCGATGGATTGACGATTCATCGTTTGTTTCAATTGCCTGTTGAACATGGTCGCACAGCTAAATACAGAGAACTTTCCGACGCAGCCCTGAAATTATTGCGTGATGAATTAAGAAATACGGTTTTAATCATCATCGATGAAGTTTCAATGATTTCTAACGTTACATTTATGTATATTCATTTGAGGTTGACTGAAATATTCAACACTGGAGAATTTGAAGATGGGTGGTTTGGTCGAAAACACGTTCTTCTCTTTGGTGATTTGTTGCAACTTCCGCCTGTCCATGAAGATCCTCCTTTCGTTGTGTTATCCAATGGACAAGTTGAGACATTAATAGGAGCATTAGGAGCTGTTGATCTGTGGTCAGCGCTTTTTAATTATGACGAGCTGACAATTAATATGCGTCAGAAAGGTGATCTATCGTATCGAGATATGTTATCTCGAATTCGAACCGGAGTTGTCAATACTTCTGACACCAAAGTTTTGGAAACTCGAAAGATGCAGTTTGCTCAAACAACTATCGATGGTCGATTGCGTGAACTATGCGACTACATGGCTGTATTGCCATCGGATACTGTTTGCTTACTCCCCACTTGTGCCCAGTGTGATGCATTAAATGCTGCGATGTTGGAACGCATTCCTTCTGATGAAATAAAGCTTGTTGCTCGCGATACCATAGACTCTGCACCTTTTATGAAGAAGAAAATATCGAAATTATTGTCTAGCGATGAGGAAGATAATTCACGTACAGTTGGATTGGCAAAGGTCATAACTGTAAAAGTGGGCGCTAAGATTATGATAAGAAGAAATATTGATGTGTCTTTAGGTCTTGTCAATGGCGCAATCGGTACAATTATGTCGGTTAGACAAGTCATTGACGCGAACGATGTCGAAAGTATACAAATTGTACTGCCGTCAGGATTAGAATATACATTGGAACGTTTGAGTGTTAAATTTGAAATAATGGATGGTGCATTTGTCATAAGAAAACAATTTCCTGTGTGCCTTAGTTATGGTATTACCATCCACAAAAGTCAAGGCTTAAGTTTGAAGAATGCCCTTGTAGAAGCAGGCAATTCTACATTCAGTTGTGGACAAACTTACGTTGCGTTATCACGAGTTACAACATTGCAAGGATTACATCTGATCAATTATGACCCTGCGGCGGTAAAAGCAAATGAAAAAGCTATAATTGAATATAATAGGTTACGAAAAAAATATCGACCTGACCTTGTGACGATTGATACTGTTACAACTCGTGGTGACAAGGTGCGAGATTCTGTTTGGGCTGTACATAAAAAAATCTTAAGTTGCCAAGGAAAAGATAATAATAATGATGATAATATACCTCTTTCATCACAGAAAAGTAGTGTAAGAGGGCTACCTAATCGCGATAATGTATCGAGTTACGTTAATAGTGTCTTACAGTGTATAGTACTGTTGCGACAATGAAACACACCGAATATAAAAGTAACGTTGGTTTATTCACGACCGATCAGTTGGCACGTCCGTGTCGTTCGCGGTGTCAACCGAGACTGTCTTGTTTGCCTGTCATCGTAACCAAGATCGTCCGTTGTCAAGTGCGTTGTCAAGTGAGTGTCGCGCTCGGTCAGAAACCCCAACTAGCCTGATCTAGCGTGCACCGATCGTAACAGTACATTGTTCTTCGTTAAAAGACGCGATTCTTGGTGTTAATGAAATGGATGCCGTGAAATCGTTTATTCTGACATATATGTCAAAAAATAATGAAGCTGCAATGAATACATTTGCAGTGCGAAAATTCGCTAGTAAGGAGGGTGTAGATTTCAACGATAACTATCAACATTATGTTGGTAACTTCATCACATTTCTTTGCGAAAAGGTAGATGCTTTTCGCAGCGTCGTAGGACATAAACTTACCGAGAAAGAATGGTGTCACATATGTGGTTATACGCGTACGCAGAAATATCCAACAAATATTGTTTTGTCTTTAAGAGTACCTGTGATTCTGAATGAAAAAAAAATAATATCTTTGCAAGATCTGTTTCAGCATAACACAATAAAGTGGAGTAATTTTAATGACAGATCTTGCAGGATTTGTCGCAAGATGTCTGTGCTTCAAGTTTCAAATGTTGAATTGACACAGCAAGTATTGATCGTCAAATTGAGCATATTTGAAACGAGAGAAGCAAAAACAGTAAAGAAAAGTATTGGCATTAAATCATTGCCAACATCTTCCGTAAAAATTAACGATCATAATTACAAAGTCGTGAGTGTCATATTTCATCACGGAGAAAATGAAAGCGAGAAAGATTCACGTTATACAACAATGGTGCGAGGCAAGGGTAATGCCTGGATATCCATCAACGATTTAACGTTTGAACAACGTCGTTGGCCGCGCAATTCTAAGGACGCGTATATATTATTTTTAGAAAAGACAAAAGAAAAGACAAAAAAACTTTAGCGCGTGCGATTAGCCTAGTTCTATTTTAAAAAAACTGTCTGTTTTCATGAGGTCAAATTTCAAAAAGATAGCAAATCAGTCCATGATAGCAAATCTCGATGCGTAACTGCTGGAAATCGTGGGTCGAAGGCGGGATACGCGTGGAACGAGCGGCGGGAGCGCGGGGGGGGGGTCCGGGGGGGGGGGGCGAAGCCCCCCCCGGCAGAATACAATTTGTTATATATATCCTCTCTTGAAAAGGACATGGCACATCGTCTCGTCGAATATATCGAAATACTGAAGCTAGTATAACTCGGGCTGTGATTCGTCGACGATGCTACGTCGTGGTCGATAAACTCAGAGCGGCAAATTCGAAATAACAGGGCGCGCGCAGTGCGCATGTCGTAGTGAGACATGCGACGTGAAAATAATAGAAGCGCGAGCGAAGCGAGCACGTTGTTGCCAGTCCTCTCTTAAAAAGGACATGACACATCGATAATTGAATATATCGTCGAAATACTAAAGCCAGTAAACTCCGGCTGTGGTTGGTCGACGATGCTACGTCATGGTCGATAAACTTAGAGCGGTAAATTCGAACCAACAGGGCGCACGCAGCGCGCTCGTCGTAGTGAGCCATGCTATGTGAATATAACAGACGCGTGAGCGAAGTGGGCGCGTTGTTGCTAGTCCTCTCTTAATTAAAAAGTACATGACACATCGAAAGTCGAATTATCGAAACTTGAAGCCATTATAAGGGCTAATCACGAGCACTTCTCTGCCAACCAAGCGTTCTGGTTGGTCGGCAGCGACTTCGATATAAAGTCGATTTCGGAATGTCATGGCCACTAAAACATTACGTATCGCGCGCATTTTAAATAGTTGTATTGGCCTCAAGAAAAAATAAAAAATGAAAAGCAAGAAGTGCGAGCGAAGCGAGCATATTGTCTGTCCCGCGTTATGTCTGTCCCGCACTTATGTCAATGGACTATGTACGGGAGCAAGTCGCTGGGACGCCAAGTTTTTTGCATGCCAGCCCTAACAATCACGACGACTTTCAAAGTGACTGTAAAAATTAGGTAAAAATGAAAGTTATCGTGATTGCTAGGGAGTACAGACTTTGCAAGCCAGACTACAGGGATTTTGCTTGGCTGTATTTGATTTGATTTTATTTTTGAAATTGCCATGAATTTTTGGTTTGATGGGATGAAATTGCCACGAATTTTTGGTTTGATGGGATTGAAATTGCCACGAATTTTTGGTTTGATGAGATTGAAATAGCCACGAATTTTTGGTTTGATGGGATTGAAATTCCCACGAATTTTTGGTTTGATGGGATGCCCACTTTTTTATACTTGGCGTACCAATATTTATTTCGGAGAAACATTTTTGGACTGATTATACTATTTCGTACGAGTGCAAATTCTGTATTACGTACCGAGTAGACAAATGCCGAAGCTTGTCTCTTTGAGAAGCGTTTTTCCTTCGACTTTTTTCGTCGCTGTGAATCGTGTTATTACCTCCTTGGTAAAAAAAACGTCCGCAAGATCGTCGTTACGCTCTTCGTCACATTGTTCTGACGATCGAGAAGCTGCTTTAGTGATAAGCCCTGGTATAAAATTATAAATAAAACTGATTAAATATCACCCATTTTATTTATTTTATTTATTATTTTTTTTCGGTGCAAGGTACTTACCAGCCTTTGATTGAACGCTTTATCCTCTTGCAAATTCTTATCGAATTCCTGGAACTGCTCAAGTGTCTCGAAAGGCAACGTCAGATTGTATTCTGTCTCGAATTGGACACCTGTGAGTTTCTGCGTGCCTATAATTCCCTTGTCTTTCAAGCAATCGTGTAGTGCGTTTATAGCAGCGGTATTATCCTGCAATTGGCTACACATTCCTTTTATGACTTTCAGCATAAACAGGGTATCTGGAAACAGAAACATGAACAGTAGATTATGTATTTGCAGTCATCTAGTTGGTAATAACATCAGTATAATTACCTCGGGATAAACTTTTGCCCCCATCGATGATTTCGTCTTGACGCTCCCTTGCTGTAGCAGACTTCTCGACGATATCAGCTCTCTGTTGCACCGATTGATTGCAATGCTTGTTCCCATTTTCATCGGCCGTGAATGAGAGACAAGATCGCGCCGACGATGCAAAACTGCGAGCTGGACTCCCTGACTTTTCTGGTCTTGTTTCGACGCTATTGTTGTCAGATTCAACGGTGGCAAGAATCAGCGGATTATCTATAAAAACTGCAGATTATTTTTAATTATTTAATTTTTATGCGCGACCGAATTATATAAATGAAGCGGAACGAAGAACAAAAGTGCACGGCTTCGGGTGAAAAAAAATACATTCCGCTCCGGTCAAATTTTGATTTACGATAACAGGCGAGACGCGCTCGTTTTTTTAAATTTGTATTGTTCTCGCGATTGGTCGCAGTGGCGCATGCAAATTTAATCTGAAACTTTTATATAAAATACATAAAGATCTACATTTCACTCACCTTTTGGAGACGATGAAATGGTTCCCGTAACGATGCTCTCGTTCGTCGTTTGTACGCTGTTGGCGACCCTGTCGCGTTTCTTTGTCGGCTTAGAGCGCCCCAATGCTGCGTCAAATGTCTTGCGATTCTGCGGTTTCCCCTTTAGTATTTTCCGTGTGGCTTTCGGGTTTTTAGACTTCTTCTTCTTGACAGGCGTCTTCGACGAACTTGATGATGAGTTTTTTTCACTCGATGCTAAACAGAAAAAGTAAATGGTAAATTCCCAGAAACACAATGACTGAATTATGAATATTTCGACTGAAAGAACTGAAATACGAATGTATCGGTAATTGGCACGTACGTTCGTCTGCAGATTGCCAAGCCTCATCGTCATCATTGCCAAGTTTCGGCACATCAAACAGTTCTTTTAATGATTGTTCTTTTATTTTTTCTGTTGCTGTCGACGCTTTCTTCTGACCATCTCCTTCAGCATCTGTGGTATACGCATATGCTGCGGTTTTCAATTTGTCTAGCCGTACAAGTGCAGCGTCGTACGTGTCTGTAACATATAAAGAAAAATATAATTGTTTTGTACCGTTTTTATGCAAACGTATATAAATATTCTTAACACAATTTCACTTTACCTGCTCCACCTTTGATGAGGATTTCCCAAAGCGGCCAATGTTGCGGCGGAGACTTTTCCTCCTGAACGAATCTCTGTAACTGCATGAGCGTCTTTGCAGTGTAGGGAGGTGGGGGATATGGAATTACGCGGGCCTGCCGTTTTACGTTCCACGATACCCATGTTGTCGGTACAACATCAATGTCGAGAAGTCCTTGTTTCTGACTTTCCACGAATGCGACCAGTTGAAATTTATATTCCTCGTCGCTTGACATATTTGAAAGGACACTAACGAAAATGCTATAAGTTAAAGTGTAAAGGTACAATGCACAGTGCGAACAACAAGTAACTGCCGCGTAATAGTCGCTTCGAAAAAAAAAACCGAAGAAATTTCTCATTACTCGTAGCGCGCAATCACTAGTTATATTTAGCAAGCTATTTTCACGCTTCTCTTTTTCTCTCGGCTTTATTTTTGTTTACCTTCGCGTTTCGCGTCTCGACGAGTCTCTCCCGTTGTCGTACTGAACGCGTCGTGCGTGCCTCGCCGAACGACCGAGAAATCGCGCCGGTTCGTTTTCACGTTCGCGTCCCTTGCCTCGCGCGTCCCCGGTTTCCTCCCCTCACAGTCACCACGCGTGATGCACTCGTCAACCCGCGCGCGTCTTCGTTTGTTTCTCGCGACTCTTTGCGACACCCAAATAACCCTCAAAACAAAACTTCGGGACGCGACGCGATAGTATATGCGGCGGCGTAGCGTGTAACGCGGTATCGGCGAGCAACAGGTATCACGCCGCCTCGTGACAAAATGGCTGCCTCCTAAAAAATCGAATCGAAAAATTTTTGCCACGGATTCTCATCAGTCGGGGATAAAAACGACTTTATTAAAAACCGACGACCCGAAAATTCGAAATTAAGCGAACAAACGACACCGAACTCACAGACCGCGACGCGAACACACACTCACCTTTACAAGGTTACAAGTAACAATAGAGGGCTGCGCGATCTCTCGTTGTCGCCTCGCCCCTCGTCGTGCGTAGCGTGCAATCACGAGCGATATTCGTCTTTTTCGCTTATCGCGTCTCGCGAGCCCTGTCGAACCACCGAAAAATCCGGCCGGTGTACGTAAACTTTCGCGTCGCTCGCCTCACGCGTGCACACTGTAAGAATGTCCTTTTCCGCGCTGTCGTCGTGCTCGTCGCACTCGTCGCCCCGCGCGCACTACAATGTTTGTCTCTCTTCGATTTTCGCGACTTTTCCGATTGCCCCTGCGACCCTCACAACACAACCTTCGAGCGCGACGCGACGAAAAATCTTTGCCGCGATTTTCTCACCGGTCGGGGATTCGGTTTAAAACGCGATTCGTGTCTCGACACGAAATAAAATGTACACGGCGCGACGCGATCATATGCGGCGTTGTGGCGTGTAACGCGGTGTCGCCATCAGCGCTGCTGCTGCCAGTGCTATACAGAAAACAGCGGCTCGCGTGAAGCCCATCGACTGAGATATTCCATCGCGGTAGTCGGCGCGCACGACGTTTTTCTACACGCGCGCTCGGCTCCTCGCCGATACATATATTATATATATATATACTCGTTATACCGACACTGATGGGTGTGCGGTCGGAGTGCGGCTTCGGCGGTCCCACGAGTTAAGCAGCATTGATTGCGGCCGTAACTTGGATGGGTGACCGCTTAGCCGTGCATCGACTGGCGCATCAAACAGTGAGCGGGAGGCATTTTTCAGAAACTTTGGTGTCTGCACTTAAGAAGCATGTGTTTCTTTCGTGTATACACTGGAGAATCAGAAATATATAATGCCGTCTGTATCGGCACGGGTTTTCCGCAGTTTCCCCGTGCCCTCGGCAAATGCGGTGCAGTGTAGCTAAGTCGGCTGCGGACGCACGGAAGTTAGGTTAGCTTAGCTAAGTGCGGGTAGGGAGTGATAGGAGGGGAAAAACTAGGGGGGGAGCAAGGTAAAACCCTCACGGGTGTACCTCGGAAACGGAAATAAATAAATAAAAAAAAAAAAAAATATATATATATATACTCGTTATTCGCGCGCGCGTCCGTGTCGGTCTCTCTTCGATCTTCGCGACGCTTTCCGTCAGCCAAATGAATTTTTCGAATCAAAATATTCGGGACGCGACGCGATTACATGCGACGTTGCGGCGCGTAACGCGGTGTCGCCGGCGCTGCTCGCGTGAAGCCCATCGACTGAGATAATCGATCGCGGCAGTCGGCGCGCACGACGTTTTTCTATACGCGCGCTCGGCTCCTCGTCGATACATATATATATTTCGCTCTCGGAATACGAACGCAAATTGCCGATCAGCTGGACACACCGAATAGCGCCGTCGACCACTAATCTCGTACTTTGCACGGCTTATATAAATCTGATAAAATAAATTGTTTACTTACTAGATATTCGGCGTGGGACAGAGATGCACGGCACAATTTACTTACACATCTATTTTTACTTGGCGACGAGAAGCTGCTTCGTCTTTTAGCGAGAATCGTGCAACAAGGATTATCGTCGGGAACACGAACAAGAATTTCGAACATGTTTAACTATACGCACTAATGAATAATATAAAAGGAACGATACTATTGATACTATTGATTTCATTTTATTTCAGCATTCAATTATATTAAAAAAATGACATTTCCCATCCTCTTCCATTTCGCGTTGCGACACAAATGTATGTACACACGCGAGAACGTACAGCTAATTTCGTATGTTAATGATGGAGAAGCGGAATCGCGAATACTTTTGTGCTTCCCTGTAGTCGCATTGGTAATGCTAATTTAACGATTTTTTGCTCGATTATATCGATAGATGAAATTAACGTTGTGGATGAGTAATTTGTTTTCAATTCCCACATGCGCATACTATCCAACGGAGTAGGGAAATAAAAAATATTTCCTTTGACTCTCCATATCGCATACTCTACTTGTAGATCGTTTGGAGATTCTTCAAGATAAAATATGCTCAGTAATTTCGCAATTTTGCCGTTTTTCAGAAGAACGATATCGTCCGGGGCGTTTGTCGTCAGTACAAACTCCATGTATTTGATCTTGCGTACATTTACCAGTCCGTTAATGACGCGACGATCTCGTTTTATGATTAGCAATTTGGTGTTTAGGATAGCTCTCTCTCGCATAACGAAACTTTACTCATGTAAGCGCCGACAGACTTGTTCTAACGGTTGATTTGGCGTACGTACAAGCTTTTTCAATCTTCCGAGAAAACTTTCGAACGGGAATGCTGTTATTCGGTTCAATGTACAACCCATATTCTTAGCATCATCGGCAATATGAATGAGGTTGTGCATGTTTAAAACAGCTGCGCAGTCTCCATATAAACGAGGCAGAATTGTGACAAATCGTCGGAGATACAATTTTGCAGTTGCTTTGTGCATTTGCGCTATTCCGTCCGCACATAAAATTCGACAAGCCACGTGGAGCAACAAGAAGTGCTTGTACAAGTCTTTCGGTAAAATGTTTCTCAGTAC
The DNA here is from genome assembly GCA_964034905.1 of Itoplectis maculator. Classification (NCBI taxonomy): domain Eukaryota; kingdom Metazoa; phylum Arthropoda; class Insecta; order Hymenoptera; family Ichneumonidae; genus Itoplectis; species Itoplectis maculator. The sequence goes on from CAXITY010000105.1 coordinate 65,100, forward strand.
GATAGGCCCACAGTATAACAATAAAAATCGAAGTTCAGTCGCTTTCCACTGAGCTGCAAATTGTAGACCTCTCGTTTTTCTTTGAAACTCGGCCGGAATTTGATCGTGCAACGCTTCTAATCGTCCTGATAATTCGGTTTTACTACGCTGACTCAACCTAACTCGTAAATTTCCTGACAACCAATTTTGGACTAATAGTCGCTTCATAACACCAATACAGCATAAATGCATGAAGTCCAAGAAAAACAAAGTGACCATGTTAAGCGAAGGTAATAGCGCGGTCAACACTGAGTGTCCGTTGTGGTGCTGTCTATCTTGCATACGTCGAAAAGATTCATCAGTCCTCTCTGGACTGTCGATACTCGGGTATACTGTGCGGTTTTGCACTCTTACTCCATGTACTGTACAGCGTTCGCAAGCACTAAATCCTCCGTGACCTTTAGTTTGCTTCATAAAAGCCCGAGCTGGGGTGTCGCAAATAAAACATTGAATACGCACTGCAAAGCGTTCATTAAGAATATCAATTCTGTCGCGTGACAACGTATTCATTTCATTCACGAAATCTTGCAAATATCAATTTACACAGTGCGGTTTTGCTTCGCCGCAGAAGAGTGCTACCATAAATGGTTTGTAAACATCAAAATGGCAGAAGACCTTGCAAAGAATTGGCCAGAACTGCACTTTACTTGACGTATATATTAGCAATCCATCAACGTTAATCTGTAGATATATTATTCTATCTGGATGTAACGCTGGATTTATACACGATCGTAAACCGCTTTCAACTCCGAAGTACACGTACGAACCAGCGGAATTTCCATCAACGTCCAAGATTTTCCGAATCTCATACGGCATCGAGTCTGTTCTTAAAAACGTTTTCGAACTCTTCGGTAATTCTGGCAGCAAACGAACTCGTAAAATATTGAGTAGTTTGTCCAAATGAGCTTGTGGGATATCGCATTCCAAAGCCCAGTGACGTTTTTGTTCGATTTCCGGTGCAGCTCCATCGTTCGCTAAATTTATCGCTACTGGATCTAATGCACATGCATTTGCAGCCTCACCAAACGAGTTGTTGCCATCATCGTCTCTTTCTTTAAATTCTGGTAAACGATAATGTTGCAATTCAGTGTCTCGCTCAGCTGAGCTGTCATATTCAGCGATACATCGAGGAGACAACGAAGACTCAATCGCTTCGATATTTTGAGAGCTGGTTTCCTCGCGTATATTTTCATCTGTGAATTGAAGAGTAAGACATAAATAGTGTAAAAATTCAAATCCTATAAATATTGGGTGTGTAAGTTTTTATTCTAATTAGCGATGTGCAGATTGCAAATAAAAGTGAGACTTACCTTGAACAGCATAACGTTGCAATTCAATTTGCATTTCTCGTTGCACTTCTCGATGCCGACGTACGCGAGATCGATTCATCTCACGCTCACTCTTCGATTTGTCCATCGTTTTGATCGATACAACAGCAAATTATTGTAATTGATTACCAAGTCGTAGATTCTGCACAAAATGTTTTATTAAATAATATAAGCCTAAAGACTTAACCTCAAATCGTTGATTTTAAGTTATGGCATTTAATATATTTTGTGACGTGATTTTACCTGTATGTCACAGCATATAACCCTATAACAGTCACCTAACACTAATAAATATTAAGATTCGATGAAAGTGTTAAATCTCTTACCATTAAATGACAAGAGTAAAACGGGGGTAAGCTAAATCTCGCACATTCTCGAGTTGGCGTACCGGCACAGACGAAAACTTCCGAGCCTCTGATCGGGATCCGACGGGTACTCCCGAGAGCAGGTGGCGCCAGTATTTCGACTATTGACCGTCGCTATTAACGCGTATGAAAAATTGGATTCCAGCTTTAACCGTATGAGGGATCCCGAGCTCGGGTTTCCCTGAAAAATCCCGATCGGAATCCAACCGGTATTCCCCGAAAGCAGGTGGCGCCATTATTTCGACTATTGACCGTTGTTATAAACTCGTTTCCAAAGGCGGATCCATATGGAATCGTATGAGGTATCCCCGCCCGGGGACTCCCTATCAAATCCCGATCGGGATTTGATGGGACACAGGGACGCCGCGAAATATTTCTGCACGGGGAGTAGATGAGTCCATCATCGAATGGATACACCTGATGCTTCGTACTAGAACGGTTACCGCGGGGCTCAGAGAGACAACCGCCAGGGCGCACGTCAAGAGGGGCTGTTCGCAGGGAGGAGTCTTGTCTCCTTTGCTGTGGACAATGGTCGTTGACGGGCTACTGGCGGCGCTCGATGGGCTCAGGGTAAACGTTGTAGGTTATGCCGATGACATTATGATAATGGTCAAAGGCTCACACTCGGCAGAGATGACGTGGAGAATGCAGCGAGCTCTCCACCTCATGCAAGAATGGTGCACATCGAAGTCGCTAAGGGTTAACCCAAGTAAGACAGAGATGGTGCTCTTTACACGTAGGAGAGGCTTCAAACCGAAGCCCCCTTACATCTTTGGAACTGAGCTACAATACTCCTCCGAGGTACGCTATCTAAGAGTTATCCTGGACAGCAAGCTCAGCTGGAAAAGCCACATCGCCAAACAGGCCTCGAAGGCCACTGCCACCTTCTGGGCCTGTAGGCGTATGTTTGGACAAACATGGGGGTTAACGCCGAGGATAGTCAAGTGGATTTACACGGCTATCCTGGTGCCCCAAATCACGTACGCTTCCATGGTCCGGTGGCCCGCCTTGAAGAGGGCCACTAATAGGAAGACACTAGACGGTATATACAGACTCGTGGGCCTAGGAATCACGGGGGCGATGAGAACGACACCGACACTGGCCATGGGGGCCCTCTTAAACATGGCGCCCCCCTCACATTATAGCAGAGGCTAACGCAAAGAAAGCTGCGTTACGTCTACATTTTAATGGTAAGTGGAAGAGGGCGTTGGAGGGCCACGCATCACTGCTGCAGGAAGATGGAGACCTTGAGGGGATCCTAGTCCATGGCGGCGACTGCTGTGACCGCCAATACCAGTTCGACCACAAGTACCAAGTCCTCTACCCTAGCAGGCAGGAGTGGACGGAGGACAGGAACAAACTTCTACCTCCTGGGGGGCACATCTGGTACACAGATGGATCCAAAACAGGAGCGGGAGCAGGAGCGGGAATCTGGAGCAGTGGACCTAGGACAAGGATATCCTTGGCACTGGGACACACTGCCTCGGTGCTCCAAGCGGAGGTGTACGCTATCTGGACCTGTGCCAGGATAATCCTGGACAAAAGATACAGTGGCAAGCACATATATATATGCAGTGACTGTCGGGCGGCAATCGGGTCACTTCACCGCGTGGTGAAGAAGTCTCGATTGGTGCTCGAATGCAACGCGCTATTGTCGCAGATAGCCTGCGGCAACAAGCTAAAAGTTCTATGGGTGCCTGGACATGCAGGCATCCAAGGAAACGAGGAGGCAAATATCCTCGCCAGGGACGGGTCCAAGATGACCGAACCGGCAAAAATTTGCCATCTCCCAATCGCCATGGATCATATTATGACCCTGTCAAAAAAGTGGGTGGAGGAACGCTTTGCAGACCTCTGGCTACAGACAGAAGGCATGGGACACTCGAGGGCTACTTTTAAAGGTCCCTCGGGCAAGCTAGGCTCTACACTAATAGACCTAGACAGACAGCAGCTTAGAGCTGTAGTGGGCCTTGTCACTGGACACTGGTACACGGGAAAGCATCTCAGACGGCTGGGACTCAGTGAGGAACCGCTTTGTCCGAGATGTAAGGAGGAGGAAGAAACACCCCTCCACGTGATCGCGAGATGCAGGGAGCTCAAAGATATTCGTGAGAGGATACTAGGGGCACCCGTACTCGAATCACTAGACCTAGAGGCGGTTGGGGTGGGCGTCCTCTTGCACTTCGCAAAAGAGGCATGCCTAACCAAACAACCTACATAACCGGATGCCCTCCCGCAAATGGGCACGAGCACAATGGTCCGTATAGGACTGAGCGCTCGGTAATCTTACAATACAAAAATGAAATGCTGTATTCAAAGATAATTCACTATTCATTTATTGTTTGCACGTTTATCGAATACGTATCTATTGTTCAATCACAAATTTATGGAAAGATAATTGTATATAAAGTTTTTTTTTATTAGGCGACACGCGCGCCACAGCTCTGACCAGACCACTGAGAACTGACTCTTTTACCAGAGTAAGTTAAAGTCAACGCGATTGCGGCTCTATTTTTTTTAACATAGTTAATAGTAGTAGGTGGTGCACTATGGCGAATCCCCACTCCTATCCCCACTCCAGCGCCCCGTCGGCTCTCCGGCGAGCTCGTGGTGCGTTGGGGGTGGGGGGTCAAAGAGTGGGGGTAGTAGGGAGATGTCGTCATAGTGCACCACCTTTTTGTTTTCTTTTTTTCCATTTATTAATACAATTATTGAATACATTTTTCGTCGATATTCATTTTACAATGCTATTTACAATATGGAGCCAATGATGTGTCAGAAGTTCGTCAATAATTGTCATTTTCGATGAAATCGATAGCTCAGAGGACAGCACCGATGTTCTTGTCACTTGTTGCGCAATTGCTCGAATCATATCGCGTTTTCGGCGGATGTTGCGTAGTACAGAGCCCGCGCTGCGCGATGTGGAGTGGTACGCAACTGCGTTGATGAGGATGGTTTTGCAACTTTGTGCATCGACTCGAATACGTGAAAGCCATGACATGTAATCGTTGATGCACGTCTGTAATACCGTCAATCTGGTAAAGTCCTCCGTCGTGAAGTATAGCGGAGAGTCGTCACTATTACACTCGCCCGTACCGTGAATAATCACAACAGGCTTGTTGTCTTGAGCGCCGAAATCCAATAAAAAGTCACGGCCTGTTACGGCTGATGGTGAATCCGTTGACGCGTGATTTGTTGTTGTTGAACTGACAATGTCTTCTTTTTCTTCTTCTTCTTTGACGCATAGGTATGTGACGATTGTGGAAAAATGTTTTTGAAAGGCCTCCCAACCAGCAGAATCCATGGACAGCCAGTGTCTGTGGTGAACGAGTCTGACGGTGGGTATTAGGGAGCCGTCGCCATGCAGTTCCAGGCCAGGTCGAGCAATTTTCGTTGATGATGAATTTAAATCGAATTGCATGGACAGCAGCAGCAAATGCTCCGATTTATTGTCTTGAGCCATTGATGCGATGTTTGATGGTCAGGAGTCACGAGCAGAATGTCGCTGCTGTTACCGCTCTCGTCGTTGTCCTCCCACCACCACGATAGACAGACTGGTAATCCCCCTCCATCACTCGGAGACTTCTTTAAATTCCAGATGATTGTATTTGGTGCCGTAATAGATCATGCGCAGCTTTTTCTTGCCAGCAGAGACAATCATCTGTTGAAAAAGTGTGTCCTGCTCTTTGAAAGCCTGGGCGAACCTCGACGGCAGGAAACACGTAAAACCGTCTTCCAGTTCAACGATAATACGGTCGCCCCACTTGGTCTGAACGGTCTTAATCTGCGTGATGATGTACTCCTTTTCGGTTTCCAGCTCTGATAATTTTTTCAATGGCAGAAACGCCTCGGGCCTTCCCACTTTGTTGATCATCGACAAATCCATCGTGCAAACTGACTGCTTTCAATTTATGCGTTAAAAAATATAATTCCGATCTCGTGCGAATTAGAGTTTTGATTGTCCGAATGTTTTTTAAATGTCTTTCTATTCGCGACTTCAACTTGCGCTGTTTTATCCGGCAGCTATGGTAGTTCGACTGTGAGTGATGCCGGTCCGACGACAAGAACATTTCGCAGCTCTCGTTCCCTCTCCCGCCGCGTCTTTAAAGAAGCAGACTGCTGATCCAGCGGCACGTGACCATGCAAAGCGACACCTCTGTAGCTTGGCGTTCAAGGTTAGCGAGAGCGCGAGCAACAGCCCTGCACGTGTGTGTGGAATTCCTTGTCTTGCAATTTCGATGTACCATGCTTATTGATGTATGCGTTATAATAATTAGACACTATCTTATCATTCCGTGTCAGATTATTTGAAAATATTCTGCTAAACCGATTAATACCAATGCCTGCAGACATGAAATGAAGAAACATAACGCAATAATGTCCGCAAAACTGTGATTCGGCACTCTGAAGCCGCGAAGTACTGTAGCGAAAGAGTCTACAATTTCGTCGGAGGCGTTGGAGATGCTGCGGGATGATAGGGGGGAGTCCGTAGCTATCGAAGTACCATCCGTGTCCATCTCGATCGACGTACATAGCGATCCAGTGGCTTCCCGGCTGCTTGTGTCCATCGGTATTAGCTACAATTGCCGTCGGTTTCGTCCACACCCTCGGGATACGATCGGCCGGGTATACGCCTACAGAGTGATTTTGTATGTTCTGAAGAGCCTGCAATATTTGCAGGCTGTCCATAACGTTTTACGACCGATGATGTTTTTTCGTCTTCGCCGGCGCACTCTGACAATACAACACTCCACGTTGTCGTGGTTCTATATTGCCACAAATTATCGATACGACTGCTATGGCGAAGCCACTCTTTAATGCGTACAGCGTTATTTAGAGCGCACTTATACGTGGATTTTTTCCTGCGTAATAAGCTATGATGAATGCACAGCGTTTCGCACTCGGGTAAATGTCGAAAAGAAGGATCCTCGACGTCTTCTTCAAGATTTATAATAAAGCAGTCCGTGAGATGTGTCAAATAAGACGCTTTCTCGGCTCCTCTCGTAAATATCCGATCAGCCTGCACCGCAATTTTTTTCAAAGCCGCCTCGATCGCTCGTGACGTAGTTTCACCGTCGGACCACTCTATACCATGACAGTTCTCAATTACCCACGTGTTCTGCCGTTTTATACTCGGTGGTAAACTTCTATATGAGTGAGGAGACGATACAATCCAGTGCGCACTGTAATCCGAGTGAACAGACACTACGGCGATTTCTTTCGGTATAAATGCACCACTTCTATCCCTCAGGGCTTGAATATCAATGACTATATTCATGATTCCGCGCACGGTCTTAACGTTTCGAGGTATGAGCGCAGACTGATGCTACGAGCCATCGACACCTCGAATATACGTTATTCTATGGCGTAAACGTCACAGCTTAACCGCTATAATCGACAATTACTTACCTGGATGAATCAATCTCTAGCACATTGTCGTATTCGGCATATACAATACAATTAACCGTTGAGGTTAACTCTTCGGCGAAACGCACTTCTATTCTCACACTGCCGTGCCTTACTAAATTCCAATGGCTGTTGCTGTTTGCTGAGAGGTCGGGTGTCAGATCAAATGCAAAGAGGCAATAGCCCTTAGCATAACTTGTACGGGTAATACAGTTACCCTGGTTGAGAAAGTGAATACCCGTGCCGGAAAACAATGTATTGAAACGTTTCGCGTATGGGTCATTTTGATTTTACCGCGATAAGGTTGAATTTTTTTAGAACAGAGTTCATGTGCAGGACCTGAGGACGCAATTTGTTTGGGGGTTAGGAAGTCGCCTCAGATAACACTCTCATCCGAAGACCTGGTGCCTGGTTCATCACTGGAGACAGGGAATTCGTAGAGGTGTTGAAGTGGGTGGATGAATAAGAGTTACGTTGTAAATTGTCAATCGGGGAAAATTAATTATTTTGACGGAACTGTGGGATCGATTGAGATGCGATTTTTATAAATTGATTGTGTGAAGATCGTGGAGTTTGTTGTACAAGTTAGGACGATAAGGATGACAAACGAGTCGTTGAACTAAAGACGGCAATTGCACGAGAATTAGATGCACGAGCGCGTGACGAGACGGGCTTGAAATTATTATAATTTCGCTGCTCGATATTCGGGACTTTATTTCGGCCGATTCGGAGAATTTCTCGAGTTAATCCTTTTATTGCCCTATTGTTCCGCGCCCGAGGTAAGCCGCCTATGACGTCCCGCGCAGAAAAAATTAGTCCAGGAAGGAGTCCAGGATGAAGTCCCGGGTGGAATCCGGGATGGTGTCCGGGATGGAATCCGGGCAGTCCAGGCGGGAGTACGGAGTGGACTCTCGTATGGACCTTGGGGTTTGATCCGATCCCAAGGTCCATTCTGGAGTGTTCCGGTCCATCCGGCACTCCATCTGGGATTCCTTCCAGGACTCGAGAAACTCCCCCGGACCTCATCCTGGACGACCCATAAGTCCCGGCAGTCCGGTCACACAGTCTATCTTGGTGTCCATTATGGACTTTCACCTGGACCGTCACAGATTCCATCCTGGATCACGCCCAGGACTAGATCCTGGACGATCCAAGAGTCTCGGCAGTCTGACCTGAGAGTCCACCCTATAATGTCCATTTTGGACTCTTGCCAAGACCGCAATGGACTCCATCCTGGACAATCCATAAGTCCCGGCAGTCCGGTCAAAGAGTCCATCGTGGTGACCATTATGGACTCTAGTAGAGCAATTTATGTCGAAAATAAATGACGCGGTGTGAACAGTCAAGGAATCGTATACTTGAGCTGCTTACTCGAATAGTTGAGTCAACCATTCGGTTGGTTGCCGCAACTAACATGCCGCTTGCTAACGGAACTTGGTTCATGCAACCAATTCCTTTTGGTTGACACAAATAAGGCGAGATATAGAAGAATCAGAATAATCGGTTGGTTGTGTCAACTCATTTCTTGGTTGTAGCAACTCATTATTTTTTTCCGTAGTATCGCAAAGTACTATTTTATTCTAAAAAACAACACCAAAATTTGTTGATTAAGAAGATTTTTTTTTCGAATTACTTTGTGACAATTATTTCACCCACATTACACACATTAATGACGGTTGTCGCGATCTGCCTCTTGTTCAGCTAGCGACGATATATCCAGCAGCATTCGGAGGACGCGCCGTTGTTGGTACCGTATCCGTGAAATACGACCGGCCCTGGCCCACCGCGGAGGCCTCCACTGTCCTGCAAATAAAATGTGAATGGGAAAAATCGGGAAAAATTTAATTGCAACGGATTTCCATAAATATTAACCGATTTACGTAAACTTTCGAAAAGGTAAATTTCATCCAGTTTTTTTTTTCAAAGAATAAACCGAGTTTTTTGTTCGATTTTGATTTATCGTGGCTCATTCTCTTCTTTGGGAGATGTTTTACGTATCACTGTCTAGATATTTGACAGTATTTAACAGTAAAAAAGAAAATAAATAAATAAATAAAAGTCTGTAATGTTTTAACGGTGAATACTATCAAATATCTAATCAGTGAATAAGCCGCGATAAATCCAAATCGAACAAAAAAACACGGTTTATTCTTTGAAAAAACTTTTTAAAAGTTTGCGTAAATTGGTTAATATTTATGCAGTTCCGTTGCAATTAAATTTTTCCCTTGTCAAGAACATATATTCTTATACAAATTACAATTAACTTTACACAAAACTTGTGTAAACGATTTTTTTTAATTAGCACTCATTTGACTAGGTTGTAGCGCTCCGACCTCCTTAAAAACTATTATAGTTACCATTATTTCGATTGCGTCCTACTCCAGGCTGATTATTTGGATTGGCCAAATTTTGCTCCACATCCATAGTCCGCTGTCCAGTTGCTCCGCGCTGTCCAGAGCCGGTTTCTTCGTCTTTTTGTTCGCCCTCGCCGTCTTCGCCTGTGTACAGAAAAGAAAAATATTGTGTTATATTTATAATATTTCTGAAATAAATCTATTCAGATTCTAATAATTAGCATACTTACGTTCATCGTTCAGCACCACATCTCGGCCGGAGCTCTCCATTTTTCGATGTGACAGATCCGTTTATTTTCGTATCCAGGATCAGCTGAGATTGTCGACTTTTTATCACGGCACACACGACCGTCTTATTCCACTGCGATGTTACGTTTCCAAATTCATGGTATTGCTCAGTCGGTATAATTAATCTCGGTTGGCTTGGTAATCATGCAATGTTACCAACCGAGATTAATTATACCGACTGAGCAATACCATGAATTTGGAAACGTAACATCGCAGTGGAATAAGACGGTCGTAT
>CAXITY010000106.1:0-157873 GCA_964034905.1 Itoplectis maculator
CCGGGATGATTGCCGAATTTACGTGTCGAGGAACGTCGCCGGCATTGAGCGGGGACGAGGAGGAAAATCCGTCGACATCCGAAATATCGTTAAAGTAAGAACAAAATATTCTAATTATTACTGTAATCAAATGATTTTATAGTGCATGCATTGAAATTTGTTAGTTCCGCCAGAGCAAACCACCTTGCAGCTGTGTAATCTGGAGGACTGTCACCCTCCATCAAGTGAGTGATAGTCTACCAGGTTCCGCAGCGGTGAGGTAGCAGTTCACCAGGTTACGCAGCGGAGAGGTGGCAGGCCACCAGGTTACACAGCGGAGAGGTGGCAGACCACCAGGTTACCCAGCCGTGGGCTGGTTCGCTCTGGTGGAACTAACTTTCTGTGACTTCTGCGTAACTCATTTCTTAAGTTCACACAAAGTTAGTTCCATAAGAGCGAACCATTCCACCGCTGGGTAACCTGGTGGTCTGCCACCTCTCCGCTGTGTAACCTGGTGGCCTGCCACCTCTCCGCTACGCAACCTGGTAGACTGTCACTCACTTGGTGGTCACTTGGTTGTGAGCGGAGAGGTGGCAGACCACCAGGTTACCCAGCGGTGGAATGGTTCGCTCTGGTGGAACTAAGTTTTGGTTTCAAATATGAAAGATTTCATTTGAAATAATTCATAATTATTAATAATTATTATAATTCATATAATTAATTATATAGTTATAATTTAAATGAAATCTTTCATACTTGAAACCAAAACTTAGTTCCACCAGAGCGAACCATTCCACCGCTGGGTAACCTGGTGGCCAGCCACCTCTCCGCTACGTAACCTGGTGGCTAGCCACCTCTCCGCTGCGTAACCTGGTAGACTGTCACTCACTTGGTGGTGGGTGGCAGACCACCAGGTTACACAGCGGAAAGGTGGCAGACCACCAGTTTACCCAGTCGTGAGGTTTCAGTCCACCAGGTTACGCCAGGTACCCAGCCAACTGTGAGGTGTTTATAATGATAATTATAATTATAATTGAGCTTCTGTGTAACAAATTTAAACAGATTTTTTACAACTATACCAGACATTTTTGTCACTTTCGTAAACCCGAAGTTTTTATTCTCTTTACTTCCTTATGCGCGCCTAAAAATAACTTCCCACCCCATGTAAAGTAAAATCGTTTATTTCACTCGGTGCGAGAACCGCGGTTTGTCGCACGCTTCCCAGTAAATCAGACAGCACGAAATGGACGCAGAAGGCTTCGTGATGTCTGGTTTACTGGGTTCGCTCATATGATTGCAACACTCGCCATCGTGTTGCACGCATATTCGCAAAATAAATGTTTTCCGTTATTGTATCGTAATACAATTTTTTACGTTTTACAGCACCAGCTATCCGGAAACGCCGGAGGAAGTCGGCGGAGGAGGAGGAGGAGGAGGAGGAGGAGGAAGCGACGACGAAGAAGTTGGAGGAGGAGGAGGAAGCGACGACGAAGAAGTTGGAGGAGGAGGAGGAAGCGACGACGAAGAAATCGGAGGAGGAGGAGGAGGAGGAGGAGACGACGAAGAAACCGGAGGAGGAGGACGGGGAGGAGACGACGAAGAAATCGGAGGAGGAGGACGAGGAGGAGACGACGAAGAAATCGGAGGAGTAGGCGACGACGACGAGCCGATATTATTCAATAATAATATGGACGAAAAAAAAAAAATGGAAAAAAAAAAGAGAAGGCGCCGCAACGAGCTCGAACTCTTGCAGAGCGGGGTTACGTACCCCAGTGCGTGGCCGACAAATCAAAATTATGAATATATTTAAATATAATAAATAATTACAAAGAAACCTAAGTTACGTGTTACTTATTTTCCTCGATAGGGTATTTTTTATGTCCCTTTTTATGTGCAAAAATCGGAGTTTAAGGTAGCTATACCGCTGCACACGAGTCAAATGAGTTCTGACATTTAAAAATAATGTATGCATAGTTTTAAGTATCAGGTGATTATTTTGAGTGGTGATTTGTATTGCCAAGTATGTTCTTGACCTGAGAAAAATTTAATTGCAACGGATTTGCAACAATATTGACCGATTTACGCAAATTTTTGAAAAGGTTATTTTCATTCATTTTTTTCAAATAATAAACCGTGTTTTTGTTCGATTTTTGTTTATCGCGGCTTGTTCTCTTCCTTCAGAGATGCTTTACGTGTTCATCGTCTAGATATTTCATAGTATTCACCGTTTAAAAAGTACAGATGGTTGTTTACGAAGAAATTTCGTCGATGGGCAAACAAAAGACTGTAATGTTTAAACGGTGAATACGTCAAGCATCTCTCAAGGAAGAGAATGAGCTGCAATAAATCAAAATCCAACAAAAACCACGGTTTATTCTTTGAAAAAACTGAATTAAAATTACCTATTAAAAGTTTGCGTAAATCGCCCAATATTTATGCAAATCCGTTGCAATTAAATTTTCCCCAGGTCAAGAACATACCTGGTAATACATATCACCACTCAAAATAATCAACTGATACTTAAAACTATGCATAACTTATTTTTAAAAGTCAGCACTCATTTGACTAGTGTGCAGCGGTAAAGCAACCTTAACGCACCCGTGCACTTGCGCATTTATATCTGCTGATACTCAATAAAATCGAACGGGGTTTGATCGGACATCGCTATGATTTTTTTCATTTGCAAGTAGCAGTTTTTTGTGTCTATCCATTGAATTATAGCAGTCTTTCAATGCAACACTGCTCCACACAGTAAACTACTGTCGGACCCGAGTGAATTCGGCATGGCTGTTTTTTTTTGCTGGAGGCGGCAAGACGGAAGGACTAACCAATGTAAATATTGTCAGGAATCAAAACTACGTGGCATTTCGCAGTAACGAGTCAGTGCGACCTTTCCTATCATATCGCACATGCCTCTGGACCGAGAGATTCGCCATTAATCGCGAAATAATTAATTTCAGATACCTGCGATATGCTCGCATTCAGCAATTCCTAGTTACCTAGAGTTGACCTTGCTAACACTCTGTTCACACCTTGCTCTCACCTTCCTCACACCTTGCATTTTGTCAAACCGGTCGCACTGATTGACGCGTCAGAATTATGATTCACAGTATTCAATACAACTGGCAGTAACGTCAACGGTGCTATTCTACCTACAGAAGTAAAAAAATATATTGCGATTACGGAGCGAGCCAGTCAGTGCAGTCATTTATTATCGACCCTGCGATATGGACGTATTCATCCTCCATTCAATAATGGAAATCAGAAATTTATTTACAATACGTGTTTTTTATTCTCGAGATATGACATTCATTAAATATCCATTGCAGTCAAACGGAAAATTACAATACATTTTTTTCTAATGAGGAAAATAAGAGTACAATTTCATTCAATCATATTTTCTGCGAAATAAAAAAAACGTGAACATAGAAGGTTTATTTGCAACGAACACTAGTTTGAAAGAGTTTGAAATGCATACACTCAAAAACGTTTTCTCGCAAAACTGAATTCGCCGCGTTTCTTTGATGTGAACGTCACCTCTGGATTTATTCCTATAAGAAACAAGAAACAAATTGAATTACTGCACTGAAGTTAAAACGGTTTCGACGTTTGGTCTTTCGACAGTCTTTTGTATTGGGTGAAAATTAATCAAACGACATAACCAACTCGAGATAGCCGCAAAATAGTATCCCGAAGAGATGGCAGAAACTCCGTGTAAGTTATATCAATATTTTTAACAATTCACTATTTATTGGCAGATATCCGCTGATACACATCCGATATTTTTTTTTTCTTATGAACTTTTGTTGCAGGGACTTATACTTTGGAGATGGAGCTCATCGACAGAAGGATCGACAACGACAAAAGTTTCGTCAATCGCAATGCAATTGATGTTTTCCACGCGTGGGTGTGAGTATTACAATGTTTTTTTTTGTGATTTTGATCACGATAGTGTATATCATAAAGAATTGATAAAATTTATTTTTTCAGTGCGCTTGCGAAACAGCACATGCCGGAATTCATCGATGGCGCGATGTGCCAGGAAAAGTGGGACGAACTCCTTGCTGGCGCGATGGTAAGTCGAAGTTTTTCAAAAGGCACGACTTCTATCGTGAATAACCTCGACATAGAAGTTGCGCTTTCGGATACTTTTCTGTTTCCTTTTAAAAACAGCCGATTGATCCGAAACACCAAACATGATTATTTCATGCAAACTTTTTGGTTAGTTTCGTGAACCAATCAAAGGTTTATAGTCAGTTTTTAATTACTCTTGTGTTTGTATTCTTTACGAATTACAGGTGACATTTCACAACGCTGAGCAGGACGTCGAGAAACAAAAAATTTTCATCGACGAGAAAAATTTCAATCCGTTTTTGGAAAAATTATTTAATTTCTTCTGCCCGCACAACAAATGGATTGTCAACTATTATTGAAATACGAAGAAATGTATCGCAATACATAAAATCTGTTTTAAAAATAAGTAAACTTAAATAAATGGTAATAATAATATTGTCATAATAATAATAAACTTAAATAAACATAAAAAACGCAGTTTTGGAAATATGTATACGTATTTAAAAAATTAAACAAATAAATGTTTTATTTTAGTAAAAAAGGCCTCAATTTTTAAAAAATGTGCATTAAATAGGATTGAATGAATTTATATTATGTATTTTATTATCATAAAAATATTTCTTATAATTATCCGTTCACTTGCAATGGATTTTCAATGCATCTCACAACGTAAGAGTAATTACGGCAATTATAAATTCATACACGATCAATTATTGTATGAATTTATGATTCCGTCATTGAATAAAGATCAGTAGATGGTTTACTTTACCAAGCAGAGTTTTCGACACGCTGCGATTTTTTTGTTGATATGCACAATGCGTTATAACATGAATTTTGCTAATATTTACGGATTCAAAATGGGTATGATGAAAAAAAGGCGAAATTTTGTTAATTTCGCAGCAAATACGATTAAATGGATTTTTAGGCTCGATTTTCTTAACAAAAAAAAATTCATTTGGTTATCCATTTAACAATACCGGTTTCCTGCGAGAATAAAACATTTTTTACGGTAGAACAAAATTTATTATCACCGGTCTATCAATGAATGTCACAATTTGAGATTCAGAAAATTATACAAAAATTAATCGCGTAAATTTACGATAAGTGTTATTTATTCTCGAAATTTGACATTCATTAAATAACAATTGCAGCCGAACGGATAATTATGAGTCATTTTTTTTAATAAGAAAAACAAGATTGCAATTTCATTCAATCATATTTTCTACGAAATAAAAAAAAGTGTCACCGGACCAACCGATTGATTCAACCGTTTGCATGAAAGCGATATTTGAGGTTTTACACTCCACACTTGATCCAGAGAAGTCTTCTTTGGAGCAAGCGCAGAGTGTAACATCTCGAAATGTGACTTTGATCCAACCGGTTGACCCGATCGGTTGGACCGGTCTTGAAATTTAGAAAATTATACAAAAATTAATCGCGTAAATTTACGATAAGTGTTATTTATTCTCGAAATTTGACATTCATTAAATATCCATTGCAGTCGAACGGATAATTATGAGTAATTTTTTTTTAATAAGAAAAACAAGATTGCAATTTCATTCAATCATATTTTCTACGAAATAAAAAAAATTGTCACCGGACCAACCGATTGATTCAACCGTTTGCATGAAAACGATATTTGAGGTTTTACACTCCACACTTGATCCAGAGAAGTCTTCTTGGGAGCAAGCGCAGAGTGTAAAATCTCGAAATGTGACTTTGATCCAACCGGTTGACCCGATCGGTTGGACCGGTCTTGAAGTTCAGAAAATTATACAAAAATTAATCGCGTAAATTTACGATAAGTGTTATTTATTCTCGAAATTTGACATTCATTAAATATCCATTGCAGTCAAACGGATAATTATGAGTAATTTTTTTTTAATAAGAAAAACAAGACTGAAATTTCATTCAATCATATTTTCTACGAAATAAAAAAAATTGTCACCAGACCAACCGATTGATTCAACCGTTTGCATGAAAACGATATTTGAGGTTTTACACTCCACACTTGATCCAGAGAAGTCTTCTTTGGAGCAAGCGCAGAGTGTAAAATCTCGAAATGTGACTTTGATCAAACCGGTTGGCCCGATCGGTTGGACCGGTCTTGAAATTTAGAAAATTATACAAAAATTAATCGCGTAAATTTACGATAAGTGTTATTTATTCTCGAAATTTGACATTCATTAAATATCCATTGCAGTCAAACGGATAATTATGAGTAATTTTTTTTAATAAGAAAAACAAGAATGAAATTTCATTCAATCATATTTTCTACGAAATAAAAAAAGTTGTCACCGGACCAACCGATTGATTCAACCGTTTGCATCAAAACGTTATTTGAGGTCTTACACTCCACACTTGATCCAGAGAAGTCTTCTTTGGTGCAAGCGCAGAGTGTAAAATCTCGAAATGTGACTTTGATCCAACCGGTTGACCCGATCGGTTGGACCGGTGAACAAAAAAAACGTTTTCTGCGATCCCAAGAAAACGATAGAACTTACCTCGATTACGCGCTTTACGCTGAACTTTACACTTTGACGTTTCGCACTTCCACGTTTCGACATCATCGTCCTTGCCCTTCAGTGTCCCGAATTTCTCGGACAATGCCGACCGATTTTAAAAAGGCGTCAACTGTGTTTATCCTGCCGCGACGCAACGCCGCACTGAGCGGGTTATGTTACCTCGCTGTCAGCTGACTTCCGCGCCAGTTTCACTTTGACACTGATCAACGTGAATCTCGCGCGAACTTCGCCGAACTTGACAAATGACAATAACACACACACACGGATAACCCGAGAACTGTCAAGTCCAGGCATTAATGAATAGCACTGTACATGTCCCCGCATTTCGAACGCTATGAGAGGTTCCACGGTACTTGGACTTGTCTCGAGACTAGAGATGTGGAATTACCGTAAAATCCTGGAGCGGTAAACTTACCAAAAAATTACCGTATTTTTGCCGTAAAATGACGTCATTTTTTTTCGCGCAATCAGGTGTTGTGGAATTACCGTCACAAATTTTTTCGATAAACATACCGTAAAAATATAGTAAATCCAACTATTTAGATGTGGAATTACTGGTCACTTTTCTTTTTGGTAAATTTACGGTCACAAAAAAGTATGACCGGTCATTGACAACTAGATAGGTGTACAGCTCGTAATGTTTTTTTTTTTTTTTTTTTTTTTTTTCATGTATTATTATGAAATGCTGTATTCAAAGATAAATAATGATTCATTTATTGTTTGCACGTTTATCGAATACGTATTTTATTGTTCAATCACAAGTTTATGGAAAGATAATTGTATATAAAGTTTTTTATTAGGCGACACGCGCGCCACAGCTGTGAAATTTCAAATCACCACGACCATATCATTTTGTGACCGATGTGGTCATTTTGGAAACGGTCACGTACCGTATTTTTACGGTAAAAATTCCGTAAGATTACCGGTCACATTTACTGCTTACATCTCTAATTTTAACCTGATTAAGAGACGCGGTAGCGTCTCGAGATATGTACATTTACCTCCTTTACCGACCGAAGACGAGACGCTCCAAGACTAGAGATAAGGAATTACCGTAAAATCCTGAAGCGGTAAACTTACCAAAAAATTACCGTATTTTTACCGTAAAATGACGTCATTTTTTTCGCGCAATCAGGTGTTGTGGAATTACCGTCACAAATTTTTTCGATAAACATACCGTAAAAATATGGTAAATCCAACTATTTACATGTGGAATTACTGGTCCCTTTTTTTTTTGGTAAATTTACGGTCACAAAAAAGTATGACCGGTCATTGACAACTAGATAGGTGTACAGATCGAATTTTTTTTTTTTTTTTTTTTTTTTTTTTCATGTATTATTATGAAATGCTGTATTCAAAGATAATTAATGATTCATTTATTGTTTGCACGTTTATCGAATACGTATTTTATTGTTCAATCACAAATTTATGGAAAGATAATTGTATATAAAGTTTTTTTATTAGGCCACATGCGCGCCACAGCTGTGAAATTTCAAATCACCACGACCATATGATTTTGTGACCGATGAGGTCATTTTGGAAACGAGCTCTATAAAGTTGACCATACATCTTTAAGGAAAAAATTAAAAAAAAATACTGGTCGATTGGTGGTCGTTTGGTGATGATTGGTAAATCAATTTCATCGTTTGGAGATCAATTGTTTAATTACAATAATTAAAAAACTAAAAATGTCCCAAAGTTAGCCAAACATTTTTTTTTTATTCAAATCGACTCTAATAGGGCTCATTCAATGCGGAATCGTTTGGCGGTTACGAATAACGCAATTAAAACGTTTGGAGATCCTTAGTTTTCGAGAGAAACTAATACAATGAAATTCCAGTCGACAGAGCCGGACGAAAACATGTGGACAAATATTTATGGTCGGTAAAGCAGGTATTTTTGTCAAAAACTCTATCTGGTGTTTTTATAATGCACTTTCGTCGGCACCGTCGCGGATATTTCGGCTACGTCGCCATGTTATTTACAATCGCGTAAATAGAAGGAAGTTGAAGAACAGCCTAAAAAAAGCAGTCTTACAAATCGGTTCAGAAATACCTGCTTTACCAACCATGAACGTTTGTCCACATGTTTTCATCCGTCTCTGTCGATTGGAATTTTATTTGATTAGTTTCTCTCGAAAACTAAGGATCTCCAAATGTTTTAATTACGTTATTCAAAACCGCCAAACGATTCCGCATCGAATGAGCCCTATTAGAGTCGATTAGAATTAAAAAAAAAATGTTTGGCTAACTTTGGGACTTTTTTAGTTTTTTAATTATTCTAATTAAACAATTGATCTCCAAACGATGAAAATGATCTATTAATCACCACCAAACGACCATCAATCGGCTAGTATTTTTTATTTATTTTTTTACCGACGGTACACCTTTGTCCACATGTTTTCATCCGGCTCTGTGGACTGGAATTTCATTGTATTAGTTTCTCTCGAAAACTAAGGATCTCCAAATGTTTTAATTGCGTTATTCGAAACCGCCAAACGATTCCGCATTGAATGAGCCCTATTAGAGTCGATTTGAATTAAAAAAAAAATGTTTGGCTAACTTTGGGACTTTTTTATTTTTTTAATTATTATAATTAAACAATTGATCTCCAAACGATGAAATTGATCTACCAATCACCACCAAACGACCACCAATCGACTAGTATTTTTTATTAATTTTTTTACAGACCGTAAACCTTTGTCCACATGTTTTCATCCGGCTCTGTCGACTGGAATTTCATTGTATTAGTTTCTCTCGAAAACTAAGGATCTCCAAATGTTTTAATTGCGTTATTCGTAACCGCCAAACGATTCCGCATCGAATGAGCCCTATTAGAATCGATTTGAATAAAAAAAAAATGTTTGGCTAACTTTGGGACTTTATTAGTTTTTTAATTATTGTAATTAAACAATTGATCTCCAAACGATGAAATTGATTTACCAGTCATCACCAAACGACCACCAATCGACCAGTATTTTTTTTAAATTTTTTCCTTAAAGTTGTATGGTCAACTTTATAGAGCTTTGGAAACGGTCACGTACCGTATTTTTACGGTAAAAATACCATAACATTACCGGTCACATTTACTGCTTACATCTCTAATTTTTACCTGATCAAGAGACGCGGTAGTGTCTCGAGATATGTACATTTACCTACTTTACCGACCGAAGACGAGACGCTCCAAGGCTAGAGATGTTGAATTACTGTAAAATCCTGAAGCGGTAAACTTACCAAAAAATTACCGTATTTTTACCGTAAAATGACGTAATTTTTTTTCGCGCAATCAGGTGTTGTGGAACTACCGTCACAAATTTTTTCGATAAACATACCGTAAAAATATGGTAAATCCAACTATTTAGATGTGGAATTACTGGTCACTTTTCTTTTTGGTAAATTTACGGTCACAAAAAAGTATGACCGGTCATTTACAACTAGATAGGTGTACAGCTCATTTTTTTTTTTTTTTTTCCATGTATTATTATGAAATGCTGTATTCAAAGATAATTCATTATTCATTTATTGTTTGCACGTTTATCGAATACGTATCTTATTGTTCAATCACAAAGTTATGGAAAGATAATTGTATATAAAGTTTTTTTTATTAGGCGACACGCGCGCCACAGCTCTGACCAAACCACTGAGAACTGACTCTTTTACCAGAGTACGTTAAAGTCAACGCGATTGCGGCTCTATTTTTTTTTTAACATAATTAATTAATTTAATAATTAAGTGTAAAAAACGTTATCGTTTTGCAAAAAACATTTAGGATATTAAGAAAACCGTGAATGCAGTTGTTATGTGGTAATTACGTGGTGATTTAGAATACGCAAATAAAATCGAGAGATACATCTGCAGTGACAGGTGAACATTTAGAGACGAAAAGAGACAAAAAAACAGCGAAAAAAGTAATAAGTGCCAGTGGAAATTAGCAAATAACAAATGATTTAATGAAAAATATACACGTCAAGCGCATAGTTCCGATAATAATGTACTTGTCAACATCTTTTACGAATATTGTGTTTAGGTTATGTTCACTCATATTTCAGTTTGGTGTATTAAATATAAATTATCTTGACAATTAAAGTGTACTAGTGCAATTAATAAATATAATAATGAAGAAATCATTGTGGAATCAATTATTTCGACCTTCTAACTTCTGACATGTGCAGCGGGTAATGATTTTTCAGGAAAAAACATTTTTAGTTGACTTAAGTGTCAAATTAAAAAAAAATTAATTAATTAAAATGTATTAATGCAGGTAATTACCACTCTAAAATGATCTTATAGCAAATATAAGAGAAGAAACACCTGAATTGAGATAAAATATGAGTATGCTGCAAGTTATAGCCAAAGTCAAGTACGCAGTGGGAAAATATTCACTTGTACACATATGCGTAATTAAAAATGTAATTTTTTAATTTTAGTGATAGGTATTCACCCCTTAAAAAAAGTGTAAGGGAAAAACTAAAAAAAAGTGTATGAGAATTAAGGTATTTTATAATTTCGTAGCAAGTTTCAGCCAAATTCTTGGGTTGACAGCGGAGATTGGGCTCCGGACACAATTTGAGACCCAAAAACCCAAATTTTCTTGAAATAAACTCCTGTATAAAACTATTGGAAAATTACCATACTTCATGGGCATACTTTCCAGTGCTAGACTAAGAAATATTCCAAATTTCAATTTGTTCGGTCTGTTCAGTCCAGAGCCACTGAGTGATACGGACGTCCGGGTAACACAAAATCTGGTCCGCAGTAAAAAATATCTTTAGTAATGCAATTTCCTTATTATTTTATGTCAAGAATATGTATTTTACTATGTTAAAGATATCTGAACTAAAAAAAGTTAATACATTTGAAACATATTAATTTTTGTCCTTTAAAACCTAATTTAGACCCAGGAAAGCGATTTCAATAGGCACTCCTGGTGCGTTTTTTTAAACGTGAGTGCCTAAAAACGGTATGTGACCGGTGTTAAATTTACGACATCGGTAATAAAGTCATATAGTCTCTTAGTGATTAAGAATTCTCGTCAAGATACGGTGAATTTACGAAACAACGTTGCTGTAATTTTACCAAAAAATTCGTTACCGGTTGTTTCACAACTATATAGACGCAGTTTACCATTTTTTATGGTGAATTCACCAACAAAAATTTGTAACCGGTCAAATTTACGAGCAATTTTCGTGACCGTTTTTTCACAACACAAAGTTTGTAGAAAAAACATGTGGATAGAAGACGGTAAAGATACGGTAGTTTCATTGTCATTTTACCAAAAATAAAAATACCGGTATTTTCATATCTATATAATTCTGTGATGTTCAATGTCGGTCATTTTCAAAAAATAAAAAGTCATTCGAATCAATAAAAAATGACCCAAAAATGGTCAATAGAAAATGTGGAGTATAAATTTATCGCGTTCAAAACGCAGGCAGCGAGGCCACAAGAAATGACCAATTACAACGAGGACCCAAGGCGCTAGGATGTTGAGTTATCGGTCGGTATAGTAGTGATGATAAAATACCGACGGTTGATATTCGATTTTTTTTTAGTCGATGTTTCATAAAAAACAACACCGAACGTCGATTAATCGTCGAAGATCGCCCATCCCTACTATGTAGAATGCTATCCATTTTCTCGATTTCGTCAATTGACACAGAAATGACCGTCACGTGACCGTTACTTTCGTGTTTCCGAATTAGGCGAGATGCATTTTTTGACGGTCATTTGACCGTCACAAAATCGAAATGAGGTCAACGCACGGTGTCTCCGGTAAAAGAGTCTTGAAGCGTCTCGTGTCGGTCGGTAAAGTAGGTTTTGTCTACACTGGAACCTCTTATAGCGCACACCCTCATAGCGTACATTGGGAAACGTATCAGCGCTGTGATTGGATGATTTCGCGAGAAAGAGTGAGTGCCTAAAAACGGTATGTGACCGGTGTTAAATTTACGACATCGGTATAAAGTCATATAGTCTCTTAGTGATTAAGAATTCTCGTCAAGATACGGTGAATTTACGAAACAACGTTGCTGTAATTTTACCAAAAAATTCGTTACCGGTTGTTTCACAACTATATAGACGCAGTTTACCATTTTTTATGGTGAATTCACCAACAAAAATTTGTAACCGGTCAAATTTACGAGCAATTTTCGTGACCGTTTTTTCACAACACAAAGTTTGTAGAAAAAACATGTGGATAGAAGACGGTAAAGATACGGTAGTTTCATTGTCATTTTACCAAAAATAAAAATACCGGTATTTTCATATCTATATAATTCTGTGATGTTCAATGTCGGTCATTTTCAAAAAATAAAAAGTCATTCGAATCAATAAAAAATGACCCATAAAATGGTCAATAGAAAATGTGGAGTATAAATTTATCGCGTTCAAAACGCAGGCAGCGAGGCCACAAGAAATGACCAATTACAACGAGGACCCAAGGCGCTAGGATGTTGAGTTATCGGTCGGTATAGTAGTGATGATAAAATACCGACGGTTGATATTCGATTTTTTTTTAGTCGATGTTTCATAAAAAACAACACCGAACGTCGATTAATCGTCGAAGATCGCCCATCCCTACTATGTAGAATGCTATCCATTTTCTCGATTTCGTCAATTGACACAGAAATGACCGTCACGTGACCGTTACTTTCGTGTTTCCGAATTAGGCGAGATGCATTTTGTGACGGTCATTTGACCGTCACAAAATCGAAATGAGGTCAACGCACGGTGTCTCCGGTAAAAGAGTCTTGAAGCGTCTCGTGTCGGTCGGTAAAGTAGGTTTTGTCTACACTGGAACCTCTTATAGCGCACACCCTCATAGCGTACATTGGGAAACGTATCAGCGCTGTGATTGGATGATTTCGCGAGAAAGAGTGAGAGGCACGAACGTTTCTCGTGCCTGATTGGCTCTTCACTTAGCGTACATGTCCCCGCATTTCGTACGCTATGAGAGGTTCCGAGGTACTTGGACTTGTCTCGAGACTAGAGATGTGGAATTACCGTAAAATCCTGAAGCGGTAAACTTACCAAAAAATTACCGTATTTTTACCGTAAAATGACGTCATTTTTTTTTCGCGCAATCAGGTGTTGGGGAATTACCGTCACAAATTTTTTCGATAAACGTTATTTGACGTCACAAATTTTTTCGATGAAACTTTTCGCGTTTGGTCGGTAGACGAAGGTCGCGAAGGTTGAATGATTTTTTTTTAAGAATGGGAGGTCATGTGCTGGACCGGGATCGCGATTTTTGGAAATTAGGAAGTCACCTCAGATGATACACTCATCCGAAGACCTGGTATCCTCCTCATCACTGGTGACAAGGAATGTTAGAGGAATTTGTGTAGAATTTAATGTAATAAAAAAAAAGAATGTCGTTGTAAACGAAGATGAAACAGGATCAACCTGGAGAAAACGAATAAAAAAAAGAGTGAAGTTAAATTCACGTGCTCAGCGGACGTTCACACGTGGAGCTTGCGCTGCTCAAGGCCAAGTGATTTGAATTGTTGGTTTTCTCGAGTAAAGTTTTATGCATAGGTTGCCGCAAGGGACTTTTTCTGAAACGGGAATTCCCGAAGGACGAAAGTAAAGAAAAAAAATAAATGGCGTTAAGTTCACGTGCTTACGGGACGTTCGCACGTGGAGCTTGCACTGCTCAAGGCCAAAATACTCGTTTATCCGTGTCGAGTTTCAAGAGATTCTAATTTAGAGATTTAATTTTAAAGTCCTCAGACGTTCTACTTTATTTCGAACGAGAATCATCACTGGACCTGAAGGATGAAATAAATCAGAAGATTGAATTATTGTGACAGAACGTCGACTCGAAATGAAATGGGATTTTTTCTATTGGCAGGGTGATAGACTGGACGACTAAGATCAGAAATATGAACAATAAGGATCTGCGACGAATTGTTTAAACAACGTTGAAAGTTGGAGAGAAATTAGAGACGAGATCTCACGCCGAGCAGATATCAGAAATTATTATAATATCGCTGCTCGAAATTCGAGACTTTATTTCGACCGATTCGGAGAATTTCTCGAGTTAATCCCTTTATTGCCCTATTGTTCCGTCTTCCGAGGTAAACCGCCTATGACCGAACCACGCGTGCCGACCACCGGCGGATGGGCTCGGCACGTGCTCTCGACTGCGAGAGGATTCCACCGCTCGATCTTTTATTTTAGGCAAAGATCTTTAATTCAACAATCAATTTGTTAATAATGATCAGACTGTTGATAGCAGTTCTGATAAATAACGGCTGGCGTATTGTGTGAGTGCGAAGTCTTTTTGGTCGACGCGGACGGCGGGGAGTACGATACTCCAGCCCGTGCGCAAGTTGCGGAATTATTTGGAGTTTTTGTTTATGTGCGGGAGGGCAATTTAGGAGACGGATAAATAGAGTGATATGATTATGACTTTAAGGATGGTCAGGATCGAAACTAGGTCAGTGGGACGAGTTGTCTTGTGATTATTTCGGAAAGGATACTAGGCGGGTAATGCGGGTCGGATCTTTTCTGGTAATCGAGATTGGTTCGGAGTTATTTGCAGGGCGATACAATATCGCAGCGCAGATAATATTAAGGATGCAGGTCCCTTTGTCGGGCGATGCGATATCGCAGGACAGAGAGGGAAGGGGATTTTCAGTGCCGGGCGATACAATTTCGCAGGGCCAAGAAAAGGATATTTTTGTCGGGCGATGCGATATCGCAGGACAAGAGGAGGACTAATTTTGTCGGGCAACACAATGTTGCAGGACAAAATGGAGAGGCCGGATTTCTCGTTGTCGGGCGATGCGATATCGCAGGACACGAAGGATGATGGGAATTTTGTCGGGCAATGCAATATTGCAGGACAAAAAAAAAATGAGATGCTGGAGTTTCGGTCGGGCGATACGATATCGCAGGACACGAGGAATAAGGGATAATTTTGTCGGGCAATACAATATTGCAGGACAAAAATGGGGATGCTGGATTTTCTGTCAGGCGATACAATATCGCAGGACACAAAATAAAGGTGGGGGAAATTTTTGTCGGGCGACACAATGTCGCAGGACAAAATGAAGGAGTCTTAATGAACTAGGTGAGCCTGGGCTTTGCTCAGAGAATTTGCGGGTATCGAGGAATGATACTCGCAAATGGATACTGGAGATGCTTTCGATAGGAAAGTGGAAATTGGAATGATTTCGTGGTCCACGGGCGGCGCGCTTATATAGAGTGAGTGTCCCCACTCTACGCGGGCGAGCCGTTGGTGACGTAGCGCGACGGTTGGCGTCGCCGATGCGCGGACGGCTTGGTCGCCCGTTGGCGTGTTTACATGCTGCGGCCGTGTACGAACGTCCGAATTCAAATTCCCTTCAGGGGATAGGACGTTCCGTTACAACAGTCCCCCTAAAGACGAGAATAGGTGGAGAAGTGTGTTTATGGACACGTAATTCACATGGTTTTCTGTCTTTATTTCTGCTACAAAGGCTATTCGCGTAGATAGTTGTCTAGTTCGGTCAGAAGATCAGTATAGTCGGTATTTAGCAGGAGAGGCGATGTATCGGGAATCTCAAGCAGAGGAATTGGGTTCGCGTCGACACGTGGGCGTCCTGAATATACTGGGGTTCGTGAATGTTTGCGCGATATTGCGTCCTCGAGTTCCTCCGTGGCGCATCTCTTTGGGGCCGGTGGCGTCGGCCTTGTGTCCCGGCGGTTTCCCAGGATGAGTGGGCGTCGTGGTTTGCTTCGGGGGTGATGCACCGGTTTCTGGGGTGTCCAGAGGTCAGTTGGTCTCGGTGGGGCCAACTCCTTCGGGATCCAGCGAAGGCGGAAGCGCGGCGTTCCCCCATTTTTTTCGGGCACTGGGTTTGACGTATGGAGGGGATTCAGGACCAAAGAAAAATATTTTTTTTTTTTATATCGAAGTTACTCACGTTGTGCCTGCAGTTGACTGCTTCCCAGCAAATGCTGGATTTTGAACTGCTCGCGGATGTACTTGAAGTGAAATTCTTCGAGTTGCGTTTCCTTATTCCGTTTTGGTTGTGTCTTCTTCGGTAAATTCCGAGCGCGTTGTGGCACAGCCGGGGTATAGGGTCGCGGGACTACCTCGCGATCCTGTGGATGTCTTTGTGGGCGTCCCGTAGAGTCCCACGAAGTTTGCTGCTGTGTGTCCTTTGACATGTTGGGAGCTCGGGTCTTCAGTGGTTGACGTTGCGGATTCGACTGTTGGATCGGGCTGGGTGTCCGTCTTGAATGATCCGGCAGTTGGATTTGTTTTGGATACAGGTGACTTATTGGCCAGCTACCCCCACCAACATGAAGCGTTAGACGGTGATGCTGTTGTGATAGAACGGTCGCAAGTCCTGCGTGTGGAATAATCCGCGGTCCTTCTGCTCGTGCAGGTATTGGAGTATATATGAGGACTCGGCGATTTTCGTCTTGATGCGATAGGGGCCTTCATAGAGCGGCATGAACTTGGCGATCTGTTTGGCGGAGGGATTGGATACATTCAGCGCCTTCACCAAAACTAATTGTCCGGGCTCGTACTTGGTCATACGGTGGGATTGATTGAATTTTACCCGTTGTCTTTCTCGCTGTTTGTTCATGTTTTGTGAGGCCATGAATACGAGAGATTCTTGTTTTGGGGGATTGTCTTTTTCCAGGACAATCTTCTGCCATGGTTTAGTTGGTTTCATGCCAGTGTGTAGGAGGAATGGCTGATACCCTGTAGATTCATGGTGGGTCTCATTGATGCAGTCTTCTATGGCTGAGAGTGCGCCGACCCACTGATTGTGCCGAGTGGTTAGGAAGGTGCGGAAAAATCTCGACAACTCGCGATTGGTTCGCTCTACAGGGTTTGCCTGTGGGTGGCGAATTGATGTCAAGATCATCCGGATCTTGTGTTTTTTGAGTTGGTCCTTCCATTTTATGGAGGTGAACTGGGTACCTTGATCTGATAGGACGGCTTGGATTTTTCCGTATTTGGGAATGTAGTCGTCCAGGAGGCAGTGGAGCGTTGCGTCCGTCGTGGCCTTACGTAAGGGATACAGTTTTGTCAATTTTGAAAAAACATCAATGATCGCGAGAATGTATTTCATACCATATTGCCCGGCCGGTAGAGGTCCGTAGAAATCAAGGGAGGTGAGTTCGCCAGGTTTACTTGGCAGGATCGATTGCATTTCAGCGAAGGAACCGGGGGTATAGATCTTGTTCTTTTGACACGATTCACACTCTGCCAGGCATTTTCGCGCGATTCGATAGAAGTGTCGGCAGTGGAGATCCTCTCTGAGCAGAAGATAGCACTTCCGGGCGCCGACATGGCCGTAGATTTCGTGACATTCAGTTATGAATTGGCGTGCAACCGCTGCGGGAATCACCGCGCGCCAGGAGTCTTGAATATTCTGATAAAGAATTCGGTTTATGACCTTGAAATCGTCGCACTGATTTTTGTCTTTCAATTGTTCCTTAAGGAGACGAATTTCTTCGTCTTGGTCTTGCAATTTGTGAAGGTTCGCGAGAAGTTCTTCGAATTCGGGCGACGTTTCGCGAGCTAGATGTCCAATGACAATGTGGTCTTTTTTGTTAGTTTTATCGAGATCTGGTAGACGACTTAGTAGATCTGCCACGGTGTTGTCTTTACCAGCGCAGTACTGCACCGTCATTTGGTAGTCTTGAATGGCCAATGACCATCTGGTTAATCGTGCATGGGTCATACGACATTCCCTAAGAAAGACCAGTGCGGCATGGTCGGTAATCACGTGAATTTGGGCTCCAAGTATGTACGAGCGGAATTTTTGGAGTGACCACACGATGGCCAGGAGTTCTTTTTCTGTGGTAAAGTAGGCTAATTCGGGACCTTTTAACGTACGGCTCGCAAAGTGCAAGACTTCGTGTTCACCCGCGTCATTGATTTGATACAGAACCGCACCTAAGGCGTAATTACTCGCATCGGTTTGAAGATAGAATGGTTTTCGTTTGTCGGGATATCGGAGGATGACGTCCGTGCAGAACTGTTCTTTGATGTTGGCAAACGCCTCATCCTCGTCGATACCCCATTTCCATCTCACACTTTTCCGGGTGAGGTGAAGTAATGGTACGGTTGCACCTGCGTGAGCCTTTGTGAATTTGCTATAAAAGTTGATAAGGCCTAGGAAGCCTCGAAGTTGCTTCACATTCTTTGGTTTGGGAAAATCCTTGATCGCGCTTATCTTGTCAGGGTCAGGCTGCATGCCTTCAGGAGTCAAGATATGGCCGAGGAATTTGACTTCTTGCTTCAAAAATTGGGATTTTTCTATACTGAGAGTCAGGTTGTGTTGGGCAAATCGTGTGAAGAGTTGATCAAGATGATCCACGTGCTGCTCAAATGTTTCTGACATGCATAACAGGTAGTCAACAAAATTTATCGTGTTGTCAAGTCCTTGCAGCACGGGTCCCAGACCACGTACCAGACTGGCTGTACTTGTACGTAATCCGAAAGGAGTTACGCAGAACTCGTAACATTTGCCACGGTGAGAGAAAGCGGTATATTTTCTTGACACCGGAGCTAGTGGCACTTGCCAGAAGCTGGATCGGAGATCTAATGACGACATGAAGCGTACAGCCATACATTGCTGGAAGAGAGCTTCCGGTGTCTCCATTTGTTCGTTGTCGGGTATCATAATGTCATTAATCTTTTTTGCGTCGAGGCAGATTCTCACTTTTCCGTCCTTCTTTGGAATTACCACGAGAGGGCTACGGTAGGGACTGCGAGATTTTTGTATAATGCCCAACTCGAGCATGTTTTCGATTTCTCTGTCTACGCTTTCGCGATATGCGACGGGTATCGGGTATATCTTAGCTTGGAAAGGTTTGTGAGGAATTACCCGGAGTTCGTGCTCATAAGAATTGAGCAGACCTGGGCGTTTTTCGAAGACACGGCGATGCTGATAGATGAGATCCTCGATGACTTGTGCCTGTTCACTCGATTGCCACTGCGTTTCTTGAATTTTCGCGTGGATTTCGTCTTGAGTGATTTCATAATCACTTTCGACGAGTTGATTTATCCTATGAGTGGAATCTGTTGTGTCGAGAGGTGGGTTTTGAAATCTTATGGCCTGAGAGGAGGTTCCTGCACCGGGCATGGCGAATGTCATTTGGTATTTCTCCAGGTCTATTTTTGCCTGGATTTTATACAAAAAGTCGACACCTAGTATGCAATCTACGGAGAGATTTGGCACAATGAGCAGGGTGGCGCGTTCGTGAGCCTTTCCGATGTTCACGTTTGGAAAAAATTGTCGCTTCACGATTGTTGGTTTTCCGGCCATTGCACCTGAGACTGTTACTCCGGTGAGAGGCAACGTGGGACAGTCGTTGAAGAAGGAGAGTTGTTCAAGATAATATTTTTCTGAAATAGCACTGACTTCGCTTCCTGTGTCAATGAGGGCAGGAATGAGACGGCCTTCGATGTAGATTTCCAACAAAGGACATTTGGGTACGATTTTTTGTGGTTGTGGATCGGGTTCGAGCAGATAACCTCGGAGGTCTTCCCCGTATCCCAGCGTCACCTCATTTATTGCTCGGTGGGAAGAGGTGACGCCGACTCGTTTTCCGAGGCTGGCATATCAATGATGTGCGAGTCCTCTTTTACTTCGGCGGTGTCATCCATTTCAGCGAGGGCGCGGATTCGGTGGGTAGGGTTGACGGGTTTCTTTGCCGCCGATTCGTCACGAGTTTTCTGCCAATGTGGCGTCTGATGACCCGAGTTTGGCGACTCGGGGTTCGGTCTTTTGTCCCCCTGGGGGCGAGACGGGGGTCGAACGCTGGGACGTGTCTGTTGGCTGTTCAGGGCCCCGGCCTGGTCGAATTTTTCGAGAAGGTCTAGCAGGGATGTAACCGTGGAAATTCCTCGCGCCATTATTGCGCTTCGAATTTCGTCTGTGAAGTGACGCGATAACTTGTTGACGACTTGGTCGTCAGGAATCTCCGGACGTAGCTCTTTGGCCATGCCAATGAGACTCAGCGCGTACATGATGCGTTTCTGTTTACTTTCGGGGTCGTAAACTCCAAAGTCGAGCTTCTCGCGCACACCGTACTGGATTTCCTCGTTCCAAAAACGCCGTCGGAAATAATGTTCAAAGTCCTGCCAGGTCTCGGCAGACGGTTCGATGATTGTCCACCACTCTTTCGCGAGGCCGCTCAGGCTTTGTTCGACTATAATGTGGAAATCATAGCGAGGACCTAATGCGTCTTTGTAACGTTGTAGCTCTTGGAGGAATCGCATCGGTCTTTCTCCGATACGACCTTGGAAGACCGGGGCCGTAAGGCGAGGTGCACCCCATAGCTTTTGCTCAAAGTTCCCGGTTTGGTGATTATTTGACTCAAATCTTTCTCGGAACTCGACTGTGTTTTCGGCTGGGCGACGAGGGTCATGAAGTGCCTGCATCTCAGGATATGTTGTTGAATGATGCATGTTCAACTCCTGGGGTGCCCGGGCGTTTATTCCATGAGGATTTTGCAGCATCGGGGGGTTGGCGAAATTATTCGGGTTTCCGGAATTTGACTGACTGAGGTGCGGAGGGCATTGCTCAGGCTGGAAGTTATTTGCCTGTGGTAGGTTGACAGGAGGTGGCGAGCTAGAATGGCGCGTGTCATTAGGTACGGATGCCAATGTCTGCGTGATATTTACTAACTCGCGATGTACCGCGGAGATCGACGCTTCCACGTTTCTATGTAAGAGTTCGATTCTACGAGACAGCGTGGCGTTCATATTCTCGATTCGCTGGCTGTTTCTCTCGTTGTCCGAAAGGCGTACTGCGCGCATTTCGTCGAGGATTGTCACGAGAGATTGTGGCGATCTGGGGGGCACGGCTGCTTCATCAAAAACCCGATTTTGTGATCGAGAAAGATGCTGATGTGTGCCAGCCACCTGACTAATATTATGAGCCTGCATTTCTGCAACCTGCTGGCCTAAGTGTGGTAGTGTGTATGAGAGGTTGAAGCTTCTATTGCCTGCTACCGTCGTTGTTGTTGTATTTGACGACAACGTGGGTGTATTTTGCTGTGACGCCGTGGTGGTCCACGTGGTCGTTACGCTCGGGCCTCCCGTAGTCGGCTGTGACATTGTGGGACTGAATTTATTGACCTAATTTTTCCACAAAATTCGGAATTCCCGGTCCCTGTTCGGGCGCCAATGAAACTTTTCGCGTTTGGTCGGTAGACGAAGGTCGCGAAGGTTGAATGATTTTTTTTTAAGAATGGGAGGTCATGTGCTGGACCGGGATCGCGATTTTTGGAAATTAGGAAGTCACCTCAGATGATACACTCATCCGAAGACCTGGTATCCTCCTCATCACTGGTGACAAGGAATGTTAGAGGAATTTGTGTAGAATTTAATGTAATAAAAAAAAGAATGACGTTGTAAACGAAGATGAAACAGGATCAACCTGGAGAAAACGAATAAAAAAAAGAGTGAAGTTAAATTCACGTGCTCAGCGGACGTTCACACGTGGAGCTTGCGCTGCTCAAGGCCAAGTGATTTGAATTGTTGGTTTTCTCGAGTAAAGTTTTATGCATAGGTTGCCGCAAGGGACTTTTTCTGAAACGGGAATTCCCGAAGGACGAAAGTAAAGAAAAAAAATAAATGACGTTAAGTTCACGTGCTTACGGGACGTTCGCACGTGGAGCTTGCACTGCTCAAGGCCAAAATACTCGTTTATCCGTGTCGAGTTTCAAGAGATTCTAATTTAGAGATTTAATTTTAAAGTCCTCAGACGTTCTACTTTATTTCGAACGAGAATCATCACTGGACCTGAAGGATGAAATAAATCAGAAGATTGAATTATTGTGACAGAACGACGACTCGAAATGAAATGGGATTTTTTCTATTGGCAGGGTGATAGACTGGACGACTAAGATCAGAAATATGAACAATAAGGATCTGCGACGAATTGTTTAAACAACGTTGAAAGTTGGAGAGAAATTAGAGACGAGATCTCACGCCGAGCAGATATCAGAAATTATTATAATATCGCTGCTCGAAATTCGAGACTTTATTTCGACCGATTCGGAGAATTTCTCGAGTTAATCCCTTTATTGCCCTATTGTTCCGTCTTCCGAGGTAAACCGCCTATGACCGAACCACGCGTGCCGACCACCGGCGGATGGGCTCGGCACGTGCTCTCGACTGCAAGAGGATTCCACCGCTCGATCTTTTATTTTAGGCAAAGATCTTTAATTCAACAATCAATTTGTTAATAATGATCAGACTGTTGATAGCAGTTCTGATAAATAACGGCTGGCGTTTTGTGTGAGTGCGAAGTCTTTTTGGTCGACGCGGACGGAGGGGAGTACGATACTCCAGCCCGTGCGCAAGTTGCGGAATTATTTGGAGTTTTTGTTCATGTGCGGGAGGGCAATTTAGGAGACGGATAAATAGAGTGATATGATTATGACTTTAAGGATGGTCAGGATCGAAACTAGGTCAGTGGGACGAGTTGTCTTGTGATTATTTCGGAAAGGATACTAGGCGGGTAATGCGGGTCGGATCTTTTCTGGGAATCGAGATTGGTTCGGAGTTATTTGCAGGGCGATATAATATCGCAGCGCAGATAATATTAAGGATGCAGGTCCCTTTGTCGGGCGATGCGATATCGCAGGACAGAGAGGGAAGGGGATTTTCAGTGCCGGGCGATACAATTTCGCAGGGCCAAGAAAAGGATATTTTTGTCGGGCGATGCGATATCGCAGGACAAGAGGAGGACTAATTTTGTCGGGCAACACAATGTTGCAGGACAAAATGGAGAGGCCGGATTTCTCGTTGTCGGGCGATGCGATATCGCAGGACACGAGGAGGACTAATTTTGTCGGGCAACACAATGTTGCAGGACAAAATGGAGAGGCCGGATTTCTCGTTGTCGGGCGATGCGATATCGCAGGACACGAAGGATGATGGGAGTTTTGTCGGGCAATGCAATATTGCAGGACAAAAAAAAATGAGATGCTGGAGTTTCGGTCGGGCGATACGATATCGCAGGACACGAGGAATAAGGGATAATTTTGTCGGGCAATACAATATTGCAGGACAAAAATGGGGATGCTGGATTTTCTGTCAGGCGATACAATATCGCAGGACACAAAATAAAGGTGGGGGAAATTTTTGTCGGGCGACACAATGTCGCAGGACAAAATGAAGGAGTCTTAATGAACTAGGTGAGCCTGGGCTTTGCTCAGAGAATTTGCGGGTATCGAGGAATGATACTCGCAAATGGATACTGGAGATGCTTTCGATAGGAAAGTGGAAATTGGAATGATTTCGTGGTCCACGGGCGGCGCGCTTATATAGAGTGAGTGTCCCCACTCTACGCGGGCGAGCCGTTGGTGACGTAGCGCGACGGTTGGCGTCGCCGATGCGCGGACGGCTTGGTCGCCCGTTGGCGTGTTTACATGCTGCGGCCGTGTACGAACGTCCGAATTCAAATTCCCTTCAGGGGATAGGACGTTCCGTTACAATACCGTAAAAATATGGTAAATCCAACTATTTACACTCATCAAAAGAATTAAGGGAACAGTAAAATCTGTACTTTTTTTCACTGATTTTTGAATAGCTGTAATTTTGTGAAAAATGGTCGAATCCTAAAAAAACAAAGTGCGCTTTGATGCTTGAAATCTCTAGTTTAAGAATCTTACTGGTAATTTTGTTTTAAAGCAACATGCTCAGCATGAACCTAAAGAATAGCGCGAAAAAAAAATTTTCAAATTTTTTGTCTTTTTTAAAACCGTATACGGGCTTAAAAAAATTTGTTGTGGCTTTATCAATACTGGGGTCATTTACCCTGATTCTTTAGCTTTTAAATAGTGGGTGTTCGACCTCTGTACGACCATTCGTCGCTGACATATTGGCATTTAAAGAAAAAAGGAGCTTTTTCCGTAGATCATCAATATCTCATGAACTAATGATCGCACGGCGAACCAAAGGTATTTTTTGTAAACTGGAAAAAATGCTCTAAACGTACCAACTGATACCTTGGAGATTTTCTTTTTTTTTTAACCTTAATATTGATTTGAAAAAGAACAAAAAAATGATCTTTTTTCCTGTTTTGAAAAATCCACGTCAACTTGGCCGATATTGAGAAAATGCCTCATGTTTCTAGGTTTTTCTTGAGTTCATTACATGCCCAACGACCCCCCAAGATTTGAAATCAATCGGCTGAACTGTTATTTTTTACCGAAGCGTTAAAGTTTTAGCAAGAATTAAAGGAACACTTTTTGTTCCGTAAATGCCAATTAATGATGTTTAAAATGAAAAAAAAAACTTTCCCTTGTTTTTCTCACTGTTTCGCAATAACTGATCTTTTCTGGAAATTCTTAGAGAAAAAGAATCCAAATTTTGATTTTTTTTAGTCACTCACAGTGTGTGTTTTGCTCGCAATTTCTTATAAACGATTTTTCAAATGTAAAAAAAAAACAGTTTCAGAAACATTTTTTTTTCTTCACATTTTTTCCTTTTAAAACGTATAGACATTTTTTTGACATCACGCACGCACGCACGCACGCACGCCCGCCCGCCCGCCCGCCCGCCCGCACGCACGCACGCACGCACGCACGCACGCCTTAAGGCATAAGTTTGGAGTCATTAAATACCGCGGAAGTGACGAGCCGTGGGGTCTGATGTTCATAAACAAATGTGCACACACACACACACGCACACGCACACGCATGCAAGCGAAAAAATCGCAGTACCACTAAAAAAAATAGGATTTCAAAAAAATTTCAATACGTTTTAAAAGGAAAAAATGTGAAGAAAAAAAATGTTCCAGAAACTGTTTTTTTTTACATTTAAAAAATCGTTTATAAGAAATTGTGAGAAAAACACACACTGTGAGTGACTAAAAAAAAAATCACAATTTGGATTTTTTTCTCTAAGAATTTCCAGAAAAGAGCAGTTATTGCGAAACGGTGAGAAAAACAAGGGAAAGTTTTTTTTTCCTTTTAAACATCATTAATTGGCATTTACGGAACAAAAAGTGTTCCTTTAATTCTTGCTAAAACTTTAACGCTTCGGTAAAAAATAGCAGTTCAGCCGATTGATTTCAAATCTTGGGGGGTCGTTGGGCATGTAATGAACTCAAGAAAAACCTAGAAACATGAGTCATTTTCGCAATATCTGCCAAGTTGACGTGAATTTTCCATTTTTTTGTTCTTTTTCAAATAAATATTAAGGTTAAAAAAAAAAGAAAATCTCCAAAGTATCAGTTGGTACGTTTAGAGCATTTCTTCCAGTTTACAAAACATACCTTTGGTTCGCCGTGCGATCATTAGTTCATGAGATATTGATGATCTACGGAAAAAGCTCCTTTTTTCTTTAAATGCCAATATGTCAGCGACGAATGGTCGTACAGAGGTCAAACACTCACCATTTGAAAGCTAAAGAATCAGGCTAAATGACCCCAGTATTGATAAAGCCACAACAAATTTTTTTAAGCCCGTCTACGGATTTAAAAAACACAAAAATGTTGAAAATTTTTTTTTCGCGCTATTCCTCACGTTCATGCTGAGAATGTTGCTTTACAACAAAATTACCGGTAAGATTCTTAAACTAGAGATTTCAAGCTTCAAAACGCACTTTGCATTTTTAGGATTCGACCATTTTTCACGAAATTGCAGCTATTCAAAAATCAGTAAAAAAAAGTAAAAAATTTTACTGTTCCCTTAATTCTTTTGATGAGTGTAGATGTGGAATTACTGGTCACTTTTCTTTTTGGTAAATTTACGGCCACAAAAAAGTATGACCGGTCATTTACAACTAGATAGGTGTACAGCTCGTAATTTTTTTTTTTTTTTTTTTTTTTTCATTATTATTATGAAATGCTGTATTCAAAGATAATTAATTACTCATTTATTGTTTGCACGTTTATCGAATACGTATCTTATTGTTCAATCACAAATTTATGGAAAGATAACCCTGTTGAAAAGGTCCAATAGATGCAGATACAAAAATAATAATCAATCGGAAAACCATGTGTTTTTGTCCCTGCAATTGCATTGAACTTACCATAGAATCCATAAATTCAGCATTCACTGCATACCCGGTTTTATCTGCGTTTCCTACAATCTCATACAATCCGATAACAATACAAGCGCTGTCTCCCTGAGTTCATCCGCAATTGCATATAAAGACCAGAGACTATTGAATTGCAATCAGATTTTATCAGGATCTTCGGAAACGAAGAATTTTGAATCGTACTTACCTGAAATTTCCAGATAGAGATTTCTCTATCTATGGGAATCTAGTAGTGCATACCAGCACCGAATAGTAGACAAGCTTTGGAATTTATATGCATCTCCTGCGAGGAAACGTCGGGACACGTGACATTGATTACATGGAAATACGAATGGAATCTGCACCTGTTTTAATAAGTTTTCACAGGAGGGCTAGAACTATATGGAGAAACTAGCTGTTTGAACCTACTTGGATTTGCCGGATAGAAGTGATGGCATCTAAGGGAACATATTCGACTTTGCCAGAGTCGTTTCGTAGATTCTTTCTAGTATTTATGGGTACTTTCTGGACTAAAGAGGCCCGCCGTTTCTACATGGAAATACGGGTAACACTTGTATCGGTCTCGATCAGTTTTCGATCGGAATGAGCAATACATGGGAATATTTTCTACACGTGCCTATTTGTAACTTCCGGGTAGAATTTATCCTGTCCATGGGAACAAATGAGCTTTTGCAAACGACGCGTTGTACGCTCTTATTGGTA
Source organism: Itoplectis maculator (assembly GCA_964034905.1). NCBI lineage: Eukaryota > Metazoa > Arthropoda > Insecta > Hymenoptera > Ichneumonidae > Itoplectis > Itoplectis maculator. The sequence goes on from CAXITY010000106.1 coordinate 27,294, forward strand.
TTTATCGGTATTTTCTGCAACATAGGGACACGCCGTTTATACATGGAAATACGGATTAAACTTGTATCGGTTTCAATCGATTTTCTATCGGAATAACCACCCATGTGATTATTTTCCATCCGTATCTATTTGTATCTTCCTGGTAGAATTTATCCTGTCCATGGGAACAAATGGCTTTTGCAAACGACGCGTTGTACGCTCTTACTGGTATTTATCGGTATTTTCTGCAACAAAGGGACACGCCATTTGTACATGGAAATACGGAGTAAACTTGTATCGGTTTCAATCGATTTTCTATCGGAATGACAACCCATGTGAATATTTTCTATCCGTATCTATTTGTATCTTCCTGGTAGAATTTATCCCGTCCATGGGAACAAATGAGCTTTTGCAAACGACGCGTTGTACGCTCTTACTGGTATTTATCGGTATTTTCTGCAACAAAGGGACACGCCGTTTGTACATGGAAATACGGATTAAACTTGTATCGGTTTCAATCGATTTTCTATCGGTATGACCACCCATGTAAATATTTTCTATCCGTATCTATTTCTAACTTCCGAATATAATTTATCAGATTTATGGGAACATACTTTGAGAAATAACGACGAATTACGGAAAAAAAGGTTGGCTTTATTTTTTTACACAGCACTGAACTGCTCGAGTTTTTCTATTTTTCTGCCGAATCCGAGAAAGACGCCGAACTTGTGTCGCCTTCCTCATTTTCGTCGTCGGAATCTTCTCCCTCACTCACTTCCTCACTTTGAGCCTCATGTTCGGGCGGTGCAGATGAAATCGGCTCACGTGCTGGTTTCACCTTTAATTTCTCTGTAATCACAAATTAACATATTCTTCAAGAAAGAAACTGACTGAGATTATGAAGGATTTTTTTCTTAAAGAGCTCTGTTTTTATGTATCCCTAATCAGGGCTACATTTTATGCATTGCTTCCTGATTATACAGATATTCAAAAATTAACTTTACGTTAGTATTGGTTATGTTAAATCGAACATGTACTGTGAAACGTAATTTTATCACGCCTCGACATTGGCACAGGCTAATGAGAGATGGGGTCAGCTAGGGTGAAGTCACCAGTGAATGAACGGTTAAGCAGAACGACTTGTTTATCATGAGTTTTTTAAAATAGCAATACTTTCGAATTATTTGATAAAATTTTTACGGTTTACCAGAATGTCAAATATGTGAAACAGCTAAAAAAAATCTCGTATTTTTATCAAAAAATAAAAAAAAATAAATACCAAAAGCCAAAAATCTGAAAACACCAGTAAATAACTACCCTAGCAATCCCGGCGACCGGCCGAAAGACCGAAAAAACGACCGGTCGTTAAATGCAAAAAAATAACAGTTCAAAACAGGCAAGAAAAGGAAAACGACCGAGAAAACGACCAACCGAAAAAAATGTCAATGGTCGTTTTCTCGGTCGCTTCTCATTTTTTGCCTCTTTTGAACGGTAATTTTTTTGCATTTAACGACTGGTCGTTTCGTCGGTCGCTTTTTGGACTTTTTAGTCGTTTTCGTGGTCGCCGGTATTGCTAGGGCAGGCCAATTGAACTCACACTTTTAGTCGAAAATAATATTCTGTGACAAAATAACCCCAGTAGATAGCTAAGAAATAAACAAATTCGGAATCTAATGTTCAGCCAAGTCGGCATAATTGCTCATGAACTCTGAAAAAGCTGTTGTTTATTCACTGGTGACTGTTCGTTTACTGGTCCCTTCACCCTAGTACACTAATATTGGGTTTCACAAAATTAATATGAACTCACCGTTCACCTTCTTCTTCGGTATGCGATTCATATCGCTAATTTTTCCGCGTATATGATTTAAACATTCGCTGAGTTCCGTCTCGACTTGTGCGTCCGCGTACTTTTTCATCTTTCGGAGATAAAACTCGAATATGCCTGCAAGTAATTCAAATTACATGGTAGATCACTATTGATTTTTTTATCACTACAGTGATGTATAAGTCTACCAATCTTTTTCTAACACTATTATTACGATTAATTCGACCCCATAATTACCATTAAACATCTCCGAGATTATCGAGTCAAAATCAGTGGGGTAGGTAAATTTATAAATTTAAAATCAACAAAATTTAAAATCATGTCGTGTGACATGTACGTTAAATTAATGGCTGATAAGATTGACAGCTGAGATAGTATCGATGTAAAAATATTGCGAAATTTCTTGACAGAGTCCATGAGCAATTATGACGACTTAGCTGAACATTGGATTCCTAATTTATTTATTTTGTAACTATCTACTGCAATTATTTTGTCGCAGAAGCTTAATTTCGACTGAAAGGGCAAGTTATATTGGCCCGTTCATTTACTGGTGTTTTTGGATTTTTGGCTTTAACTATTTATTTTGTTATACTTCGCGATGAAAATGCGAGATTTTTTTTAGCTATTACACATATTTTGACATTTTGGTGAACCCTTAAAATTTTCGCAAACAATTTGGAAGTATTGCTTTTTATAAAAAATCATAATAAACAAATAATTCCGTTTAACTGTTCATTCACTGTTGACTTTACCTTATCAATACAAACTGTGGAAAACTGACAATGAATCTATTAAAACTAAATCAGCATTGGCCATATGCTCCGAGGACAATGACATATCGGAAAACGCCGATCACTTCTCATACAGATTAGAAGCATCTGTTAATACAGATATGTTCAGACATTGGTAGTGAATTCAGTTTGTTAAACCTCATGCATTCTGATAGAAACCCATTGCTCTCGAAGCATTTATGAGTTTGGAAATACCAATACGATCTGACAGGAGCTCACTTTGAATCTATTGTAAAATTCGAATTAAAACTGAATCAGCATCGGCCATATGCTTCGAGTACAATGACATTTGGAAAACGCCGATTACTCCTCATACAGATTAGAACCATCTGTCAATACAGATATGTTCAGACATTGGCTAGTGAATTGAGTTTGCAAAACCTCATGCATTCTGATAGAAACCCATTGCTCTCGAAGCATTTATGAGTTTGGAAATACCAATACGAACTTACTAGAGCTCACATTGAATCTATTGTAAAATCCTTATTAAAAGTGAATCAGCATTGGCCATATGCTCCGAGGACAATGACATATCGGAAAACGCCGATCATTTCTCATACAGATTAGAAGCATCTGTCAATACAGATATGTTCAGACATTGACTAGTGAATTCAGTTTGCTAAACCTCATGCATTCTGATAGAAACCCATTGCTCTCGAAGCATTTATGAGTTTGGAAATACCAATACGACCTGACTGGAGCTCACATTGAATCTATTGTAAGCGTCGTCTATTTGACTAGCGCGGTTACGCGCATGCACGAGGTGCGTTCGGGTGACTCCGGCTCGCGAGCCGAAGGGAGCCGAAGCGAGAACGAGCGAACACGAGCGAGCACGAGGAGGGAGTCGTTCTCGAGACGTGGCGAGAAAGAGGTCGGAGCCTCGTGGTGCCTCGTGATAATGGTTGCCGCCATTAATAAAGTAGACTGATAAATATAACCAGTGAATAACAGTAAAACCACAAACGGTGGTACGCGATCTATTTAATAAAATTGTCTAATTAATTAAGAATCGAGCAGGCCCGCTTGACAAAAAGAAATAATAATAAATTTATCCAACGGTTATTCACATAATACTCTCCGACCACGTGTTACTCTTTCTACCTAATCCCAAGACATCGGCCCAAAAATTAACTTGCTTATAATTCAGAAGTGGGATTCGAAGAGTCGAATACGACAGAGAGTGCGTGGAGTGAATATTTTTGAGACTTGACGAATATTTTTGATATGAAAATAAAAATAGTGTGACGGCGTGTGCGTCGCGAGTGTTCGCATGAGGGGCGGACATTTTGGATTTTACGAGAGAACGCGTGCATCATGTCGGTTCCGGATTTTCCGTCTTTTCAACGCGGAGTGATTCAAGGCCAAATGCATTCGACAAGATTCAATGTGCCTCCGCCGAACTTGAGCTTTTATCCGGGATCCGGGTTAATGTCTGTGCCGGGGGCTCTATCAACTACGTTGATGCCACGTGCTCCGGCAGTTTCACGTTTCGGATTTCAACCGGCCGAAACCCCGGCGCAATATATTCCGGTGACGGGAGTGACACCTCGACCGATGGCGAATAGTAATCACCCTAATGCATCGCGAAGGTTAATAAATGACTTTGTCGATCAACCTGCGGATGATAACAACGATCAAAGGCAACATCAGCAGGAAAATTCGACAGGTCAACGCGATGCCGCCGGTACCGACGACGCTCCGAGTGCAAGCCCAGTGAGTGACGGTGCGCGACATACTGACGGTTCGATAAATCGAGTGCTCGACGTAATGACACAATTGTTACAACAGAACGCGACGATGCTGCAGTCTCAGGCGAGAGTGAGTGCGCAAGCTCCCTCGAGTTTCCACGTGATGCCGGATCTCACGAAATCAATCGGTGATTTTACGGGACGTGAAACGTCGTCGGAAGCAAAACGATGGCTTAGCCACGTGGAAAATACCGCGTTTATCCACTCGTGGCCGGAACCGCTCTTGTACCAGACTGCGACGACGCATTTGACACATGCCGCTCGTTCGTGGTTATTGGCTAGAGATCAGATGTTCATGAATTGGGCGGAATTTCGTTTTGCGTTTCTGAACACTTTCGCCCCCGAGGTCAATAAATCACAACAGTGGGACAACCTGAAGAATCGACGGCAGCGGGAAAATGAGTGTTTCCAAGACTATTTCTACGACAAAGTGCGACTGAGTACCGTGCTGAATCTGCGGTTCGAAGAAGTTCGCGAACAGGTGGCGACCGGATTGCAAAATTGAGATATGGCGGTTCATGCTATGTCAACTGAATATCGAGATGTCGATAGCCTGTTTCACGGACTGGTGCGATTCGAGCGAACAATAAAACCTTACGACTTTTCAAGAAATCGTAAAGTAAACAACGTGTCTTCGAATAAAGTGAGAACGCGTGAGGACAGTACAGCGACTGGCACTTCAGTGAACAACAAAGACTCCTCCTCGACGAAGAAAACTGAGATAAAATGTTTTAATTGCTCGAAAATCGGACATTATTCGCGTAAGTGTCCCGAACCCCGCAGAGTGGCTGAGTGTAGGCGGTGCGGAGAGACATTATGCCAAAAATTGTACAAAACCACTACCATTGGACAAGGGCGAAGTCAAAATTCTGTCGACTGATCCGGAGGCTCACACAGGTAGTGCGAGTGTCGACAACAGCGACGGACGAAGGGACACCACCTCGGCTGACAAGGTAGCGAAATATCTTAAAAAGGTGAAAATCAACAGGTCTATTAAGCTAGCACCCCCACTATGTCCAAAAAATTTGGAAATATTTTGGAATTGTGGGCTTTTTATGGGCTCTTCAATCCCACAAAAATTAATTTTTGGGCTCATCCCCGTTACGAGAAAAACGCAATTTACATATGGGGGTGCCAGCTTGCCATTAAACTGGCGCCAACTGTTATTGTAAACGGCATAACCAACTGTTTTCGGTACTACATAAATGGGCTTTTTATGGGCTCTTCAAATATGATGGACGAATGCCCATCGGAAATACCCCTAAAGATCTACAGACATAAAAAAAAAATAAAAAGATGAAAAATTAATTCTTGAATTAAATTTCTGGCATGAAAATTTCAAGTTATTTATGGGCTCTTAAACCCACGTAGTCCCACTAGTATGTCACTGTTGCCCTTGAAAATAACCCCAATAATACAAGCAACGTAACGAAACGCCATAAGCATTTTTCGCGGGATTAAAGAGCCCACAAATAGCCTATAATTCCAAAACATTTCCGAATCTTTTGTACGTACTTGGGGTGTGATGGGGTGGTTTTAATTGATAAGGGTGACATACTTAGTATTGGGCTCACGTGCGTTGAAGAGCCCATAAATAGCTTATAATTATTACGCAAGAGCTAAAGGCGTTCGACGTATGATTAACGCTGGAACGAAGGGATCGATGTTCACGCCAAACGGTGCGGTAACCAATATTGGGCTTACGTGCGTTGGAGAGCCCATAAACAGCCTATAATTATCATGCCAATCATTTCACTCAAGAATTATTTTTTTATTTTTCAATTTTTTAAAAATATCTGTAGGTCTTTAGGGGTAGTTCCGATGGGAATTTGCCCAACATATTTGAAGAGCCTATAAAAAGCCCATAAATGTGGTACCAAAAAAAAATGGTTATGCCATTTAGAATAGAAGTTGGCGCCAGCTTAATGGCAAGCTGGCACCCCCATATGTAAATTGCGTTTTTCTCGTAACGGGGATGAGCCCAAAAATTAATTTTTGTGGGATTGAAGAGCCCATAAAAAGCCCACAATTCCAAAATATTTCCAAATTTTTTGGACATAGTGGGGGTGCTAGCTCAATAGACCGAAAATCAACGGAACTTCGTTGTCGGCAATGATTGATACGGGTAGTTCGAATTGTACAATCAAGGCTACCGTTGTTTTATGTCACCGTCTCCCCGTGAACTACTTGCCTAGCGTTCTGTCGGGATTCGGTAAACCAGCAACCGAGAATCTTGTGACTTCTTGTGGGGTAGTTCGAGCAACGATCGAGGTTGATGGAGTTGAAGCCAAGGATGTGCTGATACGAATCGTTCCTGATGACGTGCAATCAACTGACCTGCTGATTGGTCGAACCTACACTGACCTCGAACACGTTGCTTACGTGAAATTGAATAACCAGTTAATATTCGTCGAAAATTCGTCATTTGAATTGTCCAGAATCGCACCGGATGTGGAGGGGAAAGATGACGGTCGCCCTGTTGTGGTCGACGAAACCGAGTTGGCGCCTGCATCAATCAACTTCGTGAATGTGAAATGTGAGCATTCTGATATATCTCTACCTCTGATGAACTTCGATTCGACAACACAACGACTTCTTCCAGGAGAGGTGGTCGATTCAACAATGATGACGATACAACAGCCGCCACTACTTCATCGACGAAGCTCCGCGATAGGAGATGAAGAAATCAACGTCGACGAGACCGTTTCTCCAGCTCAACGAGAACAACTAGGTGATCTTCTCAACAGTTATCGAGATTGTATTGCGCAGAATATTTTCGAGATTGGTAAAACTAGTCTTTTGAGTATGGATATTCAGGAAAAACCAGGTAGTGTGCCTGTTAGTGTCAAACCATATAGAGCGAATAACGTAGAGCGCGGAAAAATCAAGAAAATTGTTGATGAATGGAAAGAAGCCGGTATTGTTAAAGAAACATCGTCTCCATACGCAAGTCCAGTTCTTTTGGTGACTAAGAAAAACGGAGAAAGTCGATTAGTTGTTGATTATCGAAAACTTAATGCTCAGACTCAACGAATCAATTTTCCTCTGCCTAACATAGATGAGTATCTCGAAGTTTTACATGGCGCGAAAATCTTTGCTACACTCGATCTCGCTCATGGTTATTTACAGTTGCCATTGACGGAGGAGGCGAGTGCGAAAACTGCATTTATAACACCAGACACTACGGGAGAGTTCACTCGAGCGATGTTTGGCTTGATGAACGCTCTGTTCTATTTTTCTAAAATGATGGAGATGGCGCTTGGGCCACTTCGAAACAAATTTTTACTTTTCTATCTCGATGACGTTTTGATATTGGCGAAGGATTGGGACGAATTGATGGTACGTCTACGATCGGTTCTTGATGCACTTCGCAAAGCCGGTCTCACGTTGAAATTGCCAAAGTGTCAGTTCGGAATGAGAAAAGTAGAATATTTAGGATTTGTTGTCAGTGGCTCGGGAATCGAACCGGGACCGATCAAAGTTGAAGCGATTTCAAAATTTCCGGTACCTAAAAACGTGCACGAAGTTCGGCGATTTATCGGAATGTCTAGCTTCTTTCGACGATTTGTGTCAAAATTCGCCATGATCGCTTCCCCGTTAACGCGTCTAACGCGGAAGGACGTCGCATTTCGGTGGGGTGAGGAGGAAAAGCAGTCATTTAATAAAATCAAAGAAGCTTTGGTGTCGAAACCGGTATTGGGAATATTGAATCCGAAAGCACCAAGAACGGAATTACATACGGACGCTAGCGCGGAGGGTTTAGGCGCTATGTTGTTGCAAGTAAATGAAAATAAGAAGCTGCACCTGATCTATGCAATTAGTCGAAGGACTTCCGATGTCGAGAGGAAGTACCACTCGAGCAAACTGGAGTTGATGGCAATCGTCTGGGCAGTCGAGAGGTTGCGCGTGTTTCTGCTCCCGCTTAAATTCACTATCGTTACTGACTGTCAGGCCTTAGTCTATTTAAACGTCAACAAGACAACGAGGCCTCAAGTAGCCCGGTGGACAGAAACTCTTGCCGAATATAATTTTTAGATCAAACATAGAAAAGGTACGTCGATGGCTCACGTCGATGCCCTCTCGAGAGCTCCTGTAGGTGATCCAGAATCACACGAGGTTTTGGAACGCGCTCAAGTGTGTCAAATTGTATTACGAGAGGAAGAGATACTACTCTACCAACGTGAGGATAGAGAATGGAAAAATAAGATTGATATATTATCGAGACGTCATTCAGAGTGTACCAAAGCTGAACTAGACGCAGTCAGGGACTACAAGATTCGAGACGGAATTCTCCATCGAACCGCGGAGCGTAATGGGAAGGAGGTATTTTTGTACGTAGTTCCGGCGTCGACGCGCAAGGCGATAGCAATAAAATACCACGATCTCGCTAGCCATTTTGGCATAGATAAAACTTTAGCTAGAGTACAGACGTATTATTATTTTCCAAGGATGAGGACGTATCTTAAAAGACATATTGCTCAGTGTTTGGAATGTATTTTGAGTAAGAAGGGCACCGGGCCGCAAGCGGGAGAACTACACCCGATTCCCCCGGGGGAAAGGCCGTTCGCTGTAGTCCATATTGACCACGTCGGACCGTTCGTAACCTCATCTAAAGGAAGTAAATACGTCCTGGGACTCATCGACACGTTGACCAAATATGTGGTATTTGAGCCGGTTAGTAACACTAGCGCAGCGTTGACGGTTAAGAGGTTGGAGAAAATTGTAAATCAGTTTGGGGCGCCGACTCGAATTATTAGTGATCGAGGTACCAGCTTTACTGCGAAATTGTTTGAAGAATTTTGTTCTCGATATGGTATCAAGCATACGCTGAATTCGAGTCGACACCCTCTAGCAAACGGATTGATAGAACGAATGAACCGTACTTTACTTCCCGCGCTCATTATTCGAACAGAACAGGGTGAACGCCGAGAATGGGAAAAAGAAGTTAAGATGATTGAGAGAGATGTCAACTCGACAGTCAGCAAGTCGACAGGGAAAACACCGTTCGAGAATTTGTACGGTTATCAACCACGTTTCGAGGATGGACGTATGAGAGAATTGACTGAGAACTGCGAGGTTTATCGTGATCCCTGTGTTTTGAGAGAGGAAATCCGTGATAGGATCAGTAAAAGTCAACTGCAAAACAAGGAGTATTACGATAAGCGCCGGAATAAAAATGTAAAGTTCTCTGTGGGTGATATTGTATATTTGAAAGTTGACCATGTGACCACTGGAGAGAGCACTAAATTACAGGTACGCTATAAGGGACCTTTTGTTATTACCAAAGACTTGACGAGCGATACTTACGTTATCGAGAGATTAACTAACGTTAGAAATCAACATAGAGCGCTGACGGCTCATGTTTTCCAACTCAAATTATGGCGTGGCCGAGATTTGTACTCTGTCCAAGAAAAGGCACAATATGACGATAATGTAATCTGTGATGATAAGGATGACGAGATCTTAATTGAATCGAATAAACGACAGTGTGGTGAAGAAAGTGCTCTTAAAGAAAGTGATAAAAAGAAAAGTGTTTGTGATAATTTAAATGAAAGAGGTGAGCTTCAAGATCGATTAGTTTTAAATCGACCGCGTCGAAATCGAAAAGTACCTGAGTATCTCCGTGACTATGTCACTGAATAAGAATGTATCGTCGTTTGAAGAATATTTAAAAGAAGAAGGAGAGATAAATGGTCGTATTCACGATTTGTTTGCGAATGACTCTGGCATTTCAGAGGGTCCTGAAAAATTGTTCAGGATGGTCGAATGTAAGCGTCGTCTATTTGACTAGCGCGGTTACGCGCATGCACGAGGTGCGTTCGGGTGACTCCGGCTCGCGAGCCGAAGGGAGCCGAAGCGAGAACGAGCGAACACGAGCGAGCACGAGGAGGGAGTCGTTCTCGAGACGTGGCGAGAAAGAGGTCGGAGCCTCGTGGTGCCTCGTGATAATGGTTGTCGCCATTAATAAAGTAGACTGATAAATATAACCAGTGAATAACAGTAAAACCACAAACGGTGGTACGCGATCTATTTAATAAAATTGTCTAATTAATTAAGAATCGAGCAGGCCCGCTTGATAAAAAGAAATAATAATAAATTTATCCAACGGTTATTCACATAATACTCTCCGACCACGTGTTACTCTTTCTACCTAATCCCAAGACATCGGCCCAAAAATTAACTTGCTTATACTATTGTAAAATCCTCATTAAAACTGAATCAGCATTGGCCATATGCTCCGAGGACAATGACATATCGGAAAACGCCGATCATTTCTCATACAGATTAGAAGCATCTGTCAATACAGATATGTTCAGACATTGACTAGTGAATTCAGTTTGCTAAACCTCATGCATTCTTATAGAAATCCATTGCTCTCGAAGCATTTATGAGTTTGGAAATACCACTACGATCTGACTGGAGCTCACATTGAATCTATTGTAAAATCCTCATTAAAACTGAATCAGCATTAGCCATATGCTCCGAGGACAATGACATATCGGAAAACGGCGATCATTTCTCATACAGATTAGAAACATCTGTCAATACAGATAGGTTCAGACATTGGCTAGTGAATTTATTTTGCAAAACTTCATGCATTCTGATAGAAACCGATTGCTCCTCTAGCAGTTATAAGTTTGGAAATACCAATACGAACTGATAAGATCTCACTATGAATCTATTGTAAAATCCTCATTAAAACTGAATCAGCATCGGCCATAAGCTCCGGGTACAATCGCATATCTGAAAATGCAGATGGATTATCATACAGGTTAGAAGTTCCTATCGGAAACGTATGTGTTTTTGCCCTGCATTTACATATAAATCATATGGAACGTATGGGTTTTAGTAAACTGCATTCACTTACAACATCGCATAGCAAAAAGTTATAAGGTTGACATTCTCCTCATAATGACTGATATAGATACATTATGGTTAGTTCTTATAAATATAGATAAACTTCTCAATCGGAGTTTTCCAATTAAAACGCACAGAATTACATGCAACGCAAATACCGATAGCAAAACCATTCAACTGTTATGAGAAATTTCTTGTTTATTCCCATAATTGTGGATGCCAACGGGAAAAACAAACTGGATCCGATATATTCCGCACATGGACTTACGAGTTAGATCCATTAATCAGGAAAAAACGATGAATTCAGATTATATGCTATATGCTTGTTCACATAGAAACCGCGTTCACATACAAACCCATACTTACGTATCCATAATATGCGTATCCGTATGCTGACCATCGAAACTGAAATATTTTGAGTCCCTATAGACCAGATAAAATCCAATAGATTCTTTATGGGAAAGCATGAGATTCTATCGGACCTTTTCAACAGTGAATTGTATATAAAGTTTTTTTTTATTAGGCGACACGCGCGCCACAGCTATGAAATTTCAAATCACCACGACCATATGATTTTGTGACCGATGTGGTAATTTTGGAAACGGTCACGTACCGTATTTTTACGGTAAAAATACCGTAACATTACCGGTCACATTTACTGCTTACATCTCTAATCTTAACCTGATCAAGAGACGCGGTAGCGTCTCGAGATATGTACATTTACCTACTTTACCGACCGAAGACGAGACGCTCCAAGACTACAGATGTGGAATTACCGTAAAATCCTGAAGCGGTAAACTTACCAAAAAATTACCGTATTTTTACCGCAAAATGACGGCATTTTTTTCGCGCAATTAGGTGTTGTGGAATTACCGTCACAAATTTTTTCGATAAACATACCGTAAAAATATGGTAAAACCAACTATTTAGATGTGGAATTACTGGTCACTTTTCTTTTTGGTAAATTTACGGTCACAAAAAAGTATGACCGGTCATTTACAACTAGATAAGTATACAGCTCGTAATTTTATTTTTTTTTTTTTTTTTTTTCATGTATTATTATGAAATGCTGTATTCAAAGATAATTCATTTTTCATTTATTGTTTGCACGTTTATCGAATACGTATCTTATTGTTCAATCACAAATTTATGGAAAGATTATTGTATATAAAGTTTTTTTATTCGGCGGCACGCGCGCCACAGCTGTGAAATTTCAAATCACCACGACCATATGATTTTGTGACCGATGTGGTCATTTTGGAAACGGTCACGTACCGTATTTTTACGGTAAAAATACGTAACATTACCGGTCACATTTACTGCTTACATCTCTATTCAAGACTCTTTTACCAGATTAAGTTAAAGTCAACGCGATTGCGGCTCTATTTTTTTTAACATCGTTAATTAATTTAATAATGAAGTGTAAAAAACGTTGTCGTTTAACAAAAAACATTTAGGAGATTAAAAAACCGTGAATGCAGTTGTTATGTGGTAATTACGTGGTCATTTACAATAAGTAAATAAAATCGAGAGATACATCTGCAATGACAGGTGAACATTTAGAGACGAAAAGAAACAAATAAACAGCGAAATAAGTAATAAGTGCTAGTGAAAACTAGCAAATAACAAATGATTTAATGGAAAATATACAAGTCAAGCCCATAGTTCCGATAATAAAGTACTTGTCGATATGTTTTACGAATATTGTGTTTAGGTTATGTTCACTCATATTTCAGTTTGGTGTATTAAATATAAATTATCTTCACAATTAAAGTGTACTAGTGCTATTAATGAATATACTAATGAAGAAATCATTGTGGAATCAATTATTTTGACCTTCTAACTTCGAACATGTGCAGCGGGTAATGATTTTTCAGGAAAAAACATTTGTAGTTGACTCGAGTGTCAAATTAATAAAAATTAATTAATTAAAATGTATTAATGTAGGTAATTACCACTCTAAAATGATCTTCTGACAAATATAAGAGAAGAAACATCTGAATTGAGATAAAATATGAGTACGCTGCAAGTTATAGCCAAAGTCAAGTACGCAGTGGGAAAATATTCACTTATACACATATGCGTAATTAAAAATGTAATTTTTTTATTTTGGTGATAGGTATTCACCCCTTAAAAAAGTGTAAGGGAAAAACTGAAAAAAGTGTATCAGAATTAAGGTATTTTAGAATTTTGTAGCAAGTTTCAGCCAAATTCTTAGGTTGACAGCGAAGATTGAGGTCCGGACATAATTTGAGACCCAAAAACGCAAATTTTCTTGAAATAAACTCCTGTATAAAATTATTAGAAAATTACCATACTTCATGGGCATACTTCCCAGTGCTAGACTAAGAAATATTCCAAATTTCAACTTGTTCGGTCTGTTGAGTCCAGAGCCACTGAGTGATACGGACGTCCGGGTAACACAAAATCTGGTCCGCAGTAAAAAATATCTTTAGTAATGCAATTTCCTTATTATTTTATGTCAAGAATATGTATTTTACTAAGTTAAAGATATCTGAACTAAAAAAGTTAATACATTTGAAATATTTCAATATTTTCCTCTAAAACCTAATTTAGACCCTTGGAAAGCGAATTCAATAGGCACTCCTGGTGCGTTTTTTTTTAAACGTGAGTGCCTGAAAATCCGCAAAAATTCTGAAAAATACTCTATTGAATATCAAATTTTTCTAGCTTATTGCTAAAGGACGCAAGATTTTTTGTTTAGTTTTAAAGCTTTTTTTATTTTGATAAATATAACAAATAGAAAAGAAGTCAATCTACTATGTTTTGCTACATCGCACGGCAAAGGTCCATGTGATGGCATTGGGGGGACACTGAAGAGACTGAGCAGGAGAGCGAGTTTGCAGCTTCCTGCTGATCAGCAAATATTATCGCCAAGAAGCTTATTCGATTGGGGTCCATAGCGAAAAGATTCTCAGGAGTTGAGGATTACGAGGCTGCCAAAAAGGATCTGCATGAGAGGTTTGCAACGGCAAAAACAATTCCCGATACTCAGAAGCAACATTGTTTCATACCTGGGCCGGAAGGTATGAAAACGAAGTTGTTTTCTTTATCGTCTGTATTTAAGGTGCACAATTTTATCAAAAGGCAAACCATTGTAAACAAATAAAATATTTGCCTAACGAAACAAACTGTAATCTGTGAGATTACATCATTCTTAATGAAATCCACAAAATGCGATTTCTTAATTATAGCATTCCATATTCCACTTAGAAAAAATATAAAAAAAAAAAATTGCATGATTCAGATAAATCTAAAAAAAAAATTGTTTAATCTGAAAAAAATCTGAGAAATCCAGTTTCACATAAATAAAAATTTGAACAATCGCCTATAGTAGATTCATTATTTTTTATATTTTTCAATAATTTTTTTAATCAAAAAAGCTTAAAAACTATTGGAAGAAAAATCCTCCCCACTTTGGCTATAAGCTAGATAATTTTGTTATTAAACGAAGTATTTTTCAGAATTTTTCCAGATTTAAAAATTATGGCATTCGATATTTCACTTAAAAAATATATAAAAAAAAAATATTTGATAAAAAAAAAAATATATTTTTTTGTTGTGTAGTTGAGCGTCCAACTAAACCTTAAAAAAATTATGAGCTAAATCGGACGGGTCATGGTCAAAACCTGGTCGAAACGGGGTGGATCGCCCCATATATATTTGATTGGGTTTTTTAGGTGTGAAAAATTATTCCCCTTTTTTTTTTAATATATTTTAATATAAATTTATTTATTTCCTTTTTTTTAGTGAATATGTGTGTTGAAAAATACCTTTCGGTATTTTCGGTTAGTTGTAGGCGCTCGCTTCTCAGGACGCTTGGCGGCGAGCCGTTTCCTTTGCAGGACCGTGATGATTGTTGTTTCCTTTTCAGGACCGGGATGATGGCGTTTCCTTTTCAGGACCGGGGTTAGGCGTTTCCTTTTCAGGACCGGGGTTAGGCGTTTCCTTTTCAGGACCGGGGTTAGGCGATTACTTCGCAGGACCGGGGAAAAGTCGGCCTATTCGGCGTGACTGCTCTGAGTGGAGACGCTTTTTCCGCGCTTTATATGCTTGCGCGTGTTCCGTTTCGCTTGCGAGAAAGGCTCGCGCCGGTGGGTGGCCACCTGTCGGCCGCGGCGCGAACTACGCCAGCGCTGCGGCGCGGCGGCTGGCCCGGCGCGGGTGCCGTTCCACTTGCGAGAAAGGCTCGGCGCCAGCGGCCACCTGTCGGCCGCGGCGCGAACCAAGTCCAGCGCTGTGGAGCGGCGGCGCCTGGCCTGACGCGCCGGCCGGTTTTTAATCACGTAGCGGGCGATTTTCGGGCGTATTTATTAACCGATTTTCATCGGGTTTGGTTACAAAATTCGAGAATCTAACGGGGTAATTTCGTCGGGAAAATCCGCGATGGGGGTTGTTTATTTATATTTTTGGGACGAGCGTGCGTGTAACAAATTGAGTTGTGAAATATACGAAATAGGAAATAAAAGAACATTATTCGATATTCATTGTTTTTTAATATTGTAGTTTAACATTTTAATATTATTTAATATTCCCTGCGATCGTCTAATGCTATGTTATTGTAACCATATATGTACTATGTAACAAAGGGCACTGTCCCGTGGAATTTACGAATAAAAAAATAAATAAATAATTGCAAATAATGCGAGATGTTTGTTTTGATGTTTAATCACTTTTTTCAAACACCTTCATCACAATACAGAGCATTTTACATAAAAAATTCCCTCGTTTATCTCGCAAACCAATTTATATCAATTTCAACGAAAAGAAATATAAGTTGAGTACCACTGTTTCGCTGCGAACTTCAGTCAGGATCGCATTTTCGAAATAGGTTTTTACCGCTAGCGCCCTCCTGTAGCGTTTCGATTAACTACAAGTTCCGTCGGTATTACAGTTTTTGCAGACATTGGCGTTTGCAGACTTTGGTACTAGCCCAGTCTTAGAGCGTCTCGTCTCGGTCGGTAAGGTAGTGGAAATGGACTTGTCTCGAGACGCTATCGTGTCTCTTGAAAAGGCATAAATCGTCATTACCCAGTAAACCAAACGTGCTGTGAGAGCATGCAATGACGGCACAGTTGCGTCAAATTCGCGTCACGCGACAGTACGGCATGCCGTCATTACGCAGCCTCCTGCGTCCGCACAAGGCGGCGTAATGACGGCACGGCGTGGACAGGCATAACGTGGCGGCATGTTAACGGCAAGAACACAGCACTGCGTAACGTGGGATGTTGCTTCGTGACGGCACGATGACAGAATATTTTGATGGTGACGAAAATATTCAGCAAGAGATATCGCACAAATATCTACAGCAACATCGGAGATAAGTCTCGTAAGTCTCGTCCTCGGCTCGAGCCAACGGATATTGAACAGCATATCCAACGAAAAATAGCAGCCTCGAGAAGTTCACACGTCCCCCCAAATTTAACGCAAAAAACAATTGGTACGTTCTGTTGGAACTATTCGTTTATTTTGCAATCCAAGGATAACGCGATAGCTCTGTACCCTCGCATTCTTTTGTTCTTGTTTATTCGTTACCAACGATGTGACTCGATAACATCCTGACAGGGATGATCCTTTCCCAATAAATAATATTCAATAATAATCGAGAGTAATCTTAATTTATCTCGGAAGCCGATTTACCTCGTTCCCACACCTTCGAACATTCTAAAAAATCCGAAACGCAACGCAATCGTGACTTTTACCCGCGAGAAACTCTTGCGTTGTCGGGCGAAAGCCAAGCAACAGACTAATAATATCGTACAATTATGGAAACAAAATAATGTCCGATAAAAATCAATAACAAAATTTGACAGTTAAAAGAAATAAATTGAAAAAGAGCAACGATTCCTCGGACTCTGCCAATCTCTGACCGACGTTTCCTGCTTCTTCGGAGCGTCCCGAGAAATTTCATCGACGCCTATTCTGTCCGGCAATTTATGATGCAAACTAGACGTCACGTTTGCGTTACAACGGGATGCCACGACGTGCCGACATCGTGCCTACATTGTGCCGTTACAGTATCACCATCTACAGAGTAACGAAACGCGACGTTGCCGTAATTCCGGGTTCCCCTTCTTCGATATCACGTCACGGCGTGACGAAAATATTCTGTCATCGTGCCGTCACGAAGCAATATCCCACGTTACGCCGTGCCGTGTTCTTGCCGTTAACATGCCGCCACGTTGTGCCTGTGCACGCCGTGACGTCATTACGCCGCCTTTTGCTGACGCAGAAGGCTGCGTAATGACGGCATGCCGTACTGTCGCGTGACGCGAATTTAACGCAACTGTGCCGTTATTTTGTTTGCTGGGGAATTAAGAGCGAGTGGAAAATTTTGGAAAAAAACATTTTCAAAATTTTCAGAATTTAAAAAACGGCGGTGGCGCGGGCAGCGATATCTATCCACCGAGGGGCGGTAGTGGATATCATGCCACAATGCGAGCGCGCGAAGCGCGCGAGAGGGACATTTTTCTAAGTCCCTCAAGGTCCCCTGGGTCGCCAATATGTTACTTTTTAAATACTCGACAACGACAAACAAACAAAGACAAAGTGCACAAAGGGGTAGGAAGTGCACAAAGCGCGAGGGTGTCCCATCTTTACGTGTCAACCTCCCGGGTGTAGGCCCGCGAAGAGAGGGGTTGGGAGCTGTTGGGCGCCAGTTAATTTTTCTTTTTCGCGAAATTAACAAAACGCGCATCTTAACCGGAAACGGAACGAAACTAAAACGGAACTTAATGGCTCGGGTAATTGAGTAGACGGTTTACGGTACACCACGGTGTCGCTCAGTGTGCTAGGTTGTGGAGAGAGGGCATGGGTGGCCAAATGACTGCCGGGCGCGTCTCCCGAAAAACAGAAACGTAACACAGAATTAAATGTTCGACAGATTTTTCTTTAATAAATAATGAATCCTACAATTCGAAAATGTAGATCTTACAGATACGTTAAGTCCGGTGTTCCTATAACGCTGAAATAAGCAAAAGGTGCGAGCGAAAACGAGAGCTCGTGGACGGAGCGGTGGTTACATGTCAAAATATCACATGTAAAAACAACAGGTCATAATATCACACGTCAAAATAACACACATAAAAAAAAAACCCACAAAAAAATATCACACGTCAAAATAACACACACCAAAAAAACCCACAAAAAAATATCACACCACAAAATAACACAGCACATCATCCAATCACACAATCATTGACGGTACTCTGAAGCAACGTATAATGCACAAGACGGCGAGAAGGCGAAATACCAATGTTGCCAGTCAGTGTTTACCTCATACAATTAGCAAACCATAAATAAAAAAAAAATCTACCTTCATTTGTGTTCCACTTTGTTTGCCGTGTGTTTATTTTATGTGATGTTGTTTTCGTGTTGTGTTTATTTTATTTGTGTTGTTATGACGTGTGTTTTTTAGGATGTGTTTTTTTTGTGTTATTTTTACCAGTGATAACACAGATATATGTTATTTTGACGTGATACCCGGAGCGGTAACAAGCGATAACATGAAAATAACGGGAAACAAGTGGCGTTAACAGAGCGATAACGCACCAAGGCAGCGATAACGAACGATAACAGAGCGAGAACAGCGAAAACAACGATAGCAGAACGAGAACATAGCGAGAACAGTGTTAGCACCCGCGTAAAAAAAAATAGTCCCGTAGGGACTCCCGCCGGGAGTCCCGCCAGGAGTCCCTCCGGGTTTCCGGTGAGACCCGTTGGAAGCCCGCGAGAGGCCTGCGGAAGGCCCGCACGGCTGATTTTCGATATATTAAAAAATAATATTCATAGCATGTTCTTTCGGCGTAGATATTACACATCACCACGGCCGTGTTGATGTAATATGAGATATTAAGGGCGATATCTAGCTAGATATCGTGCAAGATATCGCATAAGTTGTGTTGCAAGATACCGAACAATATGTAATGCAGGACACTGAGATATATGCAGAATATTAAACAAGATATTGGGCAGTATAATAATCACGATATTCTTCCGGATATAAAACAAGATATCGAACAAATATCATATAAGAAAATGAGTAAAAATTGTCATGACAAACATTAGGTGAGATATTGTACAAGACATTGAAGAAGATATTGTTAAAGATATCGACCAAGATATTAAGCATAATAACGAGAACACAATTGATTCTCGTGGCTCGACATCATATTGAGCAGGTTATTGTAAGGTAAGTGCACCTATTACTGGCAGGGCTCCTATTAGTGGCCGGGTACGTAAATTACGCGTTATACCGACGCTTGATGACGCGCCAGCGACAGTTTTCAATAACGAAAACTCTTATTGGCATTTTTAGCGTCAGATGGCGTACGGATTTGCGATCAATTCGTCGAAGAAGGGTCAATAATTCTAATTGAAGCGTCAAGTGTCGGGATTTCTTGCGAAACGGAGCGACTCCTTGCGAGGTAAGTTAACGACACCGCAATTTTTAATTAGTGTTTATTCACTTCATAAGTTAACATTCAGATAAAAAAACGATTGCTTTACATGAAATAGTGCTTAACGACACTAAAACTAGCTATAAAATGTTTTTAGGTTAGAAATAGACAAAAATATTCGGTGGCCAGCATTAGGAACCCACGAAATGTCTTTGGCTCCTATTAGTGGCCACTCGAAAACAATATGTATCATAGGTTAGAAAATAATCAATTCTTGACGAGAGGAATATATTCTCGTTGAGAGGAATATATTCTTGTCGACAGGATTATATTCTTTTCGAGAGGAATATATTCTCGTTGAGAGGAATATATTCTTGTCGACAGGATTATATTCTTGTCGAGAGGAATATATTCTTGTCGAAAGGAATATATTCTTGTCGAAAGGAATAAAAACAAAAATGGTACGCCAAGACAAAAAAATCCATCCCATAAAAAAAATCCTTGAAAGAAAAAACATTTTTAAAATATGCCATAAAAAATTCCTATCAAAAAATCTTTTTCAAAAATATTAAACCAAATCCATTACACTAGCCAAGTAAAAAGTGGTTAACGGATGTAGATGTTTCTTTACAAAAAAAAATTGGCGAGCCAGCTGTTTGGTCCTGTCTATTTATTAATTAAATAAAAAAAAAACAAATGTTAATTTAATGGCATAATGTTAATCTTTTTCCGAATGTTTGTAGTAGCTGGTACAGTTGTCCCGTCCTCATTTCTCTGGACTAGGTACGGGACCAAACCGCTGGCACGCCAATTTTTTTTTGTAAAGAAACATCTACATCCGTTAACCACTTTTTACTTGGCTAGTGTAATGGATTTGGTTTAATATTTAAAAAAAAAATTTTTTGATAGGAATTTTTTATGGCATATTTTAAAAATGTTTTTTCTTTCAAGGATTTTTTTTATGGGATGGATTTTTTTGTCTTGGCGTACCATTTTTGTTTTGAAAAAACATTTTTGGGTTTATTTGCTGTCTTTTTGAAATTCAGAGCTTGATTGTACATTTTTTTTAACTAAGTGGGCACCGTTAACTTGCCCACTTCCTTTTTGTTTATCACATATAACCTTAAAAATTGACCTGAAAAACTACAAAGATACCGGTCGTTCCGCCGAGCTCTGCGAACTTGGTTAGAAACACAATTTAGTAGTAGTAGTAAAAGAGAATTTATTGTCAATACGTTATACATTGTGATTTTTTTCCTTATGCGGTACATAATTGTTTACAGTATGTTCGAGCTTATTACAATGTTATGTATTGCCAATAGGCCATCGACCGGAGTCCTTCAGCCTTGTCTGTCTGTTATCTTGAGCGTATATAAAAAAAAATATAAATAGAAATATGTTTACATATAAAAATTATAACTTTCTTATGTCTAGTGAACGTCTGCCATTAGATCAAGTTGTTGTTTTAGTGTTAGAGCTGGGTGTTTCGGTGTGCGATTTGCGTTCGGGGTTGGAGGAAAACAAAGGTCTTTGATATTATCTATCTGATTTTTGGCGAATTTTTTAGACAGCTGCTCGGTACGTGTTAATATAGGCGTGATGCCTGTGAGCTCGTAAAGTAGTGAGTTGGGCGGGTTGTGTAAAGGGTTTGCCGGGTGTCGTATTCGCGTTAGGCTCCGCATTGCACAGGTTTCCGCAGTTTTAAGTTTTTTTAGTGCATTATTTTTGCAATTCAGGAGGAGTGGATGTGCATATTCAATGATCGGGCGACAGATGCATTTATAAATTTTTGTAAGGTGTTTGATATGGAGGTTCCGATTTTTGAAAGTAATGCTTCTAAAATGAGCAGCTCTTGATTTTATTTTGGTTTTGCATTTTTCCAGGTGCAGGTTGAAATTTAATTTTTGGTCGATGTAGACGCCTAGATATTTAGCCTGGTGAATTGGGGTGATTTCTACATTATCCATGTGGATTTTGGGTGAGCATGGTCGTATTTTGTGGTTGAATATTATTAGTTGTGATTTTTGCGGGTTTGGTTTAAGCCTCCATTTATTAAACCAGGTTGTTGTTTTTTGAACTGAGCTTTGAAGTGCTTTGGCGCAAGTATTTACATTGGTGTTGTGAGAGATTAGGACAGTATCGTCGGCGAATTGTAAAATATAATTATCTGGATGAAATTCTTCTTTGTTAGATAAGTTGTAGTTGTACATGTCGTGGCAATAGATGTTATATAAAAGTGGCGAAAGTGGTGAACCCTGAGGGACTCCTTGCTCTGGATTGAAAGTGTTAGAAGTTGTCCCTTGAATTTTTACCGCTAGTTGTCGTAAATGGAGGAAGTTTTTAATTGTGTGGATTAAGTATTCCGGACATTGTAGTAGGTGGAGTTTAAACAAAAGACCTTTATGCCAAACGCTATCAAATGCTTTGGTTATATCCAAAAATAGAGCTGTTGTTTTTTTATTCGATAGGTTGGCGGCAACAACATTTGATGTTAGGATGGTAAGTGCGTTTAGTGTTGATTTCCCGCCTTGAAAACCGAATTGATATTTTGGAATGCTCTCTCCTATTGATTTTTCTATTCTGGATTTTACAATTCTCTCAAATAATTTCCCTAGAGTTGGTAATAGCGTGATCGGTCTGAAGTTATTCACTAGGCTATGGTCTTGATTTGGTTTAGGAATTGTGATAATTAATCCTATTTTCCAGAGCCGAGGGAAGTGGTGATTTTCGAGACAGAAGTTGAATATATCTATGATGAACTGATGAATTCTTCGTGTAAGCTTCTTGATGATGGTTATCGGTATGTTGTCGATGCCTGGGGACGTGGCTTTGCATTTTTTTTAGGATTTTGTCAAATTCTCTTCTCGTAACCTTCGTGATTTCTTGATCCCGGTCGCGTTGTTGGTTGAAATATTCTTCGTACCAGTTGGTCACTTCTCTTAAGTTTTCCTCGTCGAAGTGCGGATCTTCACCCATGGAGTACGTTTCTTTGAAGTGTTCTGCGAAGGCTTTAGCTTTTTCAATGCTCCCAGTTAAAAGCGTCCCGTTGTAATTGATGTGTGTTGATGCGATGTGATCTTTTTTATATTTGGTGAGTCTTCTTACAATTTGCCAGTAGTTTTTACCTTGCGCTCTTCGGATTGCTTCGCATGCGTTTAGCCAAGTGTGCGTCTTGAATTGGAGAATCATTATTTGTACGTTTTTATTGTACGTGTTGAGTTGCGTTTTGAATGTGTTACAGTGTTTTTTTTTGTATTCTCTATATAGTTGACGTTTTATTTTTATTTGCCTGATGATAAATGGTGGGAGGGAGTGTTGATAGAATTTCTGTTTTGATATTGGAGTGTTATTCGTGATCGTTTCGCTTAGAAACTTATTGAACGCTTCAATATTTTCTTCGTTGATTGTTTCTGTTGCATGTGAGTCCAAGAAGCGGTTGATGTTTTCGTTGATAGAATTTATGTCCGCTTTGTTGAAGTTAAGTTTTTCCGTTTTGCTTGATGGGATTAGCGGTTTTTTCATGTCGAGAGTTATCAGGAGCGCTAGGTGATCCGAGCCAATGTCTGGAATGGCCTCAATGTGGGTGAAGTTATTTTTTAAATTTTGTGTGCAGAATATAAGGTCCGGCGAGGTATCTTTATTGTTCGCCATTATGAAGGTCGGTGGTGTATTTATTCTTGTAAAGTTGGAGCTTTGTAAAAAGTCAGAGATTTGGGCGCGTTTTCGTCGGTTTGGATTAAAGTCTCCTAGGAGAATGGCGTATTTGTATATTTTACATTTTATGAACACTGTATTTTCTATTTCGCTGCTGTTGTGTACATACACCAGGAAGATGTGTAGTCTTTCTTCCAAAAACGGGATAGATACATGGAGCGCATTGTTCATAGGATTGTTCATCCTGGGAGGATTTTCTTTTCTCATTTTTGTTTCCGGGCTGAATTGCAGGATTGCACCTCCTCTTAAATTTGCATTGGCTACGTTACCATGTTTTGTAATTATCGCCCAGTCCCTGTGGTTGATGTTCGTGGTTGGTTTATTTTTGGTTTCGACGAATGCTGTACAATTAATTTGGTATTCTTCTATTATATGTTTGATGAGCAGGCTCTTGTTATTGTAGCAGTTAACATTAGCATATAAAAGTTTAAGAGCCATTGTTAGCTATATTGCAGCATGATCCTTGCAGCGGTTGGGTGGGTGAAGGGGTTTCTGGGTTGTCGAGATCAACCATCAGGATGTACATCCAATTTCCCGTAAAGATTACCGTCGTCTCGATGTTCAATTCTTTGATAAAGCGTTTTTTGAGCTTTTGTATAAGTTCCTCTCTGTTGGTTGTCGCTGGTTTGTTGATTTTTCTTGAGTAAGTGTTTATTATGGTGTCGTGTGCTGTGATTGGTTTGTGGATTCGATTGTTGGTCAGGGATAAGTCGATTTCGCTGCTTTTCTTATTGAGTAGTTTGACCTGTGTATTGGGAATGCCTTCGATTGGTTTCGTGGGACGTTTCGGGCATTTAATTGACCAAGACACGTGGTCCGTTGTTTTGCAGGTGGTGCACTTGATCGGTAGATTCTCGGTGCATTTATCTGTGCGGTGTTCTCCTTCGCATTTGCTGCACAGAGCGCTATTTGGGCAATTAGCGGTGACGTGCGTGAATTGCGCGCATTTAGCGCATGGAAGGGGGAGAGGCGGCGGTGGGCTACTCGCTTCGGCTCGAAAATGCTTGCTTAGTAGATAAACTCCTTCGTTCATCAGTTTGTGAAACGCGTTCGAGTCGCCTGTGATTACCCTTACCAGTGTAGTGGGCTTCGAAGTCGCGCGGGCGATAATCCGCTTACAGAATCGATGCGCGATGTTATTGTCTGTCAACGCCTGGCTTATTGATTCGTCATCGATCTCGTAGTCCACTCGAGTTATAACGGCCGCGAAAGTTTCGGGTGGGGGGGCCGTGCTCTGATTTTTCGCGTGTTCGACCGTTTCGGAGAAGCTATCTATCTTTTTGTCTTGGACAAGCTTGTTTAAGAGGGACGTCAATTTTTCTTTTGCGGTGTTTGATTTGAGCAGAAATCCCTTGGTTGTTTGTAGGATGACGTCTCTTGAGAGTGGTGATGCGATGGCCCAGCATTTTGCCATTTCGACTCGTGAATTGAATCTACTTGTGTTGATGAAAAAGTAGAACTTGAACACTTCAGGGTGCCTATTGATTTGCTTTTCCTTTGGCTTCGGTGTTTTTTCTTTCGTGATTAGCGGGAGAGGGTTCTTGATTTTCGGGATCGTCCCTGTTGGCTTCGTGGCTTGGGAGTCAGATGAAGAGCTCTGGGGGTCGATAGGCTTTTTCCGTTTTTTTGGTGGCCTCCCTCTGGGTCTTACCGGGGTAAATTCCGATATCGTGGAGTGATCGGAATCGGGTTCCTCCGTTTTCGATCCCTCCCCCTCTTCCATTGCCTGCTCGTACATCGTCACTGCACACTATATACTGCCACTATCACCATAACATAGACTCGCGGAGCGAACTGTAAATACGTCTGCTCGGTACCGAGGTTCGGTTAAGACTGAAACACAATTTAATTTCATACACACTACATTATTTTCTCATAACCCAACTAAAAAAGACGCGCACATCCGAGACTGTCAAAAAAGCCACACTGACAAGATGAGAGCGAGCTGGTCACCTAACCGATCGTCGTGAATTTATCGGCATGCCGTCGCTGTGTACGTGCGACTCTCTGCACGTATATGCGAGGGGACAAATCGGTGCAGTTGTGTGAGTGGGGACAAATCGCAAATACTCCCAGATATCAGCATTGCCGGCACCGATTTTATCGAAACAGGTCTCATTAAAAAGAGAAAAATAAATAAAAAATATTGACGCTGATACATTTTGCGTCCGTGACATGTTGCTTAAGATAATTAAAGTTAAAGACGAGATGTGAGTGAGGAGGTAACGCGCCATGCACGTATATGCGAGGGGACATTTTCGTGCCGATGCGTGAGTGCGGACGAAAATTTTTGACAGATTCTGAATTTCAAGTGGCCAGATATTAGCATTGCGGGCATCGATTTTATTGAAACAGGGCTCATTAGAAAGAGAAAAAAAAAAAAAAAATATTGGACCTGACACATTTAGCATCCGCGAAGTTTTGACTGAGATAATTCGAGTTAGATTTCGTAGCAGACGAAAAAAACGCGAGCTTGCTGTAAATAAGAGTGCGCTAGCGTCTCGGTCGTATAAGGCATATGAGTTTTTTTAAGTCTTGGCGTCGAGACGCTACCGCGTCTCTTGATATTCTTTTTGAGAGGAATATAATCCTGTCGAGAGGAATGTAATCCTGTCGAGAGGAATATATTCTTGTCGAGAGGAATGTAATCCTGTCGAGAGGAATATATTCTTATCGAGAGGAATATATTCCTGTCGAGAGGAATTTATTCTTGTCGAGAGGAATATATTCCTGTCGAGAGAAATTTATTCTTGTCGAGAGGAATATGTTCCTGTCGAAAGAATTTATTCTTGTCGAGAGGAATATAATCCTGTCGAGAGGAATATATTCCTATCGAGAGAAATATATTCTTGTCGAGAGGAATATATTCTTGTCGAGAGGAATATATTCCTGTCGAGAGGAATATATTCCTGTCGAGAGGAATATATTCCTGTCGAGAGGAATATATTTCTGTCGAGAGGAATATATTCCTGTCAAGAGGAATTTATTCTTTTCGAGAGGAATATGTTCCTGTCGAGAGGAATTTATTCTTGTCGAGAGGAATATAATCCTGTCGAGAGGAATATATTCCTATCGAGAGGAATATATTCCTGTCGAGGGGAATATATTCTTGCCGAGAGGAATATAATAATCCTGTCGAGGGGAATATATTCCTGTTGATATCCTGATACATGCATGTAGACGGAAGAAAAAATTACTTTGAATTTTACAGGTAAATTACTTTTTAATTTACAGGTAACAATGGGCAAAGCAAAAAAAAAGGAAAAAATTCGAAAAAAATACAGCGCAGCGGATTTGCAAAACGCTCTTGCTGCACTCAAGAAAGGAGCGACTGTGAGAGGCGTAAGTCGACAATTTGGGATTCCGAGAGTAACCCTGGCCTACAAAGCAACGGGAAAGCTGCCGATGGACAAAAACTCGGGTCCGTCTACGGTGCTATCGAAGGAGGGAGAAGCGCGGCTCGTAGCGTGGATGATTCACGTGAGCAAAATGGGATTTCCGGTCACGAAGGCTCAGCTATTCAGCTCCGTCGAACATCTTGTCACTGAATTGAAGCGTGACAACCCCTTCATTAATAATCGACCGGGCCGAAAATGGTATGAAGGCTTCCTCGCGCGTCACCCCGAGTTATCGCAAAGAGTCCCGCAAAATTTGACGAAATCTCGTGGGTCTGTAACCGAGAATGCGCTTCGCCGCTGGTTTTCCGAAGTGAAGGACTATCTCGACGAGAACGGACTGAGCGACATCGATGGATCCCGTATTTTTAATTGCGACGAGACGGCATTTTGTTTACATCCGAAGGGCGAAAAAGTAATTGTACAAAAAGGCGAAAAGGCGGTTTATACGCTAATTAACGGCGACGAAACGGAGTGCCTGACGACCTTAGTAATGACGAATGCGCATGGGACCCTTGCGCCTCCGATGGTCGTTTTCGCGTACGAGAGGATACCGGCGCGTATCATCGCGAGCATACCGGAAGCCTGGGGCGTCGGCAAGACCGAAAACGGCTGGATGATCGGGCAGAGCTTCTTTGAATATATAGCCAACGTTTTCGATCCGTGGGTGACGAAGAACAATATTGAGCGACCAATTGTTCTTTACGTCGATGGGCACACGTCCCATTTAACAATGGCCCTGAGCGACTTTTGCGCTGCTCGCGAAATAACGTTAATCGCGTTATTTCCAAATGCGACGCATATATTGCAGCCACTTGACGTCGCTTTCTTCCGACCACTGAAAGGAGCGTGGAGGCAGTCAACTGTGCAATGGAGGATCGACAACAACGGAGGTCGCATGAAGAAGGAGGATTTCGCTCCACTTCTCGAGAAAACTCTGCAAAAATTAAACGCAGCGCAGATAATTTCCAGCGGTTTTAGAGCTTGCGGGTTGCATCCACTCTCAGCCGACGCCGTGAATTACGAAAAACTGATTGGCTGTAAATCGTCGGAGGACATCGAAGAATCAATCGAGACCGTGCAACGTGAAAAGAACGACGGCAACGTGTTGCGAGAGTTGGAAGGATCCATCGACCCGGAAATCCTGGAGATTTTCAAACAGTGCGAGAATCAGGAGAGTTGGAGCGGCGATCCGAATCATACGAGCCTGTTTCTAGTTTGGAAGAATTTTCGACGACGTATATAATCCACCTCTTTCCTTACACCGTTTCTAACAACTTTTTTGTTTCTAACTGTCCCTAAAATTCTTCTAACCATTCCTTTGTTTCCGTTAACTAATTTTATACACTGTAACGTAACGTCCTATCCCCTGAAGGGAATTTGAATTCGGACGTTCGTACACGGCCGCAGCATGTAAACACGCCAACGGGCGACCAAGCCGTCCGCGCATCGGCGACGCCAACCGTCGCGCTACGTCACCAACGGCTCGCCCGCGTAGAGTGGGGACACTCACTCTATATAAGCGCGCCGCCCGTGGACCAAAGGATCATTCCAATTTCCACTTTCCTACCGAAAGCATCTCCAGTATTCCATTTGCGAGTATCATTCCTCGATACCCGCAAATTCTCTGAGCAAAGCCCAGGCTCACCTAGTTCATTAAGGCTCCTTCATGTTGTCCTGCGATATCGTGTCGCCCGACAAAATTTCCCTCACCTTTATTTTGTGTCCTGCGATATTGTATCGTCCGACAGAAAATCCAGCATCTCCATTTTTGTCCTGCAATATTGTATTGCCCGACAAAATTATCCCTCATTCCGTGTGTCCTGCGATATCGTATCGCCCGACCGAAACTCCAGCATCTCATTTTTTTTTGTCCTGCAATATTGTATTGCCCGACAAAACTCCCATCATCCTTCGTGTCCTGCGATATCGCATCGCCCGACAAAGAAAAACCCGGCCCCTCCATTTTGTCCTGCAATATTGTGTTGCCCGACAAAATTAGTCCTCCTCTTGTCCTGCGATATCGCATCGCCCGACAAAAATCTCCTTTCCTTGGCCCTGCGAAATTGTATCGCCCGGCACTGAAAATCCCCTTCCCCCTCTGTGCTGCGATATCGCATCGCCCGACAAAGGGACCTGCATCCTTAATATTATCTGCGCCGCGATATTGTATCGCCCTGCAAATAATTCCGAACCAATCTCGATTCCCAGAAAAGATCCGACCCGCATTACCCGCCTAGTATCCTTCCCGAAATAATCACAAGACAATTCGTCCCACTGACCTAGTTTCGATCCTGACCATCCTTAAAGTCATAATCATATCTCTCTATTTATCCGTCTCCTAAATTGCCCTCCCGCATATAAACAAAAACTCCAATATAATTCGGCAATTTGCGCACGGGCTGGAGTATCGTACTCCCCTCCGTCCGCGTCGACCAAAAAGACTTCGCACTCACACAATACGCCAGCCGTTATTTATCAGAACTGCTATCAACAGTCTGATCGTTATTAACAATTGATTGTTGAATTAAAGACCTTTGCCTAAAGTAAAAGATCGAGCGGTGGAATCCTCTCGCAGTCGAGAGCACGTGCCGAGCCCAGCCGTCGGTGGTCTGCACGCCTTGTTCGGTCATAGGCGGTTTACCTCGGACGACGTAACA
This sequence comes from Itoplectis maculator, assembly GCA_964034905.1. Classification (NCBI taxonomy): domain Eukaryota; kingdom Metazoa; phylum Arthropoda; class Insecta; order Hymenoptera; family Ichneumonidae; genus Itoplectis; species Itoplectis maculator. The sequence goes on from CAXITY010000106.1 coordinate 56,684, forward strand.
ATAGGGCAATAAAAGGATTAACTCGAGAAATTCTCCGAATCGGTCGAAATAAAGTTTCGAATTTCGAGCAGCGATATTATAATCATTTCTGATATCTGCTCGGCGTGAGATCTCGTCTCTAATTTCTCTCCAACTTTCAACGTTGTTTAAACAATTCGTCGCAGATCCTTATTGTTCATATTTCTGATCTTAATCCTCCAGTCTATTACCCAGCCAATAGAAAAAATCCCATTTCGTTTCGAGTCGTCGTTCTGTCACAATAATTCAATCTTCTGATTCATTTCATCCTTCAGGTCCAGTGATGAATCTCGTTCGAAATAAAGTAGAACGTCTGAGGACTTTAAAATTAAATCTCTAAATTAGAATCTCTTGAAACTCGACACGGATAAACGAGTATTTTGGCCTTGAGCAGTGCAAGCTCCACGTGTGAACATCCAGTAAGCACGTGAATTTAACGTCATTTATTTTTTTTTCTTTACTTTCGTCTTTCGGGAATTCCCGTTTCAGAAAAAGTCCCTTGCGGCAACCTATGCCATAAAACTTTACTCGAGAAAACCAACAATTCCAAATCACTTGGCCTTGAGCAGCGCAAGCTCCACGTGTGAACGTCCGCTGAGCACGTGAATTTAACTTCATTATTTTTTTTATTCGTTTTCTCCAGGTTGATCCTGTTTCATCTTCGTTTACAACGACATTCTTTCTTTTATTACATAAAATTCTACTCAAATTCCTCTATCATTCCTTGTCTCCAGTGATGAAGAGGATACCACGTTTTCGGATGAGTGTATCATCTGAGGTGACTTCCTAATTCCCAAAAATTGCTATCCCGGTCCAGCACATGACCTCTTATTCTTAAAAAATCATTCAACCTTCGCGACCTTCGTCTACCGACAAAACGCGAAAAGTTTCAACACAGAATTCACCGGAAATTCGGATCGAATTCAAAATTCAAATTCCTCACTTCCCAACGAGTCAGAGATCGAGATCAGTCCCCAGACATCAGACGTCAGAGATCAGAGAGAGAGAGAGAGAGAGAGATCGAAGTCAAGCAGAGCCGGAGAAAGATCGAGTCCAAGGAGAGAGAGAGCACATGGACACCGACAAAGAAACTGCGCCCAGCGTTCCAGAGCATGTGCTTGTAACGGAGAAGGACGACGTTCTCGATTTCAATTATAATGAAATCTTCAGGCTCGACGACAATACGGATTTCGGTAACATTTATTCTGTAAATATTTTCAAAAATGTATGCTGAAAGTATCGTGTATTTATAATTTTTTTTTTGTATTGTAGAAGCCTGGACCGGAGATTTCGAAGGCGAATCTCTGCAGGACGCAGGGTTTTGTTTTGAATTGGGAGATACCAATGAGTCCACGAGCAGCATTGCAATACTTGACCCGGAAGTCCATCCAAGTATTGACGAGGTTATTATTGACGGGCTGCATAATGTACTATCAAAAGGTAATAGTCGTTATCCTCGGACGGATTGATAACATAATTTGCTCGTTTTCTATTGTGACAGGAAATTTAATCTAACATATCCTCGACGTCGGAACCGCGAATCGGCTCCTCGACAACGAATAAAATTTACTTTAAGTCGCGCGAATTTGTCTGTCCACACGACGCTTACCGCGAACCGTCGGCGCATTAACACATGCGTGCGCCCAACCGACACCTCGACCGCGTAGGATACGGACCAATTAGGACGAAGGGCCGGTCGAAACGCGTTACGCGTAACGCACGACGTCGCACGATCGAGCGACGATCGTCACTGTCCCGCCGACGTCTGTAACGGGCAGTCACGTTACATCTCGAGGAGTCTCGCATATTTTGTCGACCTATTATTTGATTATTTGAATTTATATCGAATTGCTCTGTGTTCCGACGACTATTTCGTCGGTCATAATTGTGTTTTGTCGACTGTTGTTCGACGCATTATCCTGTGAATTTGTGAACCACTCGTCTATTGAAGGGGGTGGAATTGATTCGACAATTAAGTCGAGCGAACTGACGGTGATCGTCAAATAAAACGCAGCGATTGTAAGTAACCTTTGTCTATCTGTGTTCTTTACTTCTCGCTTACCATTGCAATTTCCCTCGGGTCTCCAGCGGAACCCCATGCGATCCGTAGCTAGCCGAAGAATATTATCATTTCAAATTAACGTTGTCAATTACGGAAATTGACTGGCGCCTAACAAATCTATATTTAATTTATTTCGTCAAATCAGAGCCCCGGCAGCCCTTGACCCAGGCCGCACCGGGTGGAATATTTGTCAAAGTTGTACGCGACAGGTATTCGGTCTCACTATGCATGCCCATGAATTCTTTATTTAATCGCTTTTTTTTATCAATCTAGAAGCTTGCACCGGTCTTGACCAAAACGAGTCTCTGCTGGTCTCGATTATCGATGCCGAACCAGTGCCCGGAACGACCGAGGCTGAACCAGCGCCAGGACCTAGTGACGCCGATAAAAATGCCAAATCACCATTCGATTCGGCATTGTTTTGGCCTGATGCATCGAAAACCAGCGAGAAAAAAAAATCTAAGATGTCGAAGGGAGCCTGTGATTCTTCGACGAGCCGCCAGAAAAATCCTCCGGAAAAAGTACCGAGTGTGGTAACGTCTGCGGCATGGCGTAGCTGGCAGCAATCGAAGGAAGAAAAAAAACGAAAGGAAAGAGAGGAGATCGAGGAGCGAAAAAAAAAACGACAAGAAGCTGCGGTTCAAAAACGCCTCAAATTAGCTGCGGAAAAGGAAATAAGGCTACGAGAACAAGAGGAGAAAAGGAAGGAAAAGGAGAGAATAGCGGAAGAAAAGGCGAAAAAAAAACTACAACAGAAAGAAGATCGGAAAAAGAAGAAAGAAAAAGCAGCTGAAGTAAAAAGAAGTTGAGAGGAGTTGTAAAAAAAAATGTACAAAAAGTTAATATATATTGTTTTTATTTAATGTTGCAAACGTGTTCCAGTTTTCATACGTGATTTGACAATAAAAAAAAAAGTGTAAACAGCGTATTTTTACAATTTTCCATCTCCTTCGTACTTTTTTAATTCAATAAAATAACGGCAGGCTTAAGTTATTGACGGGATTGTGACTCACTACGCGACGCTGGCCACTAATTGGAACGATGAGCAGCCACTAACGGGTACGAGTCGGTATCGAGGGGCCACTAATAGGAGTATTTCATTATATTTGTTATTTTATTTATACTCGTGTAAATAATGTTAAAAATTAATAATTTAAGGGTGCTTTGGTCAGCTCACATTCCCCTCTTTCAAATGGACTCAGTTTCCTTCGTAATATATTTACTGGTCCGTTAATATTTCGAAGTTTCTTTTCGACCGCTCTTAAACTGCTACTAATAGGTACATTTACCTTACAAGATTGTATTATAAATGATGATATACAGGTATTTATAGTGTGACCGTGGATTTTATGTCCACGTCCACCTTCGCCCTATCCGTTTAATCACCGTCACCCGAGAGCTGTTGGGCGCCAGCTAATTTTTATTTTCCGCGAAATTAGCAAAACGCGTTCGCAAAACGTAACCTAAACGAAACTGAAACGAAACTTAAAGGCTCTGGTGACTAAACAGACGGTTTACGGTATACCACGGGTCGCTCAGTGTGCAAGGTTATGGAGAGAGGGCATGGGTGGCCAAATGACGGACGGGCGCGTCACCCGAAAAATGAAAACGTAACGCCAAAATTAAGTATTTAACAGATTTGCTTTAATGAATGGGGGTTCCTTCCCAATGAAAATTCGGATTATACAAACACGTCAAGTCCAATATTTTCGTAACACAACCTTATAATTAAGCGGAAGAAAACGAGAACTCTGGAACGGAGCGGTAGCGTAACGGTAACGTGACGGAAGCGGAAAGTAATCAGCGGTAATGAGCGGTAACGTGACGGAGCGAAACGCAATCAGCGGTAATTAGCGGTAACGTAACGGAGAATTACCAAAAAAAAGGCATCGGTAACAAACGATACAGAACGGTAACAGCGAAAATTAAATTAGCCGAACGAGAGCAGCGAACAGAGAGCGATAGCAGAACGAGAGCAGCAGAATAGAGATAGCGGAACGAGAGTCGCCAAAAGGGAGCGATAGAATTCGGGACGGTAACATGGCCGTCGGCGCGGCCGAAGCCGCGCCGAGAACGCGAGAGCGCTACGCCGAACCTCACCGTACGACAGCCGAGAGCAGAGAGAGCTTTCGCGTGGGGCGAGAGTACCTCGGGAGCCGCGAGCATGCGCGCTCGGTCCTTCCCCCCACTCTACCTCTAAACTACGATCGCCGCGGAGCGGCGAGCGTATTACCCGACCCAAAAACGTAGCTAAACGGGAATTTGACCGAGACGATGTTCGCTCGGGAAAGTTTCCGAATCAGCGCGGCGGTTTTCAAACAGATTTGCTCTCCGGGGCGGGTGAGAAAAATAATAAACGTAACAACGAAACCTTAAATGAACGTAAACGGTAAACGGAAACGGAAATGCGATCTGGCGATCCGCAGCAGTCGAACGATCGCGAGTTCGCCACTGCGGCCTTCCAACGGAAAACGTATCTCAACCCAATATTTTTCTCATCCACCCGTAACAAGGGAGCGTCGGAATTTCACCGATCCTCTGCAATATAATATTGATACACCTGAGAGGATCTCACCGAGTGCGTCGGGTAGCCGCTTTGTTGGCTCTGAACTGCGACGAACCCGGTGACCTGACCGCGAGATCGTCACTGATTCCACATACGAGAACTCTAAATTCGAATCATAAAACCGATAATTCACGGTAACGCAAACTATCACAGACAAAAAGATAACTGCGATAGCTTAATCGAGAACGGAAAATATATTCGAAGACGGAAAAGTCCGGATGCGCTAATTCCGACGAAGCTGCAAAATCAGCGGGACGCCCTCGTTGTTCGGTGGCTGTGACCTTGGGGCAAGGAATCTCAGAATTGCTGTCACAAAATATATCGGTCAGAAAAAGGTTTACCGAAACGCTGGGTTGCTACAATTTATGTCCGCAACTTGATCAGATAGGCAGCTCGGTCGGACTGATCGGTTATGTTTGGAAATCAATAACAGAAAACTTTTTGTTAATTTCATACATTTTTATGTATGTATAATTAAGTATATTTTCCGATAAATATTTTTTCAAGTTAAATTGGATTGGCGCAAGAAAATGATCATCATCTGGGACACGGCCGTTATGATTCAAGTCACTAATCGGGTAAAGATGTAAGACGGCATGGGTCAGTGTTTGGATCTTTGATAGGGCATAAAATAGGCCATATGAGAAAATCGCAGGACACTAATCGGATCTTTGGCATAACAGTAATATTACTTCAAAATGATAAAAAATAGAAAAGTAACACTCGTTTGAGGTAGCAAAAACTCTAAGCTGTTAACGGAGGAGGGCCGCGCGTGGTCCTCGTGCGTTATCGTCGTGAGGGCGTCGCGGGACGTGGTGGGGGAAGTCTAAGTACACTCACACAATTTACGGAAATATCAGCTGATTATTTAATTCATGCTCGTTCGAGCGGAAAGACAAAATGAGTTGGCTGGTACGCCCGCGCTCCGATTTTCTCGTAACGCCAAACACAAAGTTTAATTTTAATTCTCGTTCGCTCGGTCTCGCGCACTCGCTACGCCGCTTCCGCACTCGCTCACTCTCACGGTGTCCACGCTCTCTCACTCTCACCCGCTCCAGCGCACTCGTCGTGACACTCTCGCTCGCTCGCTCAGATGCACTCGTCGTGTCTTTCTCGCTCCAACGTTCGCGCTCGGTTCCGTAGTTGTTGGCACGCTCGCTCGCACGTCTCGCTTCTCGCTCGCTCACGTTCCAACTAACTCCGCACGCTCTATGGCGCGGGATCCCTCCCCCCTCGCCTCGCCCCCTTCCCGGCGATCCCCCTATCGCACGCGCTCTTTCTCCTCGATCTGCGCTCTCATCCGCTCACCTCGCATCCCGACGTACGCGTATATTTCTCACTCCAACTAAGTTTTACAGCAATACCTTTAATTTCAATTAATTTGCTATTTATATCAATTTTTTGCTTCAACAACACCGTGCTGAGCTTAGAAGGTCACTAATTGGGTCATTCACTTTCATCGCGGCGCGCTGTCACAGCCAGCGTCTTTCCTGCGCATTCTAACGTGACGATTAGGTGCGTACATGTGTTAATCCGCCGACAGTCCGCGGTGAGCGTGTCGTAGAACAGTCGAATTCGCGCGACTTACGATAATTTTAATTTGCCGCGAATATTGTCAAGTCGATTCGCGGTTCCGACGTCGAGGCAACCTAATCCAAATTATCCTGTCACAATTCAGAAAAGTAAACGAATCATTTCCATCGGAACTAAAAATGACGTTGTCGGAAGATTTCTTAAACAATTTTATTTTTCGGCCATTTTGTTAATAACATTTTGAAATTATTATTATGCTAAATTAATTTTTTCAGCACCTATAATATACACGGTTTTTTTTTTTAAATTTCATATTATCGAGAAGTATTGGTCATTACTTCTCATTTTTCGAAAACTTATGCGAAGTGAGCGTGAAGCGACAGAACTACCTTAACCGATCGTCGTGAATTCATCGGGTTGTCACCGCTGTATACTCGCGGCTTTGTTCACGGATATGCGAGGGGACACATTTTACGATTATGTGAGTACTGAGACAAGTCATGAATATTGTCAGATATCAGCATTACGAGAACCGGTTTGATTGAAACAGGTCTCATCTGAATGAGAAACAAAATAATTGAACCTGATACACTTGGCGTCCTCGCTATGCTGCGTCAGGAGGAGGTAAAACGACATACACGTATTGTGACGAAACAGCCTTACCCCCAGGCAAACCTGCCGCATTTTCCCGATAACCCGAATCGACCTGTGATATCACAGAGAATTCGGGTATCGATCGCCGATCGACGAAATCTCCCGGGGTCAGGGCGCGCGTGCGAGCCATTTCAAATTAACCGAAACGGCTGACCCGACGCTCCTTGAAGGCTTCCCCCACACGACGGACTAGGGTATAAAAGCGCGAGCCCCAGCACGCGCCACTCACTATTAAAGTAACGACGCGTAATCAGCAAACACGAATGACTCCATGTCTCGAGCTCTGCTCCGAAACACGAGTTGTGGTGAGCTGTGAGCCCTGACATAGTGTCAGCCCTCATTTATCCTAGTAATCTTACGAGTTTCATTCTACAATTATCATCTGGCAAAACAAATTTCATAAAGTGAGCCCTGGCATTGTGTCAGCCCTCACTTTTCTTTTATATCAATTATTTTTTTTTACCAGATTTTCTCATTGAGCCCTGCTATCGTGGCAGCCCTCAATGTCACTAATTCAAGTTTTCATTCCGTAATTATTCACATTTGTCTAATATCCTTCTGTGCTGCTGGCTACTTGCAATAGCCACCAGGTCCGACAATATAAAAAGAAACCCTCCTTTTCCCCGAACGTGCCCCCGTCATAGTGCCGGCCGTACGTTCCCTCCAAGTCAGGGGTCTATTTTCAATCAACTTATTTTCTGGAATATTCAAATCCTGAGCCGGTCAAGTCCTGAGCCGGCTCCTTCTGATGGCAACGTGCCCTCTCACAAGAATGTTTAAGTAAAATCTTTTGTCCCTAGCGCTTCTCGCTAGCATAAGCCATTTATTGAAGGTAAATTAAATAAACAAGAAATCAATAGATTTCATATAATTGTAATAATCCGACGCTTCCCGTCAACTATAGTAAGCTGTCGATGATGAACCTGTCTCTTAGCTGATTGTTAAATCAGCTAGTGATACTCTGAGGTAGTAAAGATTCTAATCTCTAAAATTAGCTATTCCCTCAATTGCTCGTCCAGCACGTGAACCAAAAAAAAAAAAAAAAAAAGATTCTCCTTTCCGATCCTGTGTAAAGCGCGGAGCGGAAAGGAAGAAGTTACAGTATACGTGTTGGGGACAAATCGACGCGATGTGTGAGTGCGGACAAACTCGAAAAAACTTCCTGACCGTTTTGAGACAAACATTTACGGGATATCAGTATTGCGGAAACAGATTTTATTGAAAGTGGGCTCAATCAAAAGAGAAAAACATATAAATTGGACCTGATATGTTTGGCGCCCGAGACGTGTTGTTTCCGATAATTCGGGATATATTTTCGTAGCAGGTAAAAGAGCCAACGTTAGGTAAATAAGAATAGCGCTAGTGTCTCGGTCAGGACATGGAGCCAAAATTCTTTATTTTTAGGCACTCACGTTTTAAAAAAACGCACCAGGAGTGCCTATTGAAATCGCTTTCCTGGGTCTAAATTAGGTTTTAAAGGACAAAAATTGATATATTTCAAATGTATTAACTTTTTTTAGTTCAGATATCTTTAACATAGTAAAATACATATTCTTGACATAAAATAATAAGGAAATTGCATTACTAAAGATATTTTTTACAGCGGACCAGATTTTGTGTTACCCGGACGTCCGTATCACTCAGTGGCTCTGGACTGAACAGACCGAACAAGTTAAAATTTGGAATATTTCTTAGTCTAGCACTGGAAAGTATGCCCATGAAGTATGGTAATTTTCCAATAATTTTATACAGGTGTTTATTTCAAGAATATTTGCGTCTTTGGGTCTCAAATTGTGTCCGGAGCCCAATCTCCGCTGTCAACCCAAGAATTTGGCTGAAACTTGCTACAAAATTCTAAAATACCTTAATTCTCATACACTTTTTTTAGTTTTTCCCCTACACTTTTTTTAAGGGGTGAATACCTATCACCAAAATAAAAAAATTACATTTTTAATTACGCATATGTGTACAAGTGAATATTTTCCCACTGCGTACTTGACTTTGGCTATAACTTGCAGCATACTCATATTTTATCTCAATTCAGATGTTTCTTCTCTTATATTTGCCATAAGATCATTTTAGAGTGGTAATTACCTGCATTAATACTGTAACGAGTCCCCATCGTCCACCTACTTTTTTCCTATCGTCTCGAATCCCCGTACCGTTAACCCATGGGCCTGCATGCCTAATTTATCGCTTCCTGCCCCGCGGCTCGGCTCAACGCCGCGCGCTACATCTCAAGAGTTCCCTAAAACGCAGCTGTTATCGTCTGCATGACGATACTGCCAGTTACGCGGCCTACGTGACTTTTCCCCAAATTCCTCTCCTACGTTTCTTTTTATCGCCTGTTCCCCACGTGGGCCTCGCCTAATCAGCTGACCGCCTTTCTCCGGAAACCGACCACACGTGCGCTTTTTCCCGCCGAACCTTCTAGGCTCTCCCAAAATTACTCCCCACCAAGACCCCTTTTTTCCCACAGTTCTATCCCTTATAAACACCTCCCGCGTTATTTCGTTAGTCAGTAAGCCCGCAACAACGAAACTGTAAGCTCGTCAATAAAGACTTTGTAATTTCAAAAAGGGTGTCAACCGCGTTTCGTCCGTCCAAATACCGCGCTTCGTAGCCGAGTTGGCTACTCCTCGAATAAAATCCTTTCCTCACCCATCCGCGACATCACAATTGGTGCTAAGTGTGGGGTGTGCCAACTCCAAGTGTTAGAAGCATTAGAACGACGAGACAACACCAGGAATCTACAAAGGGAAAAGAGCAACACTGGACTCAAACAAAAAATCGGTGAGTAAAAACCAATTTACTCAATACCGCGATCCTGTCAGCATCGCAACCGATTCAGAGACAAGCTCAATAAAAACACACACTATGTCGGTCTCTAATGTGAGCGAATCCCTGAAAAACGCGATAAACAAAGTGCTCGATCGGCAAAATGAAAAGGAAGTGCGCGAAAACGAACAATTCTCGCGACCGGAAAGTGTCACATCTGAACAATTCGAAGAAATAACGCCACAAGAGGCGATCGAGTTAATCCGCGAATACAATGGGAAAAACATTGGTGTCGAATCCTTCATAGCGTCAATCGAAGACGTGCGACCACAAGTGACGCGGCAAGACTATCTCCGTCGGTTAATAATCGCGAAAAGAATCGTTGGTGACGCGGCGCGTGAACTCCAAGAGTACGAAACTGACTCTTACGAACGATTATATGGTGCACTGCGCATTCTATTCGGAAATTTACAGCCGGTCAGCGTTTTCCGCGATAAACGCTCACGTACGTTCCAAGGACGAAACGAATCTGTGTCAAAATTCACGTACAGATTTCTCGAAGTCCAGAATCAGGTGCTAGCCGTGCTCGCGAATTCTACAGCAGACGAAACGCGGCGGAAATTTATTATCGAATATGAACGCGAACAAGGCCTCGAACAATACCTGTTAGGCCTTCGTAAAGAACTTTCGACCGAAGTGCGCGCGCAAAGACCGTCAAACATCCGTGCAGCGATCGCGAGTGCGCAGGCCGCTGAGGCCTACGACCTAACTCGAGAAATGATGACACGCACACTCAACAGCGCTGAGCGTAACCCCGGCACACCACTACTCTCACAGCGCCCGTCAAACCGACCAGCCATCGCCGCATCTTCGACGCAACGCCCGCAGGTTACCTGCAACTATTGCCAGCGACCGGGACACCTCGAAAGGGACTGCCGCACGAAAATTTATGACTCTCAGAGAAGATCGAGCGCACCTACACAGCCATCGGGTTTTCGGAAAGAGATGCCTCCACCTCGCCCGCCTTTACGAGTAAACCACGTGCCAACGAAGGATGCCGAAGAAACAGAGACAGAGGAACAGTCCCCCGAATTAATTCCATTGGATCGGCAAAGCGAGTCGTCGAACTCTCGATGCCCGATTTACAAAGACCAGGGAGATTTTTATTAGACACTGGTGCCGCTATCAGTCTAATAAAACTGGGCAACTTGAAGGGATCATCTCTGGTAGACAAAAAGCTCAGCACAGAATTCCGAATGGGCAACGATTTGCATAGATCGCTGTTCATCACGCAACAGGAATCTGAAGGACAGAAACAAATTTTCCACGTAATTCCAGACGATTTTCCCCTCGAAGAGGACGGACTAATTGGAATTCCATTCATGGAAAAATACCAAACGTACATCGGCATCGGAAAGGACAACTTCCTGGAGTTCAACGGCAGGCGACTCAAATTCGAACCACTCACCATCACAGTTCCCGCGAGATCGATCAATTTTATCACTGTACCAACGAACGTTGCAAACGGACCAGCCATCACGAGCGAAGAAAATTTAGATCCCATAGTGCCTTGCGTGTTCGAAGCCAAGGACTATGAAGCCCGAGTGCCAGTCATTAACGACTCGGAAGAACCCAAACGGGTTACGGTGAACTTAGTGCGTGGGCTACCATTCAACGGACCGACCCTCTCACCGTCGGCGGCGCGCCAAGACGCACCAACGGACGCACTGAGGATCCACCACATTAAGGAGCACAATTCGGCAGATAGGATCCGAGCGCTCAAGGAAAACGTGCGTCTACAGCACGAGCCACCTGAACTAGCGGAACCGGTGTGGGACATCGTGTCGTCCTACCCCGACGTGTTCGCTCTACCTGGCGACCTACTGCCAGGCACGAAAGCGGTCAAACACCGCATTATAACCAGCGATGACGTTCCAATAAACGTCAAGCAGTACCGATACCCACCGGTACACAAAGAGGAAATCGACCGCCAAGTCAACGATATGCTCGAGCAAAAATTAATCGAGCCCAGCGACTCACCGTATAACGCACCTCTCTGGGTTGTACCAAAGAAATCCGATGCATCGGGAAAGAAGAAGTGGAGAATCGTCATCGATTTCAGAAAATTAAACGAGAAAACTTCTCACGACGCCTATCCGCTCCCATGCATCGACGAGATACTGGATCAATTAGGAAGAGCCAAATACTTTTCCGCCTTCGACCTCGCCTCAGGGTTCCACCAGATACCGATGGACGAGCGAGATAAACAGAAGACAGCATTCTCAACACCATCAGGGCACTTTCACTACAACCGAATGCCTTTCGGACTCAAAAACGCACCTGCAACGTTCCAACGAATGATGAACAATGCATTGCGTGGATTGATCGGCAACACATGCTTCGTATATCTCGACGACATCATCATTTACGGCAATACGCTGGAAGAACACAACAAAAAGCTAACTGATGTACTGAACCGCCTACGCGAAGCGGACCTGAAACTACAGCCAGACAAGTGCGAATTTCTTCGTCCAGAACTGGAATTTCTAGGTCACGTTATCTCGGAAGAGGGAGTCAAGCCAAATCCGAATAAAATTGAAGCTGTCGCAAATTTTCCGACACCCAAGGAACCCAAACACATCAAGCAGTTTCTTGGACTAGCAGGGTACTACCGCAAGTTCATTAAGGACTTTAGTAAGATTGCGAAACCCCTAACCGAATTGTTGAAGAAAGATGCTGCATGGAGTTGGACTGAGAAGCAAGAACAAGCGTTCCAACTCTTACGCACGGCACTGACGACCGCACCCGTGCTCCAATACCCGGACTTCAAAAAGGAATTCGTCCTTACTACCGACGCGAGTAACCACGCAATCGGTGCAGTGTTATCGCAGGGACCGATCGGAAAAGACCGGCCGGTCGCCTACGCCTCTCGTACCCTCAACAAGGCAGAGCAACGCTACTCGACGACCGAAAGGGAGATGCTCGCCATCACTTGGGCGACGAAACATTTCCGTCAGTACCTGTACGGAAAACAATTTAAAATCGTCACGGATCACAAGCCGTTAATCTGGATTCTGAAGGCCACCGACCCTCCGACCAACAGCCGTTTGGTGCGACTCCGAATGAAGGTAGAGGAATATGAGTACGAGCCTATTTACAAAAAGGGCTCCCTCAATACCAACGCCGACGCACTGTCTCGCATCTACGCTGTTACCACCCGAGGTCAGCAACGATCCCGAGCCGGTGACGGCGCGGACGAGGATGACAACGCCAACCACACGGACAACCAGAACGACGACCCAGAAGAAGAAGAACAGGAGGAGAAAATAACAAACAACCCACCGCTGTACATCGAATTCGAGCTGTGCAAAAATATTCCGCTGGTACCCGAAATCAGTGAGGACAGACCATCAAAAGATGTACCAACACTCAAAATAACCGACGTACTCACTGATTCTGCGGATTGTCTCCATGTCGACTTCTCCGAAGACGAAATCGACTGGTACAACCGCATCGCAGCCGCCTTGGCGAAAGTGGATACGACGACGAAGGTGTACTTGGGTTGCGACCACCTTCGCGCTCACCCGGGAATAAAAAACAGGATCAAACAGATGATCAATTTCATCTGGTCCAAGAGAAGAGACTGTACCTTTACGACCAAGAGCTGTACGAGCTAGGTACCGAGGAGGACCGCCAACGTATCATCAAGGAACACCATGGGACGAAAGCCACCGGACATTTCGGAATAGCCAAGACGCTCGACCGCATCAAGGCCGTTGCTACCTGGCCGAACATGCAGCGAGACATCGAGGACTACATCCGAAGGTGCGACACCTGCCAAAAGATTAAACTGGTGCGCGTGCGGCCTCAAGCCGAAGCCGTGATCACGGATACACCCGAACGGCCGAACGATAAGATCGCGTTAGACCTCGTGGGACCAATTCCGGAGTCAGATGACGGCTACAAGTACATCATGTCTGTACAGGATCAGCTGACTAAATACATCACGTTAATTCCATTGAAGACCCAAGATGCCCAAGCCACCGTCAACGCACTCGTCGAACATTTTATTTACATTCACGGCGCACCGAAGAAAATTCTAACGGATGGTGGAAGAAATTTCATCAGCCAAACTTTTAAACATCTGGAGAAACTCTTCAAAATCTCCCACATGACGACAACGACGTTCCACCCTCAAAGCAACGGGAGCCTCGAGAGAGCCCATGGTCCAATCAAGGAACAAATAAAGGCTCTCATCCACGATCATCGCGAGGATTGGGACAAGAAATTGAAGTTCGTCTCAATGGCCTACAATACTGCAAAACAAGAAGGCATCGGACTCACACCCTTCGAAATGCAGTTCGGACGAAAGCCAAACGTTCCGAACAGCATCCCTATCCACAGAACGAACGCCACCATCGACGAGTACTTCGAAAGACTCCGTGCAGATCACGACCGAATTTTGAAGAAAGGGCGAGATCATCTTATCGCAGCCAAGGAGCGTTACAAGGCCAACCAAGACGCCAACATCCATCGGCCTGCTCCGATCTTCAGGAAAGGCGACGAAGTTCTTGTAGCTCAGGAACGAGATAAATCCCCACTCGCTCCGAAGTGGGAGGGTCCCGCAATAATTCTCGATAAAGCCTCCGATGTTAATTACGAAATCTTACTGAGAAATAGAAAAAAAATAATCCACGTCAACAAGCTCAAACCCTATTTTCGAAACTAATACTTCTTTTATGTTCAGGTCACCAATGATCCACTGTCCATACTTTTATTCCGTTAAACGTAGCACAACAACAGGCAGATCAGGTCAACCTCAGGACCACCTGCTGGACCAAGCACCCTGGAACATCACCGAATAACCATCTCGAATAGCGAAAGCACGAGGATCGACTCGACCACGATTATCAAGTTACCTCTAGCCGCCCACAACAGAAAAAAAAAACACAATAATTAAAGAATTCACAAAATAAAATTGAAAAAAAGAAAAACACCTTACCATATGTCCCAACGACTGAATGCGAATCGAATCAAATCAAATTGTCATTGATTGTATCTCGGCAAAATTCTATTGTAACACTGTAAACCTTCTAAATTCCGCTAGTACTCTGTAAACTCTTGTGCAATTGAAACTGTAACTGAATGTAACTCAACACCATAGGATTACTCATATCACATCCGCAACCGATATTGTGTTACTGTTAAGAAAATTCATTTTTTTTAATATGAATTTTCTAAAATAAGGGGGGAGGTGTAACGAGTCCCCATCGTCCACCTACTTTTTTCCTATCGTCTCGACTCCCCGTACCGTTAACCCATGGGCCTGCATGCCTAATTTATCGCTTCCTGCCCCGCGGCTCGGCTCAACGCCGCGCGCTACATCTCAAGAGTTCCCTAAAACGCAGCTGTTATCGTCTGCATGACGATACTGCCAGTTACGCGGCCTACGTGACTTTTCCCCAAATTCCTCTCCTACGTTTCTTTTTATCGCCTGTTCCCCACGTGGGCCTCGCCTAATCAGCCTTTCTCCGGAAACCGGCCACACGTGCGCCTTTTCCCGCCGAACCTTCTAGGCTCTCCCAAAATTACTCCCCACCAAGACCCCTTTTTTCCCACAGTTCTATCCCTTATAAACACCTCCCGCGTTATTTCGTTAGTCAGTAAGCCCGCAACAACGAAACTGTAAGCTCGTCAATAAAGACTTTGTAATTTCAAAAAGGGTGTCAACCGCGTTTCGTCCGTCCAAATACCGCGCTTCGTAGCCGAGTTGGCTACTCCTCGAATAAAATCCTTTCCTCACCCATCCGCGACATCACAATACATTTTAATTAATTAATTTTTTTTAATTTGACACTTACGTCAACTAAAAATGTTTTTTCCTGAAAAATCATTACCCGCTGCACATGTTAGAAGTTAGAAGGTTAAAATAATTGATTCCACAATGATTTCTTCATTAGTATATTTATTAATTGCACTAGTACACTTTAATTGTGAAGATAATTTATATTTAATACACCAAACTGAAATATGAGTAAACATAACCTAAACAAAATATTCGTAAAACATGTTGACAAGTACATTATTATCGGAACTATACGCTTGACGTGTATATTTTCCATTAAATCATTTGTTATTTGCTAATTTCCACTGGCACTTATTACTTTTTTCGCTGTTTTTTTTGTCTCTTTTCGTCTCTAAATGTTCACCTGTCACTGCAGATGTACCTCTCGATTTTATTTACGTATTCTAAATCAGCACGTAATTACCACATAACAACTGCATTCACGGTTTTCTTAATTTCCTAAAAGTTTTTTGCAAAACGACAACGTTTTTTACACTTAATTATTAAATTAATTAACTATGTTAAAAAAAAATAGAGCCGCAATCGCGTTGACTTTAACTTACTCTGGTAAAAGAGTCAGTTCTCAATGGTCTGGTCAGAGCTGTGGCGCGCGTGTCGCCTAATAAAAAAACTTTATATACATTTATCTTTCCATAAATTTGTGATTGAACAATAAAATACGTATTCGATAAACGTGCAAACAATACATGAATAATTAATTATCTTTGAATACAGCATTTCATAATAATACATAAAAAAAAAAAAAAAAAAAAAAAAAAAAACATTACGAGCTGTACACCTATCTAGTTGTCAATGACCGGTCATACTTTTTTGTGACCGTAAATTTACCAAAAAGAAAAGTGACCAGTAATTCCACATCTAAATAGTTGGATTTACCATATTTTTACGGTATGTTTATCGAAAAAATTTGTGACGGTAATTCCACAATACCTGATTGCGCGAAAAAAAAATGATGTCATTTTACGGTAAAAATACGGTAATTTTTTGGTAAGTTTACCGCTCCAGGATTTTACGGTAGTTCCACATCTCTAGTCTCGAGACAAGTCCAAGTACCGTGGAACCTCTCATAGCGTTCGAAATGCGGTGACATGTACGCTAAGTGAAGAGCCAATCAGGCACGCGAAACGTTCGTGCCTCTCACTCTCTCTTATTGGTCACTTTTCCGTGACCTCCGCGCCCGCAGTAAGTAGATCTGTCACGGATACTTCGAGCTCCGGTTAGTTGAACTATTTTACTGCTGCTGCGTGCCTTCGGGCGTTTTGGTTGCAGATATTCAGTCGCCCAATTTACTGAACCATCGGTCTCGCTTCTGGGAATTACGTTCCGGCGGTGGACTGTGGTTTAGTTGCCCTTTGTTTTCATTTCATCTTCGTCGCGTCGTGTCGTTGTCGCTGGACGTTGGGCGTCGGAGCCGGCAGGGCCTACAGCCTTGCCGAGACAGCAGGCGCCATCTCTGAGGCCTAGGCGGCGGCTTGAAGCCGCGGGCTGGGCTGGATGTGCGATTCACCGGGGATGTCTGCGGGGCAAGGGGGTCTGCTCAGTGACGCGCATTTCTCGCCGCTTGACAGCCGGAGACGGGCGCTCTCGCCGCTCCAGGATCCGGATTGCCTGGGCAGTGATGTTGAGTCGCTGTATGAGGAGGCGAAGGGGCCTTTGGCCTACACGGCGCCGTACTCGGCGGAGGATATCGAGACGCTGAAGGCAACATTGAAGCGGGGTGCAAGTGAGCTTTGTACGGACTTATTTTCGACAAAATCTAGCGCGGAGCGACGTAAGCTCACGATGGATGTGTTGTTAGAGCACGTGGATGCGTTTAATTCGATCGCGGCGGCGTACACGCAGGTTGTGGCGGTATTGACCTCGTCGGCTGGGATTATTAAGGCGGTCAAGCACGAAATTCGTGGCGCTGTCAAGGAGGGTGTGGAGGCGGGCGGCTTAGCGCGGGACAGGCCGGGAGAGAAGCCCACATTCGCGCAGGCTGCGACGGGCAGAGCGCGAGCGAGGGCGGCAACTGCGGGTGGAGGAGGGGGAAGTAAGATTCGCGTGGCGAGGGGAAGGACGCTTCCGGCCCCAAAGAGTAGAAATATTTATATAGGTCCGATTGCTGGCAGCTCGAGAACGTATGTGGACTCGGAGGCGACGAAGCAAGCGGTGCTTAAGGCGGTAGACCCGGCGGAGGCGCAGTTAAAGGTCTTGAACTTCAGATGGGCGAGAGATAAATCGGTGCGACTCGAGGTGCAATCGGCGAATCTTGAGAAGCTCAAGGCTTCGTCGGCGTTAAAAAAGGCGGGCCTAGAGGTTAAGGAGGATTACGGCTTGCGTCCGAGAATGCTCGTGCGCTTCGTGCCTGTAGAAATTTCGGCGGAGGATTTCGCGAAGACGCTCGTCGAGATGAATTTGCAGGGCTGTGGTAGGGACGAAGCGAGGGTGGTTCGCGAGCTCCCAGCGGGGAAGAGGGGGTCGAGGGGGGTAATCATTGAGGTGACGGCGAAAGCGAGGAGTGCGCTGCTTGCGAGTGGCCGGGTTTTCATCCCCTGGAACTCCTGCCCTGTGGAGGACTATGTAAGAGTGAGGCAATGTTTCCGCTGTATGGGCTTCGATCATATTGCTGGGAATTGCAAGGGCGTTGCGCGCTGCGGGCAGTGCGCGGGTGAGGATGAGATGCGGGACTGTCCCAACAGGGGGTTGGCCCGTGTTGTGTAAATTGTAAGGAGGCGAAGCATGACGATCGGCACTCGGCGTTGGACAGCAGAAAATGCTCGATTTTGAAGCGACGCGTGGAGCAGTTTGTTGGCCTCATTGAATATTCGTGATGGCTGCGCGCGGGAGCAAGTTAACGGTTGCACACGTCAACTGTCAGGACCTTAAGGCTTCTACGCATTTTAGTGACTTCGAGTGCTTATTTGCGGCAATGCCTACGGATGTTATTTGCGTGGCGGAATCGTGGCTGAGTGCGGAAATTTACGATGCGATGTACAGCTTGCCGGGGTACGAGCTTTTTCGCAGGGATCGCGCGATCGGGCACGGTGGCGGTGTGGCTGTTTACGTTAGGAGTACGCTCAAAGCTCGTGTTATTGCTGTGTCGGCGGACGGGGGCAGGGACAGTGTGGATTTTTTGTTACTGGAGATCTCTTGTGGTCGGGGAAAGCTCTTGCTCGGGGCGGTTTATCGCCCACCAAAGGTTGGGGGAATTAGTGCGTTCTTTGAAGAAGTGGTTAGGGCTTATCCGTGTTATGATAGGCTTGTGTTGCTCGGCGACTTCAACTCGAATATGTTGAGGGATTATCACTGCAGTGGGGTTATTCGGGACTTTGTGCGGGTAAATGACTTTTTTTTGGTGCCGTTGAAGCCGACGTTTCGCGGAAATAACTGCAGCTCGTTGATTGACCTCTGCATTATGGACTGCGAGGAGAGTTTGGAGAGGGTTGAGCAGGGGCCGACGCCATTCTATGGGCACGACTATGTGAGAATCACCTACAATCTCAGCTGCGAACGGGAGGCGGGTAAAGAGCGTGTGGTGAGGGACTTCCGTAACTTCGTGCCGGAAGAATTTTTGCGGGACTTAGGTAGCTACAGCTGGCAGGAGTTTTATGCGTACACTTCGGTTGATGCAAAGGTGGATTTTCTAAATGCGGCTCTCATCGAGTGTTTTGATATTCATGCGCCGCTTCGCCGCTACAAGCGAAGGCCGGGCCCGGTGTCACCGTGGCTTACGGATGACATTAGGGGGAAGATGGGTGAGCGTGACAGGGCGAGGCGTGCGTACGCGAACTGTGCGGGCGGGGACGAATTGAAGGCAGAAAAGCTCGGTGTCTTTAAGGCCCTGCGTAATCGAGTGAAGCTTATGGTCCGAGATGCTAAGCGGAGGTTTTATGGTGAAGCGTTGTCTCGGGTGAGGAATCCGAGGGCTGCCTGGGATAGGATGAGGCAACTAGGGTTGTTGAAGAGTGTGGCGCGCGGGCGTGAGCTCGTGGTATCCGTGGAGGAACTGAACGACTATTTCGCGGATATTTGTTCGACGGATGTTCCGGGCAGTGATGCGTGGCGGCGGCCGAGGGCGTTCGACGACTCGCGGTTCTTTTTTCGGTGCATTACAGAGGAGGTTCTGGCGAAGGCGCTATCTGCGGCCGCGAATTACTCGCCTGGCGCAGATGAGGTGCCAATGAGGCTAATAAAGATTGCGCTTCCCGTTATTTTCCAGCCGTTGCTACATTTGTTCAATTTTTCTCTTCAGGCGTCGTCGTTTCCAGAAGTTTGGAGGCGGGCACTGGTCAGACCGGTTCGTAAGGTTAAGTCCCCTTCGGGGCCGGCTGATTACAGGCCTATATCGTTATTGTGCGCACTGTCGAAGGTGTTAGAGAGAATTGTCGCGGATCAGTTGAGTAGTTATATGGAGGAGAACGGTTTACTTGACCCCTATCAGTCGGCGTATAGGAGGGACCACGGTACGCAGACGGCGCTAGTTCGCATTTCGGATTACGTTAGGGAGGGAATTGATCGGCGTCAACTGACGGGGATGGTGCTCTTCGATTTTTCGAAAGCGTTCGACCGCGTGCGGCACGATCTGCTGCTTATTAAGCTAGGCAACCTCGGGGTCTCCGATTCGGTAATTGCGTGGTTTTCGTCGTACCTATTTGGGCGTTCTCAGGCAGTCCTTGGCGAGGGACGTGCTAGGTCGAGTTTCGTTTCGACCTCGATGGGCGTTCCGCAAGGCTCCGTGCTTGGGCCGCTGCTGTTTACATTATACATGCACGATTTACGGTTTGCATTGAGTTTTTGCGATCACAGCATTTATGCAGACGATTTGCAGATTTTTTCAAGGGGAGTAGTGGGCAATCTGAATGCGCTGGGGGAGACTCTCAATAGGAATATTTTGCTCGTTCGGATTTGGGCGGCGGATAACGGCTTGGCGTTAAACAGCGACAAGACGCATGCTATTCTGTTTGGGAGTAGCCCGTACGTTCGTAGGTTAGGTGAAGCGGATTTGCCCCTTCTTCGGAACGGGCGAGCTGTGGTGCCTTTCGAAAAATCGGTGAAGGTGCTGGGCGTGCACTTATCGGACGATTTTCGCTGGCGCGAGCAGGTGATTGCGGTGGCGGCGGCGGTTAATTCTTGCCTATACAGGCTAAAGGTTTGTCGGGCGGTGCTGCCCTATGAGGCGAGGGTGGCTCTGGTTAGAACGTGTGAGGAAAATTCTTGTTTTCCGCCACCTTCGGCCGCTCTCCACGCCCGTCGCCAATGCCGGTGGGCGCCAGCCGATTTTTATTTGATTATGACGCGGGCGAAATCGGCAAATCGCCCGAAACTCAAAAAACGTAAACGGAACTAAAAACTAACCGGCGACGGACGCAGAGAGGCAGTGCGGAAATCCGGGGTCGCTCAGTATGTAGGTCGTGGAGAGAGGGCGTGGGAACTTTATTCCACTGACTGAGGGCGAGAACGCAAAAATAAAAAAAAATGCGAAAATTAACTCCTGGTAAATCACGGTCGGTTTATTCAAGAAAAATTCTAAATATATGGGAACGTACATGAATACCAAACAACAAACCCCAATGGGCAGATGGCGGCGATCGCGCGACAGGTAACGAAGAGAACGTGGTCGAGAGATATCTAAGGTAACGAGAGAACGAGGGAGCGAAGATAACGAGAGAACGAGAGAACAGACGTAGCGAGGTAACGCGATAACACCGACGCCGATGCTTGAACAACGGAACTCGAAACCTGAAAACTCAAAAGAGAGAAAGAATCAAACGGAAAGAAAGAGAATTCCCCTAACCAAACGTGAGTAACGAGGTAACTCCCGAAAACGGAATCGACTTAACCCGAAAATGACCGATAACGCGGACGGATCGCGACCGGAACCGGAAACGAACACGCGAGAGTGAACGTAAAAAAAAAGGTAACATATACGCACGGCGTTAAAGCGCGGAGATAACCGGAAGGTAACATACGTCGGCCGTTCGAGAGAACACGCGAGACAACGACTGGAAGGTAACACACGAGCGATAGCATGCGGGAGAACACGCGAGATATCGGCCGAAAGGTAACACTTGTGACAGAATTTTCTCGTATTTCTGTCCCCCGGCCGCAGAGTCGCGAATCTGGCGGGTTTCCACGCGTCTTTCCCGACCTCTGACTGGTCGCTGCGCGATCACCGGTGAATTTTTTGTGTTTCGCTACCTACCGTTACGTTTTCGTGGTCAGTGTGCCGAGAATACCGCGGATCAGGGCCGACACTACTGTGCCACCCGGTATATCTCGGCGTTGACGCTTATGTTGCGTCGGTAAGAGAGTAAAGAGGACCGGTGAAATTCCGGCGCTCCATTTAGCATATGACGTTGGGGGAAAGATTGTCTAAGTTTCAGGTTGAGGTGGAAGGCCGCAGCGGAGGTGATAACGACCACACCGATGCTCGGATTGCCAAGGTCGTGTGTTATCTATGCTATCTATTCCGTTTACGTTTGTTCGGACACCCTGCGTCACAAGGAGATTCCCTCTGTATCGACCATCACCACGACAGTTCGGTCATTATTCGTGTTCTTGTCCAGTTAAAATTATCGTTCAGTTAAGGGTCCGTTATCTGAGCAGTTACGGTAACTTTCGGCGTCGCCGCTCACTTCGGCCAGCTTCGGGTTCCTTCGGGCGCTCGCGTGCGCACGTGACTCGCCGCCGCAGCACCGCCGCGCGTCGCCAGGAGTGGGATCGTGGTGGGGCGAGCGGATCGCCCGGCCCCTGCTCGGAAGTGAAGCTCGGTAGCGACTCTCTCTCGTCGCCCGGCCTCCGGCCGGGGCAGCTGCTCTCTCTGTTCTCTCTGCTCTCTCCTGTTCTCTAATGTTACCTCATGTTACCTAATGTTACCTCATGTTACCTCATGTTACCTTATGTTATCTTATGTTACCTGATGTTACCTTATGTTACCTGATGTTACCTATGCTCTCGGTGCTATCTCTGCTATCTCTTTGATGCTCTCTTTATGTTCTCTATGCATGCGTTACCTGGGGTTGCAGTTGCTCTCTATGCGTTACCTCTGAGCTCTCTATTCGATCGATAGATCGATCGCTCTCTCTTAGTAACGCGTTACAGTTCAACTGCTACCTTCGTATATTCTGTTCGTTCTCTCAATCCACGCCCGATGTTCTCTGGGTGCAATCACCTGCGTTCTCTACGATTCTCTACACGCTTCCTATTTCGATTTCAGATCATCGGCGCCCTGGATTATTCATAGTGCATGTGAGTGTTAGTGCTTTAGTGACAGGTGGGGGCGGATCCCCCGTAATCTTTTCGGGTTCGCGTATTTTCCGTGTTCGTGATTATCGGTGATCGCGATTATCCTTCGCGTATTTTTTCCGTGTTCGCGCTTTTCGGTGATCGTGATTATTTCCCGCGTTCCCTACCGTGCCGTGTGCTTTCGTGTTCGTGTTCGACCGTGTTCGTATTTTCGTACGTTTTCCGCCGCGTCGTGTTACCTTCGCGTGCTTTCTCGAATGTTACCTTTCGGTCGTTATCTCGCGTGTTCTCTCGAACGGCCGACGTATGTTACTTTCCGGTTATCTCCGCGCTTTAACGCCGTGCGTATATGTTACCTTTTTTTTTACGTCCACTCTCGCGTGTTCGTTTCCGGTTCCGATCGCGAACCGTCCGCGTTATCGGTCATTTTCGGGTTAAGTCGATTCCGTTTTCGGGTGATACTTCGTTACTCACGTTTGGTTAGGGGAATTCTCTTTCTTTCCGTTTGACTCTTTCTCTCTTTTGAGTTTTCAGGTTTCGAGTTCCGATGTTCAAGCATCGGCGTCGTTGTTATCGCGTTACCTCGCTACGTCTGTCCTCTCGTTCTCTCGTTATCTTCGCTCCCTCGTTCTCTCGTTACCTTCGCTATCTCTCGACCACGTTCTCTTCGTTACCTGTCGCGTGATCGCCGCCATTTGCCCATTGGGGTTTGTTGTTTGATATTCATGTACGTTTCCATATATTTAGAATTTTTCTTGAATAAACCGACCGTGATTTACCAGGAGTTAATTTTCGTATTTTTTTTATTTTTGCGTTCTCGCCCTCAGCCAGTGGAATAGAGTTCCCACGCCCTCTCTCCACGACCTACATACTGAGCGACCCTGGATTTCCGCACCGCCTCTCTGCGTCCGTCGCCGGTTAGTTTTTAGTTCCGTTTACGTTTTTTGAGTTTCGGGCGATTTGCCGATTTCGCCCGCGTCATAATCAAATAAAAATCGGCTGGCGCCCTCCGGCATTGGCGACGGGCGTGGAGAGCGGCCGAAGGTGGCGGAAAATAAGAATTTTCCTCACACACTCGAGAAAGCACGCGAAGGTAACACGACGCGGCGGAAAACGTACGAAAATACGAACACGGTCGAACACGAACACGAAAGCACACGACACGGTAGGGAACGCGGGGAATAATCACGATCACCGAAAAGCGCGAACACGGGGAAAATACGCGAAGGATAATCGCGATCACCGATAATCACGAACACGGAAAATATGCGAACCCGAAAAGATTACGGGGGATCCGCCCCCCACCTGTCACTAAGGCACTAACACTCACATGCACTATGAATAATCTAGAGCGCCGATGATCTGAAATCGAAATAGGAAGCGGGTAGAGAATCGTAGAGAACGCAGGTGATTGCACCCAGAGAGCATCGGGCGTGGATTGAGAGAACAAACAAAATAAACGAAGGTAGCAGTTGAACTGTAACGCGTTAATAAGAGAGAGAGCGATCGATCTATCGATCGAATAGAGAGCTCAGAGGTAACGCATAGAGAGCAACTGCAACCCCAGGTAACGCATGCATAGAGAACATAAAGAGAGCATCAAAGAGATAGCAGAGATAGCACCGAGAGCATAGGTAACATAAGGTAACACCAGGTAACATAAGATAACATAAGGTAACATGAGGTAACATGAGGTAACATTAGGTAACATGAGGTAACATTAGAGAACAGGAGAGAGCAGAGAGAACAGAGAGAGCAGCTGCCCCGGCCGGAGGCCGGGCGACGAGAGAGCGTCGCTACCGAGCTTCACTTCCGAGCAGGGGCCGAGCGATCCGCTCGCCCCACCCGTACCACGATCCCACTCCTGGCGACGCGCGGCGGTGCTGCGGCGGCGAGTCACGTGCGCACGCGAGCGCCCGAAGAAACCCGAAGCTGGCCGAAGTGAGCGGCGACGCCGAAAGTTACCGTAACTGCTCAGATAACGGACACTTAACTGAACGATAATTTTAACTGGACAAGAACACGAATAATGGCCGAACTGTCGTGGTGATGGTCGATACAGAGGGAATCTCCTTGTGACGCAGGGGGTCCGAACAAACGTAAACGGAATAGATAGCATAGATAACACACGACCTTGGCAATCCGAGCATCGGTGTGGTCGTTATCACCTCCGCTGCGGCCTTCCACCTCAACCTGAAACTTAGACAATCTTTCCCCCAACGTCATATGCTAAATGGAGCGCCGGAATTTCACCGGTCCTCTTTCCTCTCTTACCGACGCAACATAAGCGTCAACGCCGAGATATACCGGGTGGCACAGTAGTGTCGGCCCTGATCCGCGGTATTCTCGGCACACTGACCACGAAAACGTAACGGTAGGTAGCGAGACACAACAAATTCACCGGTGATCGCGCAGCGACCAGTCAGAGGTCGGGAAAGACGCGTGGAAACCCGCCAGATTCGCGACTCTGCGGCCGGGGGACAGAAATACGGGAAAATTCTGTCACAAACGCTTGTGATGCCCATTATTGACTATTGCAGTGTCGTGCTGTACGGAATTTCTGACGAGGGCAATAGGATTATTGATGTCGCCTTCAATTCGTGCGTGCGCTTCGTTTTTGACCTCACGCGGTTCGAGCACGTGACACCTTATTACAGGCGTTTAGGCTGGCTCAGGGTAGCGGAGAGGAGGGAGCTGCCTGTGCTATGCTTGGCCCACGCGGTTTTATCCAGTGGCAGGCCATCGTATCTCAGACAGCTCTTTGGGTGGTCGAACTCTCGGGTTGGGACGCGGGAAGGGGTGAGGCGTCGATTGGCGGTCGCGCCTTTTAGGACAGAGATGAGAAGAAGCGCTTTTGCCACGGTGGCGGCGCTGGGATGGAATTCCCTGCCTGAGGGGGTCGGGGGTTTGCCGAGGGGAGCGTTTCGGTCGGAAATCCACGGCCTACTGTTGGGCGGAGTGGGCGTCATACCGCGGCGTTAGTTTTAGTCCTTTTTTTTCCGGCGTTAGTTTTAGTTCTATTTAGTTCCTAGTGGTACTGTTATTTAGTATTTAGTGTTGCATTATTTCTTTTATTTTTTATTTTTTGTTATTGCGTTTGCGGATATTTTCTACTTTTGTTTTATATTTTGTATTTTTTATTTTTTTTTATTTCTTATTTTTGTATTTTTCTTTTTCATTGTATGGTCGGCGCCGGGCTGTGGCGTTCGGCCGCGGTGATGCCTTAAAGGACCTCTGAGTCCTAGCGCAATAAAACTCAATTCTAATTCTAATTCTAATTCTCTCTCGCGAAATCATCCAATCACAGCGCTGATACGTTTCCCAATGTACGCTATGAGGGTGTGCGCTATAAGAGGTTCTAGTGTAGACAAAACCTACTTTACCGACCGACACGAGACGCTTCAAGAATCTTTTACCGGAGACACCGTGTTTTGACCTCATTTCGATTGACACACATCGGTAATATAAATTTGAAAATAACGGAAAAAGCCCCAACTTCCAGTTAATAAGAGTAGCGGTAGCTCCTCGTCTCACGCGTCACATTTTTCTTTTTTATACTTGGCGTCGAGACTCTACCGCGTCTCTTGATGAATAATGTATATTTTATATTGAATTATTTGTTATTTGCTTATTTTCACTGGATCTTATCACTGCATTCGCTGTTTTTTGGTCTGTTTTCGTCTCTGAATGTTCACCTGTCACTGTGGCTGATATATCTCTCGATTTAATTTATTTATCATAAAACAATCGTAATCACCAAATTACAGATGCGTTCACGCCCTAACAGTTCGGTCCAACCGTATACCGACTACGATCCCCACCGGGTCGTTTTAGGACACGGGATCAACTAGTATTCCATCGAAACCAACCACCGACCAACTGAGATTTAGTTGAGAACACGGTTTGTCGGTGGTTGTTTTCTTCAATATACTGGTTGTTTTCGTGTTCTAAACCGACCTGGTTGGATTTTTCGTGGTTGGTCGATCTGCTAGGGCGGTTTTATTAATTTCTTATATCTTTTTTTTTACGATAACCCTTCTTTACACTTTATTATTAAATGATTCAACTATAATAAGAAAGTAGATATAATGACGATAATGACGATTTACGCCTTTTCAAGAGACACGGTAGCGTCTCGAGACAAGTCCATTTCCACTACCTTACCGACCGAGACGAGGCGCTTTAAGACTCTTTTACTGACACCGTGTTTTTTTACCTCATTTCGATTGACACACATAGAGATTTGAAATAACGGTAATTTTTATAACAGTTCAGAAGACCAAGAAATAACCGTCATTTGACGGTTTTGTGACGTCATTTTTTTGCCTATTTGGTCGAAGTATTTTTACTTCGGTCATTTCGACAAGCGTCATCTGACGGTCATTTCGACAAGCGTCATCTGACAGTCATTTCGACAAGCGTCATGTGACGGTCCAAACGGTTTTGTGACGGTCA
Organism: Itoplectis maculator; assembly: GCA_964034905.1. NCBI lineage: Eukaryota > Metazoa > Arthropoda > Insecta > Hymenoptera > Ichneumonidae > Itoplectis > Itoplectis maculator. The sequence continues at coordinate 83,843 of CAXITY010000106.1, forward strand.
AATGACCGTCACAAAACGCGACGTCCGGACGGCACGGTGCGGAGCCCGAAGCGCGACGTCCGAACGCCACCGTGTAGAGCGCGAAGCGCGACTTCCGAACGGCATCGTGTGGAGCGCGACGTCCGACCGGCGCTGTGCGGAGCGCGAAGCGCGACGTCCAAACGACCCCCTGTGGAGCGCGGAGCGCGACGACCGCGTTAGTGCCTTAAAATGACACCAGGGAAAAATGTCCCGAAGGGACATTTTTGCCGCAGGGTCATTTTCGGAGGGTTTGGGGGCGAAGCCCTCCAACAATAACCCGGCGCCCCGCAGGGGCGACCGGGTTGCTTGTTTCTATTAGTTTTAAGTTTGCGTGTATTCTGATTGTATTCTTTTCTTGGTCATTTTTCCATTAGTTTTAAGTGTACATGCTTTTGGATTATATTCTTTTCTTTTGTTATTAGGCACTCACGTTTTAAAAAAACGCACCAGGAGTGCCTATTGAAATCGCTTTCCTTGCTCTAAATTAGGTTTTAAAGGACAAAAATTGTATATTTCAAATGTATTAACTTTTTTTAGTTCAGATATCTTTAACATAGTAAAATACATATTCTTGACATAAAATAATAAGGAAATTGCATTACTGAAGATATGTTTTACTGCGGACGAGATTTTGTGTTACCCGGACGTCCGTATCACTCAGTGGCTCTGGACTGAACAGACCGAACAAGTTGAAATTTGGAATATTTCTTAGTCTAGCACTGGAAAGTATGCCCATGAAGTATGGTAATTTTCCAATAATTTTATACAGGAGTTTATTTCAAGAAAATTTGGGTTTTTGGGTCTCAAATTGTGTCCGGAGACCAATCTCCGCTGTCAACCCAAGAATTTGGCTGAAACTTGCTACAAAATTCTAAAATACCTTAATTCTCATACACTTTTTTTAGTTTTTCCCTTACACTTTTTTTAAGGGGTGAATACCTTGAAACTTTTCGCGTTTTGTCGGTAGACGAAGGTCGCGAAGGTTGAATGATTTTTTAAGAATAAGAGGTCATGTGCTGGACCGGGATAGCAATTTTTGGGAATTAGGAAGTCATCTCAGATGATACACTCATCCGAAGACCTGGGATCCTCTTCATCACTGGAGACAAGGAATGATAGAGGAATTTGAGTAGAATTTTATGTAATAAAAGAAAGAATGTCGTTGTAAACGAAGATGAAACAGGATCAACCTGGAGAAAACGAATAAAAAAAATAATGAAGTTAAATTCACGTGCTCAGCGGACGTTCACACGTGGAGCTTGCGCTGCTCAAGGCCAAGTGATTTGGAATTGTTGGTTTTCTCGAGTAAAGTTTTATGGCATAGGTTGCCGCAAGGGACTTTTTCTGAAACGGGAATTCCCGAAAGACGAAAGTAAAGAAAAAAAATAAATGACGTTAAATTCACGTGCTTACTGGATGTTCACACGTGGAGCTTGCACTGTTCAAGGCCAAAATACTCGTTTATCCGTGTCGAGTTTCAAGAGATTCTAATTTAGAGATTTAATTTTAAAGTCCTCAGACGTTCTACTTTATTTCGAACGAGATTCATCACTGGACCTGAAGGATGAAATGAATCAGAAGATTGAATTATTGTGACAGAACGACGACACGAAACGAAATGGGATTTTTTCTATTGGCTGGGTAATAGACTGGAGGATTTAGATCAGAAATATGAACAATAAGGATCTGCGACGAATTGTTTAAACAACGTTGAAAGTTGGAGAGAAATTAGAGACGAGATCTCACGCCGAGCAGATATCAGAAATGATTATAATATCGCGGCTCGAAATTCGAAACTTTATTTCGACCGATTCGGAGAATTTCTCGAGTTAATCCTTTTATTGCCCTATTGTTACGTCGTCCGAGGTAAACCGCCTATGACCGAACAAGGCGTGCAGACCACCAACGGCTGGGCTCGGCACGTGCTCTCGACTGCGAGAGGATTCCACCGCTCGATCTTTTACTTTAGGCAAAGGTCTTTAATTCAACAATCAATTGTTAATAACGATCAGACCTGTTGATAGCACTGTTGATAGTTGATGTGATAGAACTGTTGATAGCAGTTCTGATAAATAACGGCTGGCGTATTGTGTGAGTGCGAAGTCTTTTTGGTCGACGCGGACGGAGGGGAGTACGATACTCCAGCCCGTGCGCAAATTGCGGAATTATATTGGAGTTTTTGTTTATATGCGGGAGGGCAATTTAGGAGACGGATATATAGAGAGATATGATTATGACTTTAAGAATGGTCAGGATCGAAACTAGGTCAGTGGGACGAATTGTCTTGTGATTATTTCGGGAAGGATACTAGGCGGGTAATGCGGGTCGGATCTTTTCTGGGAATCGAGATTGGTTCGGAATTATTTGCAGGGCGATACAATATCGCAGCGCAGATAATATTAAGGATGCAGGTCCCTTTGTCGGGCGATGCGATATCGCAGCCCTGGCTGAAAAAAATCTACAAATCACTACGCCATTTCAAGAACAATTAACGTCTTTCTACAACCAAGTATGCGATATCTACAACTCGTAGATTTCGTAAAAAGATGTAGCTTCTTGTACAAAACTTCTACAAGATTTTACGTGAAACTACAACCTCTTATAATCTTCTACAGCAAAAAAGTTATTAGTTGTAATTATTTGTATTAAACACAATTATTTATTATTACATACAACTTTTTATGTCAAGCCAAAGATATATATACAATTTTGCGTAAATTGATGTATTTCGTGGTAGAAACCACAATTTTTTGTGAGACATTACGACATTGTATGATTCTGCTGAAATTAAAAAAAAATCAAGCGCAATTGAGTAGCAGTTTCTCGTCAATTGTTGTAGAATGTACAAGATTCTACACAAAGTTATGACATTTCACAACATTTAATGAGATGCGAAACACCGCAACAGAAAGGCATTATTTGTTGTAACTTTCCGTGAAAGCTACAGCTTACTATGCTGTTTAACAACTTTCTACAGCTTAGTGGGAGAGATCATTTATTTTCAAAAATACATATAGCATAATTTCTCGTAGATTGTTATAAAAAGTACAAGATTCTATACAAAGTTATGACTTTTCACAACATTTAATGAGATGCGAAACACCGCAACAGAAAGGCATTATTTGTTGTAACTTTCCGTGAAAGCTCAAGCTTACTATGCTGTTTAACAACTTTCTACAGCTTAGTGGGAGAGATCATTTATTTTCAAAAATACATATAGCATAATTTTTCGTAGATTGTCATAAAAAGTACAAGATTCTACACAAAGTTATGACATTTCACAACATTTAATGAGATGCGAAACACCGCAACAGAAAGGCATTATTTTTTGTAACTTTCCGTGAAAGCTACAGCTTGCTATGCTGTGTAACAACTTTCTACAGCTTAGTGGGAGAGATCATTCATTTTTAAAAATACATATGGCATAATTTCTCGTTGATTGTTATAGAAAGTACTAGATTCTACACAAAGTTATGACTTTTCACAACATTTAATGAGAAGCGAAAAACCACAACAGAAAAGCATCATTTGTTGTGAGTTTTTCGTAAAAGCTACAACTTGCTATACCATGTAACAACTTTCTACAGCTCAGTGGGCGAAATAATCTTTTTGTAGAAAGTACAAAATTCTACGGCAACTTACAAGTTTCTACAATATCGAATGGAAAACGAAAAGTCGGAATAGCAAGGTATTATTGAAAAACAATTTTATTTTTATTTTTTTATTTTATGATCAATGTATAAATCAGCACTAAGAGTCTATTGAACTAAAGAATACAAAATGACAGAATATAATTATAAAATTCTAATTAATCACTTAATATTACATTAATCACCGTAACAGCCTCTCGGAATCTCGCTAATGTAATGTTTCCGGTTTGCATGCATTACAATACAGTGGCCTAGCACCGATGCAGCATCACATTTCAGCAGAGCGCCGTCTTCGTCAATAGTACATTCTCGAATATGATTAACGGAAACGTTATTTGTTACCATATATGGCCTCTCTGATACCCATATTTCGCGCAAGAAGACAACAACTTTTTTTTGTAGATGGCTATTTTCATTTATCTCATAGCAACAAATATTTGTAATTCTCCCCATCGTACCGTCCCGGGTAATGATAATTGAATCGTCTGATTTGGTAGTTCGCGTATAAGCCTCACTAGTAAGTCGCAGTCCATGGCAAATCATTTTTTGAAAAGTTTTACAAGTGAGCTGATTTCCGAAACATGCTTCTTCTTCCGGATTAAGATTATAATTCATTCCGAATCCAATTACAGTACAATCATTTGTTTTGTAAACGAATTTGAGACGGTTCTGTGCATAGCTTTCAGAAAATTCTAAAAATCTCTTGCCATGTGGAAATTTCTGACAGTTGACAGGCAATTGATTGAAAAACAAAAATCTCCTTGCTATTTGAACAGCGACAAGGTAGGGGCTCGTTTTCATTTGCAAAACAAATCTGTTTTCATTTTCAAATACAAATGCGTTATTTGTCCACAGTGGTCCCGAGTTTCTTACACTTGTGCTCAAATGGAGCAATAGGTGGACGTTGAATGTCATTGCAGCTTTACCAAAATATTGTTGAAATCCAGCAACAAATTTAATTAGTAACATCTCAGATCGCTGTATTATGTTCTCAGTAATGGATTCTTGCAATAAAATGTGTATCGCAGTTACTAGTAGAGCCAAATGTTTCAAATATTTGCTTGGGAGCACCCCAAGAAGACAGATTAATATATACCAAATGAGCCACGAACGCCACTCTGACGCTTTCCAATTTCGTCTATCTTGAATGGATCTTGGTGATCGTGTTATACACGTTGGAGGTTGAATCGAAAGCAGACGTCGATTTATAATGGCGATTTGGTTCGGTGAGCCAACGTAATAGTCTTCTCCAGGCGATGTCAATATTATCTCTGTATATTGCCTAGTTACTCCTAACAGTACTGAGTGCATGTAATCAGGCACCATACCGTTCACCAAATCAAACCCTTCTAAATTCATCAAAACCGATGGGCCTTTGACTCCCTTATTTTCTATTACATTATCGTTCTGAAACGAACGTCTCATTGCTAACTTTATTAAATCGTCAGTACGGTCAGGGGGCACGTTTTCAGTCATTGTATACTTCCTGTATCCGTCAACTGCTTCGGTAGGATGTTCACAAAAATTACACCCGTATAAACCGTTGAATCGTATCATATTTAACGAACAAGGACGCGCGACCGAGTCCACACAACAACATATCGGAACAACCTTACTCGTTATCAATTTATTGTTATATTCCCACTGAACCCCGTCATTTGCCAAAGCATTTGCTTCTTCAACAAATGGTTGTAGAAAAGTGTTCATGTTTGGCTCTTTCTTGTGTACCCACAATCCTATTAAAAACATATGTCGCGCGCGCAGTTTGGGTGGTAGCTCGTGAAGCATAGCGTAGATCGGCCAAATGGACACGTTGCTCGAATTCCAAGCCTGACATCCGTCCGTATTAAATGTATAAGACAAATTCAATTGATCCTCCGAAGTATTATTATACAACAATGTGAACTTTTTGTACATAATACCATCGTATATATCTTCCAGAGCCCCATCATTTTTTTTTTGTCGTGAGAATCTGTAGTTGAGATTGTTATAGATATTTGGATCTTTTAATCTACTTTTCAGCTGCGAAGCGAAGTTCATCGTTATGAAAAACGAGGACATTGTTGACTCATCAAATTGTTTTCCACAATTTCTGCATATTTCCATCATACTCGTTTTTATGTTCTGGCGCTCCCCAATATATTGTTGGCAAACGGGACAGAATATGTGGTATTGGTAAGCCTCTTCTCCAAGCGGGAAATATTTGAAAAGTTTGAACTTTGTTGATGGGAGGACATCGTTATTGTACAGCTTATTCACCATGTCGATGATATCGAGAATTGCAATCCAATACATCGAGTGCTTTAAGCCCAATAGTAGGGCCATTGTCAGTGCTTCTCCTTTCGTTGTTGCGGTACATGGGCATAGTTCCTCACTGAGATATCGATCATGTACTCGTTCATTAGGATCCCTGTCAAATATCTGCAATATGAAAAAAAGTCAAATCAATTATCACATGCTGTTACAGTTAAGAGGCTCATCTACTGGATAATATTACTTACGTCATCTTCCACGTCCTGTGCATAATGTCCAGTGTTCTCTTCATTTCCAAACTCATCATCTTCGAAAAAGCTGAGCAAGTCCTCGTTAATATGTGGCTAGCGTTAAACGAGAAATGCGATGATTATGTAAGTCACAGAAATCATGATGTTTGAACACAAAAAAGAAAACCCATAGTGTTCGGGAAATACAAAAGTATAGGGGCAAATAAGGTTTCTTTATAGAACAGCATTCTATAATTCAATCAATGTCGCATGTTTCTCCCGATAACTGCATCCGCAGTTGACATGGGAAAAAAATGACAATCATTTTTTTTTACAATTTTACTTTTATATTTGTTAAGGGAGACGAGACAGTAAAACAAGTTTCTTTTTCATTTGATTTTTTTCATCGGTAACGAATAAAGTGTACCTTATTATAACAGAAAATAATTTTTTTTACTGGCTCATGCCCTTAAATGGAAGACGTGTAATTTGACTAAACGAACTGAACATTATGCCACTTGCTAACAAATGAATTCACTATTTTCTGGAATTATTGTACAGTGTCTTTAAACAAAAGAGTTAAACATGAAGAGGATAAAAAAATGCGTACCTCAATATCAAATTCATTATTCTCTTCCTCTTCAGCCATGATACTGTTGGCCTCTGAACCACTAGTTCGTACGTCATCCGATGGTTCCTAAATTCATAAAAATGTTCTACATGAAGAGTTCAAAAAATAATATAAACTGTTATCGTCGTACTTTATTAATGTATGGTAATAATCGTTCGTACCGCAATATCAAATTCATTATTCTCTTCCTCTGCAGCCACAATACTGTTGGCCTCTGAACCACTAGATAGTTCCGTCAGTACGTCGTCCGATGGTTCCTAAATTCATAAAAAATGCTTAACATTATAACAATGTCAACTTTCGTGATGTTACCTTCATTAATTATAAATAAAACAAAAATAGTCTGTATCATCTAAAAATATCGATACACCCCCTAGGAATTCCGGCGACCACAAAAAATGTCCCTTCGGGACATTTTTCCCTGGTGTCATTTTAAGGCACTCCCGCGGTCGTCGCGCTCCGCGCTCCGCAGGGGGTCGTTTGGACGTCCCGCTTCGCGCTCCGCACAGCGCCGGTCGGACGTCACGCTCCGCACGATGCCGTTCGAAAGTCGCGCTTCGCGCTCTACACGGTGGCGTTCGGACGTCGCGCTTCGCGCTCCGCACCGAGCCCTCCGGACGTCGCGCTTTGCGCTCTGCACGATGCCATCCGGACGTCGCACTTCGCGCTCCGCACGGTACCGTTCGGAGGTCGCGTTTCGCGCTGTGCGGTCCGGACTAGAGACGTGAGCGGTATACATGACCGGTAATTTTACGATTAAAAACGGTATGTGACCGGTGTTAAATTTACGACATCGGTAATAAAGTCATATAGTCTCTTAGTGATTAAGAATTCTCGTCAAGATATGGTGAATTTACGAAACAACGTTGCTGTAATTTCACCAAAAAATTCGTTACCGGTTATTTCACAACTATATAGACGCAGTTTACCATTTTTTATGGTGAATTCACCAAAAAAAATTTGTAACCGGTCAAACTTACGACCAATTTTCGTGTCCGTATTTTCACAACACAAAGATTGTAGAAAAAAAATGTGGATAAAAGACGGTAAAGGTACGTTATTTTCATTGTCATTTTACCAAAAATAAAAATACCGGTATTTTCATATCTATATAATTCTGTGATGTTCAATGTCGGTTATTTTCAAAAAATAAAAAGTCATTCGAATCAATAAAAAATGACCCATAAAATGGTCAATAGAAAATGTGGAGTATAAATTTATCGCGTTCAAAACGCAGCCAGCGAGGCCACAAGAAATGACCAATTACAACGAGGACCTAAGGCCCTAGGATGTTGAGTTATCGGTCGGTATAGTAGTGATGATAAAATACTGACGATTGATATTCGATTTTTTTTCAGTCGATGTTTCATAAAAAACAACACCGAACGTCGATTAATCGACGAAGATCGCCCATCCCTACTATGTAGAATGCTATCCATTTTTTCGATTTCGTCAATTGACACAAAAATGACCGTCACGTGACCGTTACTTTCGTGTTTCCGAATTAGGCGAGATGCATTTTGTGACGGTCATTTGACCGTCACAAAACCGTTTGGACCGTCACATGACGCTTGTCGAAATGACCGTCATTTTTACTTCGACCAAATAGGCAAAAAATGACGTCACAAAAGCGTCAAATGACGGTTATTTCTTGGTTTTCTGAACTATTATAAAAATTACCGTTATTTCAAATCTCTATGTGTGTCAATCGAAATGAGGTAAAAAAACACGGTGTCTCCAGTAAAAGAGTCTTAGAGCGTCTCGTCTTAGTCGGTAAGGTAGGTAAATGGACTTGTCTCGAGACGCTATCGTGTCTCTTGAAAAGGCGTAAATCGTCATTAAGTTCTACTTTCTTATTATAGTTAGATCATTTAACAATAAAGTGTAAAGAAGGGTTATCGTTAAAAAAAAAGATATAAGAAATTAATAAAACCGTGAACGCAGTGGTAATTTGGTGATTACGATTGTTTTATGATAAATAAATTAAATCGAGAGATACATCAGCCACAGTGACAGGTGAACATTCAGAGACGAAAACAGATAAAAAAACAGCGAATGCAGTAATAAGATCCAGTGAAAATAAGCAAATAACAAAAAATTCAATATAAAATATACATTATTCATTTATATTACCGATGTGTGTCAATGGAAATGAGGTAAAAACACGGTGTCTCCGGTAAAAGAGTCTTGAAGCGACTCGTGTCGGTCGGTAAAGTAGGTTTTGTCTACACTGGAACCTCTTATAGCGCACACCCTCATAGCGTACATTGGGAAACGTATCAGCGCTGTGATTCGATGATTTCGCGAGAGAGAGTGAGAGGCACGAAAGTTTCGCGTGCCTGATTGGCACTTCACTTAACGTACATGTCCCCGCATTTCGAACGCTATGAGAGGTTCCACGGTACTTGGACTTGTCTCGAGACTAGAGATGTGGAATTACCGTAAAATCCTGGAGCGGTAAACTTACCAAAAAATTACCGTATTTTTGCCGTAACATGACGTCATTTTTTTTCGCGCAATCAGGTGTTGTGGAATTACCGTCACAAATTTTTTCGATAAACATACCGTAAAAATATGGTAAATCCAACTATTTAGATGTGGAATTACTGGTCACTTTTCTTTTTGGTAAATTTACGGTCACAAAAAAGTATGACCGGTCATTGACAACTAGATAGGTGTACAGCTCGTAATGTTTTTTTTTTTTTTTTTTTTTTTTTTTTTTTTTTTTTTTCATGTATTATTATGAAATGCTGTATTCAAAGATAATTAATTATTCATTTATTGTTTGCACGTTTATCGAATACGTATCTTATTGTTCAATCACAAATTTATGGAAAGATAATTGTATATAAAGTTTTTTTATTAGGCCACATGCGCGCCACAGCTGTGAAATTTCAAACCACCACGACCATATGATTTTGTGACCGATGAGGTCATTTTGGAAACGAGCTCTATAAAGTTGACCATACAACTTTAAGGAAAAAATCAAATAAAAATACTGGTCGATTGGTGGTCGTTTGGTGATGATTGGTAAATCAATTTCATCGTTTGAAGATCAATTGTTTAATTACAATAATTAAAAAACTAAAAAAGTCCCAAAGTTAGCCAAACATTTTTTTTTATTCAAATCGACTCTAATAGGGCTCATTCAATGCGGAATCGTTTGGCGGTTACGAATAACGCAATTAAAACGTTTGGAGATCCTTAGTTTTCGAGAGAAACTAATACAATGAAATTCCAGTCGACAGAGCCGGATGAAAACATGTGGACAAATATTTATGGTCGGTAAAGCAGGTATTTTTGTCAAAAACGCTATCTGGTGTTTTTCTAATGGACTTTCGTCGGCACCGTCGCGGATATTTCGGCTACGTCGCCATGTTGTTTACAATCGCGTAAATAGAAGGAAGTTGAAGAACAGCCTAAAAAAAAGGAGTCTTACAAATCGGTTCAGAAATACCTGCTTTACCAACCATAAACGTTTGTCCACATGTTTTCATCCGTCTCTGTCGACTGGAATTTTATTTGATTAGTTTCTCTCGAAAACTAAGGATCTCCAAATGTTTTAATTACGTAATTCAAAACCGCCAAACGATTCCGCATCGAATGAGCCCTATTAGAGTCGATTAGAATTTAAAAAAAATGTTTGGCTAACTTTAGGACTTTTTTAGTTTTTTAATTATTCTAATTAAACAATTGATCTCCAAACGATGAAATTGATCTATTAATCACCACCAAACGACCACCAATCGACTAGTATTTTTTATTTATTTTTTTACCGACTGTACACCTTTGTCCACATGTTTTCATCCGGCTCTGTGGACTGGAATTTCATTGTATTAGTTTCTCTCGAAAACTACCCAGCAAACAAAATGACGGCACAGTTGCGTTAAATTCGCGTCACGCGACAGTACGGCATGCCGTCATTACACAGACTTCTGCGTCCGCACAAGGCGGCGTAATGACGTCACGGCGTGCACAGGCACAACGTGGCGGCATGTTAACGGCAAGAACACGGCACGGCGTAACGTGGGATATTGCTTCGTGACGGCACGATGACAGAATATTTTCGTCACGCCGTGACGTGATATCGGAGAAGGGGAACCCGGAATTACGGCAACGTCGCGTTTCGTTACTCTGTAGATGGTGTGACAGGAAATTTAATTTAACGCATCCTCGACGTCGGAACCGCGAATCGGCTCCTCGACAACGTGTAAAATTTATTATAAGTCGCGCGAATTCGTCCGTTAGCACGACGCTTGCCGCGAGCCGTCGGCGCATTAATACCAATGTGCGCCCAACCGACACCTTGACCGCGTAGCGAAGACGCTGGCTGCGACAACGCGCCGCGACGAAATAGTTCGCCGATATCGACCAATTAGGGCAAAGGGCCGGTCGAAACGCGTCACGCGTAACGCGCGACGTCGCGCGATCGAGCGACGATCTTCACTGTCCCGCCGACGTCTGTAACGGGCAGTCACCGTTATTTTCCTCGAGAAGTCTCGCTTATTTTGTCGCCCTAATTATTACTTGATTTATTATATTAATTGATTCTGTGTTCCGACGACTATTTCGTCAATCATAATTGTATTTTGTCGACTGTTGTTCGACGTTATTATTCTGTGAACTCGTGAACCACTCGTCTACTGAAGGGGGTGGAATTAATTCGACAATTGAGTCGAGCGAACTGACGGTGATCGTCAAATAAACGCAGCAATTGTAAGTAACTTTTGTCTACTTGAATTCTTTACTTCTCGCTTACCCTTGCAATTTCCCTCGGGTCACCAGCGGAACCCCATGCAATCCGCGGCTAGCCGAATATTATCATTTTATATTATCGTTGTCAATTACGGAAATTGACTGGCGCCTAACAAAACTATATATTTAATTTATTTCGTCAAATCAGAGCCCCGGCAGCCCTTGACCCAGGCCGCGCCGGGTGGAATACTTCGTCAAAGTTGTACGCGACGGGTATTCGGTCTCAATGGTGATACTGTAACGGCACAATGTCGGCACAATGTCGGCACGTCGTGGCATCCCGTTCTAACGCAAACGTGATGTCTACTTTGCATCATAAATTGCCGGACAGAATAGGCGTCGATGAAATTTCTCGGGACGCTCCGAAGAAGCAGGAAACGTCGGTCAGAGATTGGCAGAGTCCGAGGAATCGTTGCTCTTTTTTAATTTATTTCTTTTAACTGTCAAATTTTCTTATTGATTTTTATCGGACATTATTTTGTTTCCATAATTGTACGAAATTATTAGTCTGTTGCTTGCCTTTCGCCCGACAACGCAAGAGTTTCTCGCGGGTAAAAGTCACGATTGCGTTGCGTTTTGGATTTTTTAGAATGTTCGAACGTACCAATTGTTTTTTGCGTTAAATTTGGGGGGTCGTGTGAACTTCTCGAGGCTGCTATTTATTAAACTTACGAGACTTATCTCCGATGTTGCTGTAGATATTTGTGCGATATCTCTTGCTATGTTCTGATGATAGGTGCTCTAGCAGATCCAGCGACCGGCCGAACGACCGAAAAAACGACTGGTCGTTAAATGCAAAGAAAAAAAACATTGAAAAGAACCAAACGGCTGAGACCAAGTGAACGGCAAGACCAGTGAAATTATTCTTGATTAGTCATTTCTTCGTCACGAAAAATTGGAAACGACTTTCAATGATTCCGACCGTCGAAACGACCATTTCAATCATTTGTAACCGGCTGTTTTTTCAGTGAACCCGTGAAACGACCCCTTTTTTATCAATTTAAATGTCGGAAAAAAAAAAATTGTCATTGTCAGGATTCGAACCTGGGAGCTTCAGATTGTTGCTCTGCGCCTTAAACCACTCGGCTATTCAAACCTTTAATGGTATATATTTTGATTGTCTATTTGTAGTTTGATTGTCTAGGTGGCCGTTTCGACGGTCGTTTTCCGATTTTTCGTAACGAAGAAACGACGAAGCAAAAATAATTACAATGGTCGTTTTCTTGGTCGTTTGGTTCTTTTTTATTTTATTTTTTTGTTTTATTTAACGACTGGTCGTTTTTTCGGTCATATATTTTGGTCGTTTTCACCGTCATCGGACTAGCTAGGGTGGGAATGAAAAATGCTTGTATAAAGAATAAAAATATATTTTTCACACGAACATATGTCTTCCGTTTCTTATCATTTATACATTTACACATATGTCTAATGTGCAATTGTACAGAGTCGGCTGCACTACTAGCAACTTTCAAGAGTCGCTATCACAATATTTACGCAAATAAAATACATCATATTTGACTAACTTATACCAGGAATAAAACTATTTTTTTTTGTAGTTTGCCACACGAATTTTCTCTAAAATTTCTAATCGGAAAGAAAACATTTTTTGCTTCCTCATAAAGGAAGCTTTGTTTTCGTGAAAAAATTTTTTTTTGCGATTTTCATGCCAGTATGCTTAGAATCACCCAAAACGTCGAGAAAAGTGGTCTAGAAAAAATGTCCGTATGTATGTGTGTGTGTGTGTGTGTGTGTGTGTGTGTGTGCGTGTGTGCGTGTGTGCGTGTGTGCGTGTGTGCGTGTGTGCGTGTGTGCGTGTGTGCGTGTGTGCGTGTGTGCGTGTGTGCGTGTGTGCGTGTGTGCGTGTGTGCGTGTGCGCGTGTGTGCGTGTGTGCGTGTGTGCGTGTGCGTGCGCGTGTGCGTGTGCGTGTGCGTGTGCGTGTGCGTGTGCGTGTGTGTGTGTGTGTGTGTGTGTGTGTGTGTGTGTGTGTGTGTGTGTGTGTGTGTGTGTGTGTGTGCAGGGCTTCGAAAATTCAATCGCCTCTCACTCAGTAACCGTCTGAGCGATCGGGCTCAAATTTGGCACGCAAGTAGAGTACTCGTCCCCCTTTAAATATTGCAATTTTTGAAAAAATATATATAGTAATTAAGTTTTTATGTAATTTTTAATTTGTTGAAAAAAGGGCGTGGTTGCTCTAACTTTCGTAAAAGTTCGCCGATTTAGCTAAATAGTTCTTCATATCTAGAGATACGTTCAATGTTGTATGGTATTGCATTTCGGCGAAATCGGTCAAGCGGTTCGGATTTTATAAAATTTTTAATTTTTCGAAAAAAAAAAAAAATGTCTAAAAATTACGTAGAATTTTAACAATTGAACTAGAATGTTCTGTAGTCGAAAAATAACATATAGCGCTACCACTTACGAAATTTGGTGATGATCGGTAAAGTGGTTGGTATTTTACGTGATTTTTTAATTTATTGAAAAAAGGGCGTGATCGCTCTAACTTTCGTAAAAGTTCGCCGATTTAGGTAAATAGTTGTTTATATCTGGAAATACGTTCAATGTTATATGGTATTGCATTTGGACGAAATCGGTAAAGCGGTTCCAATTTTATAGAATTTTTAATTTTTCGAAAAAAAAAAAAATTTCGAAAAATTACGTAAAATTTTAACAATTGAACCAGAATGTTCTGTAGTCGAAAAACAACATATAGCGCTGCCACGTACGAAATTTGGTGATGATCGGTAAAGTGGTTCGTATTTTACGTTATTTCAAATTTTAAAAGAACGACGGTTTAGATCTAGTTACGGACTAGACGGTTTAGATTTTCGTTATATCATTATACATTTGGGTTATATCGCTACGACGATTGTATTTTGTGTGACACCCTGTACAGCTCAATGAAGTGAGTCGTCATTCACGGGTTCTTTGGCTTTTGTTTTCGTGGATTGATAGTTTCAATTTGTTTGTGTCATTGACATTTCGTGACGGTCGGACTGCACATCGAAGGGATACGCGAAATGTAAGTTCAATACGCTTTTATCGTTTTTATCTTCGCTTCGCTTGGGTGCGTGGAATAGGCACTACTCGCACTGATGGCATAAAATTGTATGCGATACCCGTGCGAGAAACTTTTTCGCGACGAGTGTGAGTTTGCATCACTAGTGCCGTGCCGTTGCTGGCAAAGTTTTCAATAAAAAATAAACCGTATTACAATTAATACATATAAAATATATTCATTTTATTCGTTTTTTATTGAAAAGTTTAACCGTCGTCGAGAAATATGTTGAAGTAAAAAAAAATTGATTTGAAAATTAGAGTTTTAATAAATATTTATTATTCACAGGGAGAGAAAGTCCAGTAATCGAAGGAAGGAGAAAAATGACCGTGAAAGAAGAGACGATACAGAAGAAGAAACGAGAGTACGAGAGCGAAGTAGTAGAGATCGAGAGTCAAGCGAAGAAAGAAGTGAAGGAGAACACGAGCGGAACAGAATAAAGAAACAGAGATCAAAGAAGAAAGTATGTGAAAAAGAAAAAGCAACTGTACGCGAAAAGAATAGATCAAGGGAACGAGAAGAGTGCGAAGAAAGCGATGAAAGCGAATATGAGAAGTGCGAAAAAAAACGAGTGGATGATAAAGAAGCGCAGCATAAGAAAAATAAGAATGAAAAGAAAGGAAAATTGAAAGGAAAATCCCGAAAACGAGGTAGGAGCGAAAAAACGAGAAAAATTCTGAAATCTCAGAAAGCGATAGCGACGAAAATGAACGATACAGAGAAAAACACACGGACGACAACGAAATGAGAAATAAAAAAAAAAAGGAAGGATCAAAGGCAGAAACGCGAACTGAGAAAACGAGAAAAGAGTGACGACTGCGAGGGTTCTGAAGAAAGTGAAGAAACTGAAAGCGATGATAGAGATAGAGAAATTCAAAGTCAAGAAAGAAATGTGAAACGCAATGAAAAGAATAAGAATAAGGGAAAAAAGGACGAACATGAAGAAAAAGACGGCGAAGATACGGATAGAGAAAAAACAAAAAAGAAAAGAGGTGGAAAGCATCTACAAGAAAGAAATATAATGTAAGTAGGAATAATGTGTAATTTTGAAGGTATGTTAATATTTGTTTTATTTTACAGATACGGAAAAAGCGGAAAAATCGAAAGAGAGCAAGAAAACGACAGAATGGAAAGACGAAATCAGGAACTGAATCAGCAAGAAGAATTAGGATTAGAATATAAAGACAGTGAATTGAAACGAAAATTATTGGAAATCGTTGACATCATAGACGAAAAACAAGACGGAAAATTAAATATTAAAAATTTAGACAGAGAGCAGGGAAGACAGGAACAATGTCTACAACAAAAACGACAAGACGAGGGACGAGGACAAATCGGATTGGAACGTGGACTAGGACAATGGGTGCAAGAAGAACACGGATATGGTCGTGGACAATGGGGATGGGGAACTGGACGTGGACAATGGGGGCCAGGAGGACAAGGAGGATGGTTACGTGGACGCGGAGGATGGGGACGTGGTCGTGGAGGATGGGGAGAACAAGAATGGGGACGAGGTCGCGGACAATGGGACCAAGCTGGATGGGGAAGTGGACGTGGACAATGGGACCATGCTGGATGGGGAAATGGACGTGGGCAATGGTGGCAGGGAGGCTGGTTAGGTGGACGTGGGCAATGGGGGCAGAGAGGATGGCTAGGTGGACGTGGGCAATGGGGGCAGGGAGAATGGTTAGGTGGGCGTGGGCAATGGGGGCAGGGCGGATGGTTAGGCGGACGTGGGCAATGGGGACGAGGATATGGCAGCGGACGCGGACAATGGGAACAAGGACAGGGTGAATTAAATTAGGAGCAGAGGAACAATGCGCTCTCATGAAGGACAACCATAAAAGTTAATTGACCATTGCCATAAAATGTGCGTTTTAGGTATGTTGTGCATTTAGTTTTTTTTTCAATAAGCGAGATTAATATTTAAAAGTATATAATTGATGTTGTTAAATGAATTATATTGTATTTAATTATATATTATTAAAAAAAAAAAAAGGTGTAACGTTCTGAAAAAATAAGTGCAATTGGTTGATTCACAATAATCTTAATGCTCGTTGTCGTCTCCAGTCGTCGTCGTCGTCGTCTTCGGTCGCAGTGTTCGGTCGTTGTCCTCGTCGTCGTCGTCGTCTTCGGTCGCAGTGTTCGGTCGTCGTCGTTCTCGTCGTTCTCATCGCCGTCGTCGTAGTTGTCGTCGTATTCGGTCGTAATATTCGATTATCGTAGACGTCGCAGTCGTCTTCGGTCGTCGTCATCGTCGCAGTCGGTTTCAGTCGTCATAGTCGTCTTCGATCGTCGTCATCGTCGCAGTCGGTTTCAGTCGTCATAGTCGTCGTCGTCGTCGTCTTCGGTCATCGTCGTCACAGTCGTATTCGGTCGTAGTGTACGGTAATTGTTGTCCTCGTCGTCGTATTCGGTCATCGTCGTCCGTCGTATTCGGTCAACATCATCTTCGTCGTCTTCTTCGGTCGTAGTGTTCGGTCGTAGTGTTCGGTCGTTGTCTTCGTCGTCGTCGTATTCAGTCAACGTCGTCGTCGTCGTCTTCTTCGGTCGTAGTGTTCGGTCGTCGTCGTCTTCGGTCGTAGTGTTTGGTCGTTGTCCTCGTCGCAGTCGTATTCGGTCGTAGTGTTCGATCGTCGTCGTTCTCGTCATTCTTATCGCCGTCATCGTAGTTATCGTCGTATTAGGTCGTAATATTCGATTATCGTCGACGTCGCAGTCGTCTTCGGTCGTCGTCGTCGTAGAAGTTGTATTCGATCGTCGTCGTCGTCGTTGTGTTTGGTCGTCGTAATTGTTGTCGTTGTCAGTCATAGAATTTCTACAACGAAAATTATAGCACGAAAAAATATGAAAAGAAAGGACACAGAGTATAAAAAAAAGTGAGCGGTTAGATTTTGTTTTTTGTTAAACGTCAATTTCGTCAGAAAAAGCAAGACGAAAAGTCAGAGAAAACCGAGATGGATCACGCTACATTTTCGAGAGGTAAATATTTAAAAATTGTAAAATAATGAGAATTGTAATGTTGATGTAATTGGAATATCTTTTTATACAAATAGAAAGCGATGGATGGGACGATATACTATCAGCGAAATTGGACGAAATAGAGGGATATTTGAGGAGTGGAAATATTCCTCCAGATGTAAAGTAAGAAAATTTAACGGAAATGAAAATAGAAAAAAAAAATAATCAGTGTATAATGAGCAAAAATAATGTTGGGGTGAATATTTTTTCAGGATTGTCGGATCGAATGGAAGCGATCAACCGAAAGATGACAAAGAAATTGGAAAGGAACCTGCGGAGAAGAAAAAGAAAATGGGCAAGAAAACGAAAAAATAAATATCGTGAGAAACGTCGTCGTCCGCGTCGTTGTCAACGTCGTCGTCCACGTCGTCGTCCACGTCGTCGTTAAAGTTTTTATATTCGTCATTATTAAATTAATCGTTAAAATATGAAAATTTATCCGTAACTGTGAATGTCATGTACGTGTCGTAATAATGGTCGTAATAGTTTATATAATCGGAGGCATCGTCAATGTAGTTATTATAGATAAATGAAAGAAAACAAAATTATGGTTATGCATGTGGAATAGTTTATATTATTATTGAAAAAAAATGAAAATTATTGTAAGTTAATACACGATTTTAAGAAGGTGAAATATGAAAAATTTTGATGTATACAATAAAAGTCGTCGCAGTCGTATTCGTTCACAGTGTTCGGTCGTTGTCTCCGTCGTCGTCGATGTTGTGGTTGTCGTCGTAATTGAATTCGGTCGTCGTCTTCGGTCATCGTCGTCCTCGCAGTAGTATTGGGTCATCGTCGTCGTCGTATTCGGACGTACTGTTCGGTCATCTTTGTCGTCGCAGTCGTCTTCGGTCGTCGTCATCGTCGCAGTCGGTTTCAGTCGTCATAGTCGTCGTCGTCGTCGTCTTCGGTCATCGTCGTCGCAGTCGTATTCGGTCGTAGTGTACGGTAATTGTTGTCCTCGTCGTCGTATTCGGTCATCGTCGTCGTCGTATTCGGTCGTATTATTCGGTCATCGTCGTCGTCGCAGACATTTTCAGTCGTCATAGTCGTAGTTATCGTCGTATTCGGTCATAGTGTTCGGTCATTGTCGTCGTCGTTGTAGTGCTCGTCGTCGTCACTGTCGTTGTCGACGTTGTGGTTGTCGTCGTTGTCGAATTCGGTCGTAGTGTTCGAAGGTTGTATTCGTCGTTGTCGTATTCGGTCAATGTCGTCGTCGTCGTCTTCTTCGGTCGTTCTCTTCGTCGTCGTCTTCTTCGGTCGTTGTCTTCGTCGTCGTCGTATTCGGTCGTCGTCACCGTCGTAGTCAACGTTGCGGTTGTCGTCCTCGTCGTCTTCTTCGGTCGTTGTCTTCGTCGTCGTCGTATTCGGTCAACGTCGTCGTCGTCGTCTTCTTCGGTCGTAGTGTTCGGTCGTTGTCGTCGTCGTCGTCGTCTTCGGTCGTAGTGTTCGGTCGTTGTCCTCGTCGCAGTCGTATTCGGTCGTAGTGTTCGATCGTCGTCGTTCTCGTCATTCTTATCGCCGTCGTCGTAGTTGTCGTCGTATTAGGTCGTAATATTCGATTATCGTCGACGTCGCAGTCGTCTTCGGTCGTCGTCGTCGTAGCAGATGCATTCGATCGTCGTCGTCGTAGCAGATGCATTCGATCGTCGTCGTCGTAGCAGATGCATTCGATCGTCGTCGTCGTAGCAGATGCATTCGATCGTCGTCGTCGTAGCAGATGCATTCGATCGTCGTCGTCGTAGCAGATGCATTCGATCGTCGTCGTCGTAGCAGATGCATTCGATCGTCGTCGTCGTAGCAGATGCATTCGATCGTCGTCGTCGTAGCAGATGCATTCGATCGTCGTCGTCGTAGCAGATGCATTCGATCGTCGTCGTCGTAGCAGATGCATTCGATCGTCGTCGTCGTAGCAGATGCATTCGATCGTCGTCGTCGTAGCAGATGCATTCGATCGTCGTCGTCGTAGCAGATGCATTCGATCGTCGTCGTCGTAGCAGATGCATTCGATCGTCGTCGTCGTAGCAGATGCATTCGATCGTCGTCGTCGTAGCAGATGCATTCGATCGTCGTCGTCGTAGCAGATGCATTCGATCGTCGTCGTCGTAGCAGATGCATTCGATCGTCGTCGTCGTAGCAGATGCATTCGATCGTCGTCGTCGTAGCAGATGCATTCGATCGTCGTCGTCGTAGCAGATGCATTCGATCGTCGTCGTCGTAGCAGATGCATTCGATCGTCGTCGTCGTAGCAGATGCATTCGATCGTCGTCGTCGTAGCAGATGCATTCGATCGTCGTCGTCGTAGCAGATGCATTCGATCGTCGTCGTCGTAGCAGATGCATTCGATCGTCGTCGTCGTAGCAGATGCATTCGATCGTCGTCGTCGTAGCAGATGCATTCGATCGTCGTCGTCGTAGCAGATGCATTCGATCGTCGTCGTCGTAGCAGATGCATTCGATCGTCGTCGTCGTAGCAGATGCATTCGATCGTCGTCGTCGTAGCAGATGCATTCGATCGTCGTCGTCGTAGCAGATGCATTCGATCGTCGTCGTCGTAGCAGATGCATTCGATCGTCGTCGTCGTAGCAGATGCATTCGATCGTCGTCGTCGTAGCAGATGCATTCGATCGTCGTCGTCGTAGCAGATGCATTCGATCGTCGTCGTCGTAGCAGATGCATTCGATCGTCGTCGTCGTAGCAGATGCATTCGATCGTCGTCGTCGTAGCAGATGCATTCGATCGTCGTCGTCGTAGCAGATGCATTCGATCGTCGTCGTCGTAGCAGATGCATTCGATCGTCGTCGTCGTAGCAGATGCATTCGATCGTCGTCGTCGTAGCAGATGCATTCGATCGTCGTCGTCGTAGCAGATGCATTCGATCGTCGTCGTCGTAGCAGATGCATTCGATCGTCGTCGTCGTAGCAGATGCATTCGATCGTCGTCGTCGTAGCAGATGCATTCGATCGTCGTCGTCGTAGCAGATGCATTCGATCGTCGTCGTCGTAGCAGATGCATTCGATCGTCGTCGTCGTAGCAGATGCATTCGATCGTCGTCGTCGTAGCAGATGCATTCGATCGTCGTCGTCGTAGCAGATGCATTCGATCGTCGTCGTCGTAGCAGATGCATTCGATCGTCGTCGTCGTCGTCGTCGTCGTCGTCGTCGTCGTCGTCGTCGTCGTCGTCGTCGTCGTCGTCGTCGTCGTCGTCGTCGTCGTCGTCGTCGTCGTCGTCGTCGTCGTCGTCGTCGTCGTCGTCGTCGTCGTCGTCGTCGTCGTCGTCGTCGTCGTCGTCGTCGTCGTCGTCGTCGTCGTCGTCGTCGTCGTCGTCGTCGTCGTCGTCGTCGTCGTCGTCGTCGTCGTCGTCGTCGTCGTCGTCGTCGTCGTCGTCGTCGTCGTCGTCGTCGTCGTCGTCGTCGTCGTCGTCGTCGTCGTCGTCGTCGTCGTCGTCGTCGTCGTCGTCGTCGTCGTCGTCGTCGTCGTCGTCGTCGTCGTCGTCGTCGTCGTCGTCGTCGTCGTCGTCGTCGTCGTCGTCGTCGTCGTCGTCGTCGTCGTCGTCGTCGTCGTCGTCGTCGTCGTCGTCGTCGTCGTCGTCGTCGTCGTCGTCGTCGTCGTCGTCGTCGTCGTCGTCGTCGTCGTCGTCGTCGTCGTCGTCGTCGTCGTCGTCGTCGTCGTCGTCGTCGTCGTCGTCGTCGTCGTCGTCGTCGTCGTCGTCGTCGTCGTCGTCGTCGTCGTCGTCGTCGTCGTCGTCGTCGTCGTCGTCGTCGTCGTCGTCGTCGTCGTCGTCGTCGTCGTCGTCGTCGTCGTCGTCGTCGTCGTCGTCGTCGTCGTCGTCGTCGTCGTCGTCGTCGTCGTCGTCGTCGTCGTCGTCGTCGTCGTCGTCGTCGTCGTCGTCGTCGTCGTCGTCGTCGTCGTCGTCGTCGTCGTCGTCGTCGTCGTCGTCGTCGTCGTCGTCGTCGTCGTCGTCGTCGTCGTCGTCGTCGTCGTCGTCGTCGTCGTCGTCGTCGTCGTCGTCGTCGTCGTCGTCGTCGTCGTCGTCGTCGTCGTCGTCGTCGTCGTCGTCGTCGTCGTCGTCGTCGTCGTCGTCGTCGTCGTCGTCGTCGTCGTCGTCGTCGTCGTCGTCGTCGTCGTCGTCGTCGTCGTCGTCGTCGTCGTCGTCGTCGTCGTCGTCGTCGTCGTCGTCGTCGTCGTCGTCGTCGTCGTCGTCGTCGTCGTCGTCGTCGTCGTCGTCGTCGTCGTCGTCGTCGTCGTCGTCGTCGTCGTCGTCGTCGTCGTCGTCGTCGTCGTCGTCGTCGTCGTCGTCGTCGTCGTCGTCGTCGTCGTCGTCGTCGTCGTCGTCGTCGTCGTCGTCGTCGTCGTCGTCGTCGTCGTCGTCGTCGTCGTCGTCGTCGTCGTCGTCGTCGTCGTCGTCGTCGTCGTCGTCGTCGTCGTCGTCGTCGTCGTCGTCGTCGTCGTCGTCGTCGTCGTCGTCGTCGTCGTCGTCGTCGTCGTCGTCGTCGTCGTCGTCGTCGTCGTCGTCGTCGTCGTCGTCGTCGTCGTCGTCGTCGTCGTCGTCGTCGTCGTCGTCGTCGTCGTCGTCGTCGTCGTCGTCGTCGTCGTCGTCGTCGTCGTCGTCGTCGTCGTCGTCGTCGTCGTCGTCGTCGTCGTCGTCGTCGTCGTCGTCGTCGTCGTCGTCGTCGTCGTCGTCGTCGTCGTCGTCGTCGTCGTCGTCGTCGTCGTCGTCGTCGTCGTCGTCGTCGTCGTCGTCGTCGTCGTCGTCGTCGTCGTCGTCGTCGTCGTCGTCGTCGTCGTCGTCGTCGTCGTCGTCGTCGTCGTCGTCGTCGTCGTCGTCGTCGTCGTCGTCGTCGTCGTCGTCGTCGTCGTCGTCGTCGTCGTCGTCGTCGTCGTCGTCGTCGTCGTCGTCGTCGTCGTCGTCGTCGTCGTCGTCGTCGTCGTCGTCGTCGTCGTCGTCGTCGTCGTCGTCGTCGTCGTCGTCGTCGTCGTCGTCGTCGTCGTCGTCGTCGTCGTCGTCGTCGTCGTCGTCGTCGTCGTCGTCGTCGTCGTCGTCGTCGTCGTCGTCGTCGTCGTCGTCGTCGTCGTCGTCGTCGTCGTCGTCGTCGTCGTCGTCGTCGTCGTCGTCGTCGTCGTCGTCGTCGTCGTCGTCGTCGTCGTCGTCGTCGTCGTCGTCGTCGTCGTCGTCGTCGTCGTCGTCGTCGTCGTCGTCGTCGTCGTCGTCGTCGTCGTCGTCGTCGTCGTCGTCGTCGTCGTCGTCGTCGTCGTCGTCGTCGTCGTCGTCGTCGTCGTCGTCGTCGTCGTCGTCGTCGTCGTCGTCGTCGTCGTCGTCGTCGTCGTCGTCGTCGTCGTCGTCGTCGTCGTCGTCGTCGTCGTCGTCGTCGTCGTCGTCGTCGTCGTCGTCGTCGTCGTCGTCGTCGTCGTCGTCGTCGTCGTCGTCGTCGTCGTCGTCGTCGTCGTCGTCGTCGTCGTCGTCGTCGTCGTCGTCGTCGTCGTCGTCGTCGTCGTCGTCGTCGTCGTCGTCGTCGTCGTCGTCGTCGTCGTCGTCGTCGTCGTCGTCGTCGTCGTCGTCGTCGTCGTCGTCGTCGTCGTCGTCGTCGTCGTCGTCGTCGTCGTCGTCGTCGTCGTCGTCGTCGTCGTCGTCGTCGTCGTCGTCGTCGTCGTCGTCGTCGTCGTCGTCGTCGTCGTCGTCGTCGTCGTCGTCGTCGTCGTCGTCGTCGTCGTCGTCGTCGTCGTCGTCGTCGTCGTCGTCGTCGTCGTCGTCGTCGTCGTCGTCGTCGTCGTCGTCGTCGTCGTCGTCGTCGTCGTCGTCGTCGTCGTCGTCGTCGTCGTCGTCGTCGTCGTCGTCGTCGTCGTCGTCGTCGTCGTCGTCGTCGTCGTCGTCGTCGTCGTCGTCGTCGTCGTCGTCGTCGTCGTCGTCGTCGTCGTCGTCGTCGTCGTCGTCGTCGTCGTCGTCGTCGTCGTCGTCGTCGTCGTCGTCGTCGTCGTCGTCGTCGTCGTCGTCGTCGTCGTCGTCGTCGTCGTCGTCGTCGTCGTCGTCGTCGTCGTCGTCGTCGTCGTCGTCGTCGTCGTCGTCGTCGTCGTCGTCGTCGTCGTCGTCGTCGTCGTCGTCGTCGTCGTCGTCGTCGTCGTCGTCGTCGTCGTCGTCGTCGTCGTCGTCGTCGTCGTCGTCGTCGTCGTCGTCGTCGTCGTCGTCGTCGTCGTCGTCGTCGTCGTCGTCGTCGTCGTCGTCGTCGTCGTCGTCGTCGTCGTCGTCGTCGTCGTCGTCGTCGTCGTCGTCGTCGTCGTCGTCGTCGTCGTCGTCGTCGTCGTCGTCGTCGTCGTCGTCGTCGTCGTCGTCGTCGTCGTCGTCGTCGTCGTCGTCGTCGTCGTCGTCGTCGTCGTCGTCGTCGTCGTCGTCGTCGTCGTCGTCGTCGTCGTCGTCGTCGTCGTCGTCGTCGTCGTCGTCGTCGTCGTCGTCGTCGTCGTCGTCGTCGTCGTCGTCGTCGTCGTCGTCGTCGTCGTCGTCGTCGTCGTCGTCGTCGTCGTCGTCGTCGTCGTCGTCGTCGTCGTCGTCGTCGTCGTCGTCGTCGTCGTCGTCGTCGTCGTCGTCGTCGTCGTCGTCGTCGTCGTCGTCGTCGTCGTCGTCGTCGTCGTCGTCGTCGTCGTCGTCGTCGTCGTCGTCGTCGTCGAACCGGAGAGGAAAAAAATGTGATGCGAATGAAAGACACACGGCAAGAACCTTCTTACAGAGAACCGGAGAAGGAAAAGAATGTGCTGCGAATGAAAGAGAGACGACAAGAACCTTCGTATAAGGATCCAGAAAATGAAAAGAACGTGCTACGGATGAGAGAAATACGACAAAATTATGCATATACAGAAGTAGAGAATACAAAAAATACAGAAAGAATGCAAGCGACAAGACAAGATTCTGATTACAAGGTAAATGAAAATCAAAAGAACAGAGATAAATGCAAAGCAATTCGACAAAAAAAGGATTACAAAGTCATAGAAAATCAAAGAAATAAGACAAGAATACAAATTTTGCGGAGGGATTTAAACTTCAGAAATGATGAAAGAAATCGTGACATTAAGAGAAAAAAATCATTAAGGCTGAATGATTTTTTACGATATCGGGAAAATTATATCAGATCTGTTTATGATAACATCAAAAACGGTATTAAAGAGAATGAATATTATAAAAATGTATTAATATCGAAATATTTGAAAAACAGGAAACTGCGACCGGATATAGTGTGTGTATGTTGCGAAAACTTATATTTTACGAAGTCAGTTCAGAATTTTAATAAATCTAAAGTAGAAAGCATTCTGATCGGAAAAAATTTGGAAACGCATGAGTTTATGAACAAAATAATAAATAATTCATCCGAATATATCTGCTAAACATGTAATAAATATATCAAATCAGGAGAAGTTCCAAAGATGGCAGCAAATGCCTTTTTGCAATTTCCTAATGTACCTGAAGTAGTAACCAGTTTGAGTGCTGTTGAAGAACGTATGGTCTCGCCCTACATTCCATTTATGCTAATAAAAGCATTACAGCCATACGCCATTAACCCGCAATTGTCATTGAAAGGAAGTATAGTAAACGTTCCAGTGGAAATTAATGACATGGTAAATATTCTACCACGCACATTTAATGCAATGTCAACGATTCAAATTAAATTGAAGCGACATATGGACCATAAATCTGATTACATGCACGAAACGATAAAGCCTGCCAAAGTTTGTGAAGCTTTGGAATACCTGCAAAAAACAACATTATATACAAAAAATAAAGTGACAGTAGATGTTACTTTTTTAAATAAATACGAAAAGAATGCTAGTCTCGAATTACCGTTTATAGTAGATAAAGAAGATAATCTTGAAAATTGTATGAACGAAGACAGAACAGTACACGCATGTGAATCAGACAATGAATCTAATTCAGAAGAATCAGATTCATTTGAACCGAATGATGAAATTCTCATCCTAGACAGAAACCAAGAAGTATCCAAAAGTACTGAGATTATAGCACCAGGGCAGGATAAATATCCAGTACCTTGGCATTTAACTGAAAACATCGATGAATTATGCTTCCCAAAGATTTTTGGTGGTGAAATTCTAGATAAAGAAAACAAGTTAACATATTCACAAAGAGTTAAATTTGAATCAAGAAACAAAGATAGAAGGTCATGTGATCCAACAAGAATATTATTTATGGCGAAACAAAAATTAGAAAAAGCAGTAATGTCAAATATAAATATTTGCCTCAGACGTCTGAAGAATAATGATAATCTAACGGTCTAAAATGTGAAAAATAAAGAATTTTTAAACGATTCTATTCGACATGACGATGGCTTTAAATTTTTGAAGCAAATACGATCGTCACCGTCGTATTGGGAGACAAAAAAGAAACATTTATTAAGTATGATAAGACAATGTGGTATTCCGACATTCTTTATCACTTTTTCAGCATGTGAAACTAAAAATGTAGATCTATTAAAAATTCTATATAAATTGCGATACGATAAAAGTATCAGTGATGAAAAAGCGATGTGGTTGGATCCAGCGGAAAAAACAAAGCTTATACGAGAAGATCCTGTAACATGTGTCAGATACATAGAGGAACGATTCAATCAGATTATGGTCATACTAGAAGATGAACATGGTCCATTCGGTGAAAATCATGTTATTGATTATTTCCAGAGACGAGAATTTCAAGCAAGGGGTTCTGTTCATACACACAATCTCGTGTATTGTAAGAATGCACCAATTTACGATGAAGAAAATCCACAATCGGATATAGCATTGATAAAGTGGATAGATAACATAATATCGTGTGAATATATTCCTAAAAATCCACTTGTTAAGCTACAAATTCATCGACATACGCACACGTGTTACAAAGGCAGGAAAAACAAGTCAATATGCAGATTTAACATCCCACAATATGTCATGAAGAAAACAATGATTCTAAAGCCATTGGAAGAACATGAAAAAAGTACAGATGATAAAGCAAATATTAAAAAAATCAAAGAACTTATGCAAGAATTTTTTGAATGTAATATTTTAGTTACATTCGAAAATATGTTAGGACGGCTAGGGATACGGAAAAAGCTTACATCAACGCAATAAGAAGCAAGTTATCAAGAACACAAATTTTCTTGAAGAGACGCAGCATAGATGTTGCGATTAATTCGTATAATATAACAATACTAAATCTCCTAGAATCAAATATGGACATACAGTTTGTCTTGGATCCATATAGTTGCGCTTCGTACATGATAAATTATGTTACAAAAATTGATGCAGGATTATCACGACTGTTAAGAGAAGCAGCAAAAGATATACAAAATGGAAACTTAAGTATTAGACAAAAGTTTAGAAAAGTCGCAAACGTATTTATAAATGGCAATACCCTGTCAGCTCAAGAAGCTGTTTACCATGTTCTCGGACTACCATTATCATTGTGTAGTAGAGCTGTGATTTATATAAACACTGCGCCAAGAAATGAACGAGTACGCATGTTAAAAAACAGCACAGATTTATTAAAAATGGACAACGAATCAACCGATATATATTACAAGAATATTGTTGAAAAATATTCTGCCCGACAAGAGACATTAGCACACGTTTGTCTAGCTGATTTTGCAGCAAATTATGAACAAAGAAAATACATCGATGAAGATGGTAGCGACGGAGAGTCTAATAGTGAACATGAAACAAAAAAAAGACAAAAAACTAAGTTAATCAGATTTCGTCGATACAAATTGCAAGACGATGCATATAACTATTTTAGAGAACAAGTGTTGCTCTTCTTGCCTTTTAGAAACGAAATAGATGATATCGAAAGTCAATCTTGTGACAAGATTTATGCAGATAATATTGAAGTTATTAAAAAAAATCGGAAGGTGTTTTCCGTGATAGGAGATACAGACATTGACAAAGCATTAAGTGAAGCTCAAAATAATTACGAAGACATAGAAAATGAAGAAGTTGAATCATTTATGATAACAAGAATACCAAAATATCAGGAAATTGATGTTTTTGGACAAGCAGGTATCGAAGACTGCTCTAAAATAAAGAAAAGACGAATAACCAGTCCTTCAAAAGAAACAGCAGAACAGATGATGAATACACTTAATAAACTGAACGATAGGCAAAGGCAAATTACTATGCACATTTTAAATTGTTTTAAAACGAATAATTTGCCTATTCGAGTATATATGAGTGGATCGGCTGGTGTTGGCAAAAGCACAGTAATTAACTCGATTTACCAATTATTACTAAATTATTTCGATGAATCACCTGGTGAAAAAAATAATTCAGTGAAAATACTATTATGCGCGCGATCTGGAAAAGCAGCATTTTTAATAGGCGGTGTAACGCTGCATACTGCTTTTGCTTTGCCAATAACACAATATGGAGGGCAAATGCCAGAGTTGTCAGCTGATATAGCAAATACCATACGAATACCATACGAAATACCATACGAGAGAATTTATTGGAACTGAAGTTATTAATTATAGACGAAATATCGATGGTGGGTAGCACGATGCTCAGTAGGGTCGATACCAGATTGCGACAAATAATGGGACGTGATAGCAGTTTTGGTGGTGTATCCGTTATACTTGTCGGCGATCTTTATCAGCTGCCACCAGTTATGGACAGTTCAATATACCTCGCACCAAAATCGTCCATGCTGAGTGTTTTTTCGGAAAATGTTTTATGGGATGAATTCAAATTTTTTGAATTGACTGAGATAATGCGACAAAGAGAAGAGACAACATTTATTAAGGCTCTAAACAATCTGGCCAGAGGAGAAATGATGGACGATGATATTTCTGTAATTAGATCAAGGGAAACAAACGAAAAAGACGTGCCAATAGACGCAATTAGATTGTATACGGAAAATCGTCTTGTCGAAGCATACAATAAAATAAAAATTGATATGAAAGAAGGCATAGCATACGAATCGAAGTCAAAAGACACTGTTTTAGGAAATATAAGTAGCAAAATGAGAAATAAATTATTAACATCATTAAAAAATAAGAAAAGAACCGAATGCGGTGGGTTACCATTTATGGTAATTCTGAAAGTTGGTATTAACTACATGGTTACTACTAATATCGACGTGGAAGATGGTTTGGTTAATGGAGCGTGTGGCAAATTGAAACATTTGACTTTTCTACCAGGAAATAATGAACCAATAAAAATTTGGTTGGACTTTAATGATGAAAATGTTGGATCTAAACAACGAAGACGTTTTTTGAAGTATATAGATGAAAACAACATTGATAAGTGTTTAGTGCCTCTTTTACTTCATTCTGCTGTTATAAATGTTAATGAGAGGTTTGGATATCAAACTGTGAGGCAACAGTTTCCTATAACTCCTGCTGAAGCTTTAACGATCCACAAAAGTCAAGGGCAAACATATGACAAAGTGTGTATTGATTTAAGAAACAATTCACGCATGATCCATGCTTTACGTTGCACTGAGTAGAGTAAGGAAATTATCAGATTTATATATTCTCGGTAATTTTACGCCAACAAATAAACCATCTATAAGTAATCCGTTGGAATGCGAAATGAAGAGATTAAGAGAAGAAAAACTTCTGAAATTGTCATATACACAAAAAATAAGTGGAGATGGGTTAAAAATTATATACCAAAACGTGAGATCGTTGAGAAAAAATATTAACCATATAATTTCTGATAAATGGTATAGTCAAGCAGATATTTTGATTTTCGCGGAAACACAAACAATATCATCAGAAAATTTCATAATTAACGGATTCAATATTATCTTCCGATCAGATCCGCCTAATAAGCGTTCTCAAAAAGGGATCATATGTTTCACGAAGAAACATTTAAACGTTTCTGTACGACAACATACACAAAAGGATGAAAGCACAATAAATGGGCAGCGTCATCATATTGATTTAATACATCTTGATATAAATGAACTTGAAATAATTACCGGATATAAATCTCCATCTGTGAGCAGAACAATGTTTACGATTGAACTAAATAAAATTTTAACAGCTACATCAAAAAATGAGAAGATTGTTATTGGAGATTTTAATTACGATTCATACAAAAAAGGATGCTTCTTTGAGAAGTATCTAAATCAGATTAATTTTAAACGCGCAATTTCTGATGAAACTTCCACTACGAATTTCAATACACAGATAGATGTGATATTTGTATCTGAACGTATGTCTAACTTCACTGCTGGTGTTTACGAAACATATTTCTCAGATCATAAACCTATATTTATTGGTTTAAAAGTACAAAACACGAAATCACAATCAATAATTGAAGCGACGACATTTTCAGATCAAAGTAATAATCACGATGTTATACATTTAGAAAACGAAACCAAATACAGTCCTGCTGACGTGACTTCGACTACTGAATCAGAGATAATTTTTCAAAGTATTGCAACAGTCCTAGTATATCTCGTTCTAATCAGTATGAGAACGCACCGCAAACATTAGCAGAAAATGTTTTAGAAGCAAATTCAAAATTAGACGACAGAGCTTTAAATGCAATTCTGCAGGTAATAAAAAATAATACACAGTTTAATCCATTGGATGTGCTTTTCATTCAACCTGTATTAGGCCTAAGATGGGTTGATCCTATCTTTACTGAAGATATTCAGTGTAACGTGCTCCAATGACTCAAAAAAATTTCGAAAAAGTAATCACCGGACACACGCGCTACAGAATAATGACGCCCGCACACACGCTATCGTTTCCTCGTGGGCGCCAGATACAGAATTCTTTTCCGCTGTATCTCGGAATTTCTCTTACCTTTCTTCCTACTCTTACCGGCTAGCAGGGTGCAGTTCGGGGCGCCGACAGACACACACAGTACAAGTAAATGAATGACACCCGAGATCGTGATTCGTGGTAATAATTATAAAATAAACACACTCTTTATTCAACCAAAAATATATAGCAAACTCGACGGTATAATACCCAAAACTCAGTCAACACTCGTCTCGATTAACCAAAGATCGGCTCGAGCCGCGCTCGAGCGATTATTCACGATAGACGTGGCGATTAGATAAAGACCGCGAGGCCGCAATCGGCAACCACGTGTCCCGGTAATAAGAAATTCTTCGAAACAAAAATTGGTACGCCAAGTATAAAAAAGTGGGCATCCCATCAAACCAAAAATTCGTGGGAATTTCAATCCCATCAAACCAAAAATTCGTGGCAATTTCATCCCATCAAACCAAAAATTCATGGCAATTTCAAAAATAAAATCAAATCAAATGCAGCCAAGCAAAATCCCTGTAGTCCGGCTTGCAAAGTCTGTACTCCCTAGCAACCACGATAACTTTCATTTTTACCTAATTTTTATAGTCACTTTGAAATTCGTCGTGATTGTTTGGGCTGGCATGCAAAAAACTTGGCGTCCCAGCGACTTGCTCCCGTACATAGTCCATTGAAATAAAGACGGGACCACCATCTCGATGCGTAACTGCTGGAAATCGTGGGTGGAAGGCGGGATACGCGTGGAACGAGCGGAGGGATCGCGGGGGGGGGTCCGGGGGGGCGGGGGGGGGGGGCAAAGCCCCCCCCGGCAGAATCCAATTTTTTATATATCCTCTCTTGAAAAGGACATGGCACATCGTCTCGTCGAATATATCGAAATACTGAAGCTAGTATAACTCGGGCTGTGATTCGTCGACGATGCTACGTCGTGGTCGATAAACTTAGAGCGGCAAATTCGAAACAACAGGGCGCGCGCAGCGCGCATGTCGTAGTGAGCCATGCGACGTGAAAATAACAGAAGCGCGAGCGAAGCGAGTGTTACGTCAAATATGTAGAGGATTTGCATCCCCGACAGATTTACACGTTTAAGGCAGTTCGGTCGGGAGGCCTGTCGCGCCCCGGTCTGGAAAAACTGAAAGTTCTCCCAATATCCGCGTCTGGTCGACAAACACCGAACTGTAACCCCCTTTTTAGGACTGCCCTTGCGAACAATATCCAAGGATAGGGGTTTACGCGATTTCGTCCGGTTTGGACTGAGAATTATTTATATTCGGCCGAAATGTGACAGAAAGATTACAAGAAGGTGGTACTTACGTTCCTCGGCGTTCCTACGTTGATCTGGGGTCGCCAGGCACTCGAAATCGGTTCACGGGTATAATGAATTTAATACTTTTCTTTAGGAACACACAAATGTCTCGCCGGTTTATTCTTAAATGATCAAAGGACTAAAATACAATAGAAAATGGAAATTCCACGTTTAAATAACCGCAGGACAAATCGTCCAAACGGAACAAAAATGTCGAGCCGGAATTAATCCGAGAAATGTTGTTAACTATGTTTAAGAGCAAGGGACCAAAGGTCCGTACAAATTTAATTGGTCTGGGTGGCTGAGACAAAGAGTCGTACAAAAATGATAAAAATGAGAAGTCTGAATATTATCAAAGTCCAGAGGGGGCTTAAAAGTGGCAAAGTGCCAGTCTACGATTTTGTTCTAACTTCAACGAAAAGTAACAGAATGCTCGTCTAAAGATTCTAACACTTTAACTCTGGATCTACTGGGCCGGATGAACTGCCGTAAATGTTACCGATTCTACTGGGCGGGTTGGACTGCCGTAAATGTTACCGATTCTACTGGGCGGGTTGGACTGCCCTGAGCGCCTCGGAGCGCTCCTTTTTATGGTTTACCGGACTCTTTGTCTCGTCCGAATCTTAAAGGAAAATTGGTGGGGGTGACCTATTTAGTCTGCGGTTTTGGTCACCACCATCTTCGGGGGGTATTTGCCGTTCCTCCCATTTACACATACATTCGAGCTTGCAAGCTCACCGATTCGGGGACACAAGCTGTCAGCGCTTTACTTCGTCGGTCGGACCGGCGTAATGGCCTAACCGGGCCTGTGAATGGTATGCGGTATAGTTTAGTCTATGCTGTGCCCCGGCCTCTTGTTGCGCGAAGAGGAGGCACCGAACGCGGCTTAGCAACGGAGGGGCCGCGCGCGTGTCCACGCACACGTGTGCACACTAACGCCTCTTCTCGGTGCCCCACCGTGATGCTCCTCCCGGAGGGGAAGGCGAATTCGGACGCTGAGTTCTGAGGCGCTTAAATGCGCATTTTTAATTATTGCCTTTTTGGCTTTTAATTCGCAAGTGAAATTATCTATTGTTCCGAATTCGTATTCGCCTCCTTGTGACGAGTGCGTACATATGTGAAAGATCTTTCTAGGGTCATTTTTACGGGAGTTACGGTTAAATGATTAATTTGACGGAGTTTGTTTAACATTAGAATGGCGAAAGTATAGTCGTTACATTTCTTGAAGTCTTCTCGTTCATTTGGAATGGTTTTTGTGGCCAAAATCGTCACGCGCGATTCTGGGCGGCTTTTACTTTTTTTACGGGAGTAACGGTTAAATTGTTAATTTAACGGGGTTTGTTTAACATTCGAGTGATAAAACTATAGTCATTACATTCCTTGACCTTTTCTTGTTCGTTTGGGATATTTTTCATGGCCAAAATCGCTACGCCCGATTCTGGGTGGCATTTTTAAGGGGTTTATAGTTAAATTGTTAATTTGATGGAATTTGTTTAACGTTAGAGTGGTGAAAGTATAGTCATTGCATTCCTTGGACGCTTCTTGTTCGTTTGGGATAGTTTTCATAGCCAAAATTGCTACGCCCGATTCTGGGTGGCATTTTTAAGGGGTTTATAGTTAAATTGTTAATTTGATTGAATTTGTTTAACGTTAGAGTGGTGAAAGTATAGTCGTTGCATTCCTTGGACGCTTCTTGTTCGTTTGGGATAGTTTTCATAGCCAAAATTGCTACGCCCGATTCTGGGTGGCATTTTTAAGGGGTTTATAGTTAAATTGTTAATTTGATGGAATTTGTTTAACGTTAGAGTGGTGAAAGTATAGTCGTTGCATTCCTTGGACGCTTCTTGTTCGCTTGGGATAGTTTTCATGGCCAAAATCGCTACGCCCGATTCTGGGTGGCATTTTTAAGGGGTTTAGCGTTATACGCCGTTGCACATAAATTACCGGTTTTGCTGTCGTAAAATAGAGATATCGGAGTCGGTCTTTCGCGGATTTATCTATTCGCGTTAATCCCTTTATAACAATGTTCTTCTTTACTAGATCCGTTGCATGGTTTTCGAGATAATGGACCTTGATGATGTTACAGTCAGATTTTGATGTAGTAAAATCCCTAATGCGGATCGATCTTTCCTCTATTAATTGCATTTATCAGAAAGTGATTTCAATTGTAATCTTCGACGGTATTGCATTTTAAAGTCAGAAAAGCAAAGCCTTAAAGACTGAATTATGAGCTTCTAGCCGAGGCGGGGGGGGGGGGGGGGGGGGGGGCGCCAAGAGGGTCCCACTACCACGAGGCACGGCAGCGCTCACAGACACATGACCCTTTTCGCGTCGTGTAAACAGTCGGCGCGCCCGCTCGGACACGCTCGGCGCTGTGGTGTACGAGTCTGGCATCCTCTGACCCTGAGTTATTTTTAAATTCGCTAGTTCGTACTGGCTAAATGTTAAAACGTTTCGAAGTGCATTTTGGAGTTCAGTCTAGGGCCCTCGCCATGTTCCCCGGGCAATCTTTCATGGATCTTGTAATTTATTTATTTAATTATTCAACGTAATTAATCATTAATTTGACCACCCGGTTTCAATATTAATTCTCAGCTCACACCTCCTCGCATCTGCCCGGTTTCCCTTGTTCTCCGTCAGACTACGAGAAACTTGACCAGAGATCCATGTAATCGATTCCTGGTTTAATGCGAAAAATCCTGATTGTGAACTCCTTTTTAGCTACACGTATTTAATTGATATTTTATTTTTTTGGTCATTTCGCGATTCCGCCGCTGGTTGCCAGTCTCGTTCATCCAAGCTTCTTTCTTGTTGTTCTTAAAGATTATTTTCTTATTTGTTTCTGAATTAATTTGTTTTACTATCTCGAGACGGCATTGGATCATGTTCGTCATTTAATGCGTTCGTTTTATATATTGTTGCTTCCTCTCATTTGTTATTTTTAATTTGTGCTTTATCTTTTCCCTTTTGTTTAAACCGTCTTTGTTTTATTATCTTGTCGTCTATCTTAAATTCCTAGTGAACGCGGGTCATTCTTGACGTTATAAACTCCGTGTGAATTGTCAGTGTTGAGTGAAAACGAATTATTTATTCTTTAAACAATTTGTTCATACGCTGCATTGTTGTTCTCGGAAATAAGTCTCCAATCTGTTTTATTCTGCGATTATTGATATTATCCTCAAGGCGTGAGATC
Organism: Itoplectis maculator; assembly: GCA_964034905.1. Taxonomy (NCBI): domain Eukaryota; kingdom Metazoa; phylum Arthropoda; class Insecta; order Hymenoptera; family Ichneumonidae; genus Itoplectis; species Itoplectis maculator. The sequence continues at coordinate 118,713 of CAXITY010000106.1, forward strand.
AGTCTCTAAATTTCCTTTATCCATTATTTTCGTTCAATATAGTTTAGATGATTTTTACAGTTGTGACTAGAGCTTTACTCATAGTGAGAGCGAGATAGAGGGAGAGATATGTGTATAGCCAGAGTACCAGCCTGAAGCGCGTCGGGAGCGACGCATTCGCACACGTGCCTTGTTGGTTCCTTGTGGGGGAACACCGCGTCATGGCAGTTCGGCTACTCAGGGATCTAGGTTGATGGTAACGAAAAAAACGACTGCAAGATCCCAAAGAGCGTCGGTCGATAATGACCGGCCCAGGGTGGCCTCCAGTTACGAAAAGTCGTCGCTGCGTCACATGGAGCGCTGGCGAATCCTTTTCTACCGGGCTCTAACTTGCCAGTAATTTAGTTGTTATAGTCGTATTCCTTCTTTTAACCATTCGTACCCGGATTATTTCCACAGAGTAACTCATTAGCTCGGAGTTTACAAATTTACAAAATCTATCGATTCTACACATCTCCTTCATTTCTCTCATTCTCAGGAGTTTCCAGTAAAAATTTTGAAATTTTCTGATCGTCAAACTGGCGTTACGGCCAGGACGTAACACGAGCACGTTGTTGCCAGTCCTCTATTAAAAAGGACAAGACACATCGATAATTGAATATATCGTCGAAATACTAAAGCCAGTAAACTCCGGCTGTGGTTGGTCGACGATGCTACGTCATGGTCGATAAACTTAGAGCGGTAAATTCGAACCAACAGGGCGCGCGCAGCGCGCACGTCGTAGTGAGCCATGCTATGTGAACATAACAGAAGCATGAGCGAAGTGAGCGCGTTGTTGCTAGTCCTCTCTTAAAAAGTACATGACACATCGAAAGTCGAATTATCGAAACTTGAAGCCGTTATAAGGGCCAATCACGAGCGCTTCTCTGCCAACCAAGCGTTCTGGTTGGTCGGCAGCGACTTCGATATAAAGTCGATTTCGGAATGTCATGTCCACTAAAACATCACGTATCGCGCGCATTTAAAATAGTTGTATTGGCCTCAAGAAAAAATAAAAAATGAAAAGCAAGAAGTGCGAGCGAAGCGAGCATATTGTCTGTCCCGCGTAATGTCTGTCCCGCACTTATTTCAATGGACTATGTACGGGAGCAAGTCGCTGGGACGCCAAGTTTTTTGCATGCCAGCCCTAACAATCACGACGACTTTCAAAGTGACTATAAAAATTAGGTAAAAATGAAAGTTATCGTGGTTGCTAGGGAGTACAGACTTTGCAAGCCAGACTACAGGGATTTTGCTTGGCTGCATTTGATTTGATTTTATTTTTGAAATTGCCATGAATTTTTGGTTTGATGGGATGAAATTGCCACGAATTTTTGGTTTGATGGGATTGAAATTGCCACGAATTTTTGGTTTGATGAGATTGAAATAGCCACGAATTTTTGGTTTGATGGGATGCCCACTTTTTTATACTTGGCGTACCAATTTTTGTTTCGAAGAAACATTTTTGGACTGATTTGCTATCTTTTTGAAATTTGACCTCATGAAAACCGACAGTTTTTTAATAGAATAGTAGCAAAATTAATCGTTAGCCTAGCCAGTGAAATATTTTATAAACATATATACTGAGGACGACGACGTTGTTTAAATGGTAAATCGTTGATGAATATCGAAGCAGTGCCTTTGCCTCGCACCCTTGTTGTATAACGTGAATCCTTGTCGTTGCCATTTTCGCCGTGATGAAATATCGGTCGCTCTCTCGGTCGCTCGCTCGGTCGCTCGCTCGGTCGCTCGCTCGGTCGCTCGCTCGGTCGCTCGCTCGGTCGCTCGCTCGGTCGCTCGCTCGCTCGGTCGCTCTCTCGGTCGCTCTCTCGGTCGCTCTCTCGGTCGCTCTCTCGGTCGCTCTCTCGGTCGCTCTCTCGGTCGCTCTCTCGGTCGCTCTCTCGGTCGCTCGCTCGGTCGCTCTCTCGGTCGCTCGCTCGGTCGCTCTCTCGGTCGCTCGCTCGGTCGCTCTCTCGGTCGCGCTCTCGGTCGCTCGCTCGGTCGCTCGCTCGGTCGCTCTCTCGGTCACTCTCTCGGTCGCTCATTCGATCGCGAGCGGAAAAGCCAACTCAGTCGCTCGCTACGCTCGCGACTTCGTTGACTCTCCGCTCGCGATCTCATTCGCTCCCTCGTTCACTCCCTCGTTCGCTCCCTCGTTCGCTCCCTCACTCGCTCCCTCGTTCGCTCCCTCACTCGCTCCCTCGTTCGCTCCCTCACTCGCTCCCTCACTCGCTCCCTCGTTCGCTCCCTCACTCGCTCCCTCACTCGCTCCCTCACTCGCTCTCTCACTCGCTCCCTCACTCGCTCCCTCACTCGCTCCCTCGTTCGCTCCCTCGTTCGCTCCCTCGTTCGCTCCCTCGTTCGCTCCCTCGTTCGCTCCCTCGTTCGCTCCCTCGTTCGCTCCCTCGTTCGCTCCCTCGTTCGCTCCCTCGTTCGCTCCCTCGTTCGCTCCCTCGTTCGCTCCCTCGTTCGCTCCCTCGTTCGCTCCCTCGTTCGCTCCCTCGTTCGCTCCCTCGTTCGCTCCCTCGTTCGCTCCCTCGTTCGCTCCCTCGTTCGCTCCCTCGTTCGCTCCCTCGTTCGCTCCCTCGTTCGCTCCCTCGTTCGCTCCCTCGTTCGCTCCCTCGTTCGCTCCCTCGTTCGCTCCCTCGTTCGCTCCCTCGTTCGCTCCCTCGTTCGCTCCCTCGTTCGCTCCCTCGTTCGCTCCCTCGTTCGCTCCCTCGTTCGCTCCCTCGTTCGCTCCCTCGTTCGCTCCCTCGTTCGCTCCCTCGTTCGCTCCCTCGTTCGCTCCCTCGTTCGCTCCCTCGTTCGCTCCCTCGTTCGCTCCCTCGTTCGCTCCCTCGTTCGCTCCCTCGTTCGCTCCCTCGTTCGCTCCCTCGTTCGCTCCCTCGTTCGCTCCCTCGTTCGCTCCCTCGTTCGCGTCGTCGGCGTCCTCGTCGTCGGCGTCCTCGCCGTCGGCGTCCTCGTCATCGTCGACGGCGTCCTCGTCGTCGTCGTCGTCGTCGTCGGCGTCCTCGTCGTCGTCGTCGGCGTCCTCGTCGTCGTCGTCGGCGTCCTCGTCGTCGTCGTCGGCGTCCTCGACGTCGTCGTCGGCGGCGTCCTCGTCGTCGTCGTCGTCGGCGTCCTCGTCGTCGTCGTCGTCGGCGTCCTCGTCGTCATCGTCGGCGTCGTCGGCGTCCTCGTCGTCGTCGTCGGCGTCCTCGTCGTCGTCGTCGGCGTCCTCGTCGTCGTCGTCGGCGTCCTCGTTGTCGTCGTCGGCGTCCTCGTCGTCGTCGTCGGGGTCCTCGTCGTCGTCGTCGGGGTCCTCGTCGTCGTCGTCGGCGTCCTCGTCGTCGTCGTCGGCGTCGTCGTAGGTGTCGTCGTAGGCGTCGTTTAAAAATGGAAATAAAATGTAAAATAAAAAAAATACAATAACAAAAACGAGTTAATGAATTATTTTTTATTTAAAGCATTTTAAATTTGTGTAGTTGCTTGGGGGGGGCTTCGCCCCCCCCACCCCCCAGCGGGGGCTTCGCCCCCTGCACCCCCACCGGGGGAGGGCTGCGCCCCCCCTTGACCCCCCCCTCGTCCGGCAGCCGCCCACGCGTACGCACGGTCTGCGGAATTCCGCTAGCCAGCTACTGTGTACGCCGCGGGAGTCGAGCCGGCCAGCGACTGTCCGCTGGCACGTCGGGCCGGCCGAAACCCGACAGCGGTCGGCAGTCTCGCTCGACTCCCCGGGATGGACTGTGTGTGCGGCCGCTCGACGTCACACGGATAGGCTCACCGACGCGGCGATCGTTGGTATGGGAAATGAAAATCGATATTTTCGCGAGCGCTTAGATTTTAGAAATGTCGATATATTAGCGATGGGCGAACGGATTTTATCGTGACAGGGCTCGTTCGAAAGAGAAAAATAAATAAAAAATATGGAACCTGAAAACTTTTTCGTGCGAGAATTACTTGCTGCGATATCGCAAGATACTTTTGAAAATAACGGAAAAAGCCCCAACTTCCAGTTAATAAGAGTAGCGGTAGCGCCTCGTCTCACGCGTCACATTTTTCCTTTTTATACTTGGCGTCGAGACGCTACCGCGTCTCTTGATCCTGCACCAACGTGCGCCTACCTCGTCTCGTGATAATCCCCAAATGTCCTCAACGGCTCGTGCGCGTCCACACGTCAAGTCGCCGATTCTTTTTCTCGAGTCTCGTACGCTTAATATGGTTCTCTTTACTGTATTCTTCGCCTATCCCTTAAATTTACTTCCGTTCGCTTCGACAGCTAACGCGAGAGTCGCTCTCTCGCTTCGCCGGTCTCGCCACCGGTCTCTGGAAGGGGAAGAGGAATCCTTCCCTCTCTGTCCTTCCTATCTCCGCTCTCGTCGCTCGTCTGTTCTCCCTCGCGTCGCGCGGTTGCCACCTCTCTCTCCATTGGGTTCTGCAAATATACCAAAACTCCTTCCGCAGTATTTGCCTAATATCCCATTACATCTTTCGAGACGGTGAGGCGGCGTTGCAACGTATTTTTCGCGGGACTCTCGCGTCGAACACCTATCCATCTGCGAGCGCGCTTTAGCGTCTCGTCACATCCCCCCACTAGGCTCTGGCTACCCTGAGCTAACTCGGGGCAGACGCATGCCGATCCAGGATTCCCCACGCTACGCCGCCGCATCGCAACCTCGCCGTCTTCGTCAATCCCAACACCGCACGCACCCAAGGATCACACTCATTCAACAACAATAATGCAAACTGGGTAGTTTGTTTTATTTCCCCTCAAACGTGAACAGAATCAAATCTTCGAGGATACGCCGAGTCGTCTCGTGCGCTCCTTCAGTGCCTCCAATGGCTAACAAATAATCAAAATTAAACTAAACTGTTTCTTTTTCAAAACAAAATCGCAAATTAAAAACTAAAGAAAATAACTGTCGTTCAAACTAAAGTGTTCCTTCTTTTCATTTTCTTATGTGTTCTTCGCGGCCACGCTGCCGTGACTCGAGCGTTCCGTCCGGGTAACGGGGACTTCCCCTTCGGGTTCTGGGCGGTAACGGCGTCGAGCCTCCATTTCTACGGTCTTTTTTTTTTTTTTTTTTTTTTTTTCTAACCGTGCGCACACAAAACCATATCCTACCCGTGAATCAACGATTTAACTAAAAACAACCAAAATCATTTTATCGTACTACACTTAACGCCACTCATTCTCTTAAGATCGCTACGTCTTGATTGCCTTTGGTCATCGAGCTCTCCGCTACCGTCAATCCGCTTGCTAACTTTAAGTCTTTTACGTGCCATCGCCCTGCAGGCTGGCCGTCGCTATCGGCGAGTTCGACTACACTCGGCGACACGACTCGCACCACGCCGAACGGACCCGCGTATCTCTTCGCGAATTTCGACGTTAAGTTATTCGCGGCTTTCGACAACACGCGATATCGGCGATACACCTGGTCGCCTACGTGTAACGGTACGTCCCGACGACCTCGATCATAGTACGAGGCTTGTTTTTCCGATGCCTCGTATATCTTTCGCGTTACGAGATCGCGCATCTCGACCAACTTAGCCATTCGCGCTGCCCATTTGGCTCTATCCGGAACGTTCGGAATTTCTTCGTCGATCATACGTTTCCAATGACCCGCCGGTTTTGGTTCCCGTCCCAAATTTAAAAATGCCGGACTCACTCCAAGCGAGGAGTGCACCGCGGTGTTGTACGCGAATTGAAACTCCGGGATGTGGAGATCCCATTCGCTATGATCGGCTGAGATATAGCTCGCTATCATTGTTTTTATATTCCGATTAACCCTTTCGACAGGGTTCGCCTGCGCGTGATATGGCGGTGTCGTTACCCGATTCCGTATTCGTCTGTCATTGCTTTTACCGTCCGGTTCACGTACTCTGTCCCATTGTCCGTCAGTAGGCGTCTCGGGGTTCCCCACCGATTTAGTACGCGTATCTTGAATGCTTCGACTATGATTTTTCCGTTCGCCGCGCGTGCCGGTACACACTCTATCCATCGCGTAAATAAATCTTCGAATACGATGAGATATTTATTTCCCGCTTTCGAGCGCGGATATGGCCCCATGACATCGGAGGCGACCGTATCCCACGGTTGTGATATCACCCTCGGTGACATCACCCCCATTGGTAACGCTTGATTGGACTTGTGCAACGCGCACGTCTGACATCGGCCTACGTAACGTTTGACATCGCGATACATCCCGGGCCAGTAATAGTACGTCGCGAGACGGCGATACGTTCGCTCTAGTCCCGGATGTCCCGCTTGTTCGCTATCGTGCGCGTCCTGCAATAACCTTTCGTGCTCTTCCGATGGCACTACCAGCTTCCACGCGTCTAACTCTTCCCCCGCGGCTTCCTTCATCGCGTCTGGTCGATAGAAATATAATCCGTCGCCGTCGACTTGCCAATCGGCGAACTCTTGTCACGTCCCGCGTTACATTTACAATTACATTTATAATAATATTAGTTTTCGCACACGGGGTTCCGTGTCGAGTTTCGGGCCAGTCAGCCTGCCGCATCCAGAGTGCAACTGGACACCGGGATGCGGCGGACGTGACGAATCACTCCGAGACTGATTCAACGGCGCGTATTGTTGCCGTGCGAGGACGCTGATATGGCGGATTGCCCCGCTCGCCGGCCGACGGCAATTGGACTGTCGGACTACGAGCGGAGAGCGGCCGCGTGGGAATGCTGATTTCACGAAATTGTCCCGCTCGTCGGCCGACGGCGGCTCGACTTTCGGACGACGAGCGGAAGACCAGTCTCCAGCTATCCTCTCGATCGAGAAGTTGGAAATCGGCTCCACTATTAGCGCTCGCATAGCGGCAATAATTCTGTCAAGCAGAGTCCAAGCCCGCTTGTGAAAATCCGGTCTATTTCGCATCTTGGCAGTTGCTCGCGCCGCGGTGGTCAGTCTCGATAGTGATAATTCTAAGATATAATTTCAATCTCTGCCACGAACAATCGTCGTGTAAGTTTTAGTGTATCGTGTGAGAGTGTTGCCAGCGACCCGATTGTAATACTGCTGGGGCGTGATTTTGTAAGTGTGCATGAATGAGAGTGCGATACCATTATTATAGATTAATCTGTTTCCTGAACCGCCACCATACATATATATATCCATTTTTATTATTCGATTTATTATTGCTTATTTCTATTATGTGTTTATCAGTTGCTATTTGTTTATCAATATCTTGAATATACCCACCTTTTATCAGATTTCCTCTGTACCTATTTATTTCTCGACCTCAATCCCTTTCGACTGCGGCTCAAGGAACGCCCTGTATAGGGCGACGGTCATTTAACCCACAATAAAAATAAATATAAACTCTTGCGCTTCACGCAAGAGGTTAGTAAGATTTGCGTGAAAACCCGCTCGGCACGTGACATACTAATTGGTGTCAGAAGTGGGATATGATACATTCCTGAGCTACAGTCGAGAGGACCATTATTACGGAATTTTTTTTATCCTGATAAAAAAAAAAAAAAAAAAAAAAAAAATGGCCAATGCAGGAAACGACACATCCGCCGAAATTTTGGCCAATGTAACGGCGATGGTCGAAAATTTGGCCATTCAAAATAATTTCTCTAACATCCCCACGTTCGATGGGAAGAATATGCCCTTGCGGGATTTCCTGCAAGACATACAGAACACATCCGCGTTTATACCAGCTGCCGCGGAAACTCAATTCGTCAGCGCGGTAATATCGCGACTCCGGGGTGACGCGCGAAATTGCGTCTATGGGGAAAGCATTCAATCAGACCAACAGCTGATTCAACTGCTAAAGGAACGACTCGCCCGGGGAAAAACTTACGACTATTATTCACGAGCGCTGAATACGATTAGGATGAAGAGAGATCAAACGGTGGGTCAGTTTTGTGACCAAATCAGGATTTTGTTGAGCGGGGGAAGAACCGCATTTAGGACTCAGTTTAACGCGGATCCTCCTGAGACGGAACGCGATCCTCTTCATCAGATCGCACTTAGCTCTTTTATTGACGGATTACCCACAACAATAGGCTCGGCAGTAGCCTTACGCGAGCCCAGGACACTGGAGGCCGCCTACAAAGTAGCGGAAAAACTCACGCTCCACGAATTGCGCGCCAAATCACGCGACTACGCCAGGGGCGATTCGGCACAGGTCCTTTTCGCCCCCACAGCGTCGCGATCCCCATCGCCGAGGCCCTCTCGGAACTGGCCGTCCCCGCGTAACCAAACCTGGGCACCGCAGGACGGCCGGAATTGGTCCCCGTCGGCTGGCCGCAGCTGGTCACCGTCGGCGTACCGGAGTTGGTCGCGGCCGGGGAGCCCAGAGCGCTCGGCGGATCGGCCCCCCGGAATTCTAAAAAGACCGAACGATTTCAGGGATTCGCGACCGAGTCGAGAGCAATTTCGACGAGGCTGGGGACGCGGGTTCTGTTGCACCGCGGAAAGGCGCTGTTTCTGCTGCCCGTGCTGTCCATGGGGCGCAGGAACGGTCTCCGGCGGCTCACGACAGAGGTGCGGCCGCGAGAGCTGCTGCACCACGGCCAGGCGTTGTCTGTGCTGCCCGTGTTGCCCGTGGGGCCAAAACACGCCGCCGGCAGCGACGTCGTTCAGCGGGCCTTTAAACTCGCCGGAGGCTCGTCGAGCGAACTCGCCGGCGAGCCGAGCGATGGAACAGGTACCCGTAACCCGAGTGAATCGACCGGGAGACCACCAGTCGTCCGTCCGATTCCTGGAGAACGGCGGCTCGTCCTCTGGACCGCAGCCTCCGAAGAATCCCCAGTAGTCGAAATGAAAGCGCCAGAATTGCGGCGGAAAAGGGGGCGATTTTTCTTAGATACCGGTTCCTCTGCAAGCCTGATAAAATTAGGCGCACTCAACGAAGACCTAATCGTAGACACAACCGACAAAATCTGGGTGACAGGGTTTTCCGAAGAAGAGGTACCGACACTCGGGTCCGTATCTCTCCACTTCACAGAAAGACCGACGAAGTTTTACGTCATGCGCACTTTGCCACTGAAGAGCGACGCGTTGATCGGAAAACCCTATTTCTTCGCGGAAAAAGCGGAAATTTCCTTCCATCACAACGCAATGGTGACCATGGATGAGCCAATTCGGCCAAAACGATTTTTGCAAGAACTATCGGAAACCGCGGAAACCCCAACGCCAGTTCTGCTCGCGAGGGTCTCACCCAGAAAATTTAAATTACGAGCGCGAATGCAAGAGCAGATTCGCGTGCCGATATCGAACGCGGAGCTGACCGAAGGCTATCTCCCGCGTATTCAGACAAAACCGGGCGTATACATCGGAAACGCGATCGGACGTCAGGAACAGGGCGTGTGCCACGTCCTGGCGATAAATACCCGCTTCCAGGACGTCGAAATCGAGCTAGGGCCCCAGGAGCTCGAGCCTTACGAGTGCTGCAGCGACGAGGGTTACTCGAGCCATTCCGGGGAAACGGACTCGTCCGACGGAACCGAAAACTCCCCCCCGGATCGGGTGGGAGCCATAATGGCAGCCCTCCGGCTCGACAGGCTCAACGAGGAAGAGAAAACTCATGTCCGCCATCTGGTCGAAGAGTTTCCCTCCATGTACAGGTTATCCGGAGACAGGCTAAGATGCACGGATCTCGTGCAACATAAAATTCCGACGATAGACAATGTGCCGGTAAATACTAAGCAATAACCGACACTGATGGGTGTGCGGTCGGAGTGCGGCTTCGGCGGTCCCACGAGTTAAGCAGCATTGATTGCGGCCATAACTTGGATGGGTGACCGCTTAGCCGTGCATCGACTGACGCATCAAACAGTGAGCGGGAGGCATTTTTTCAGAAACATTGGTGTCTGCACTTAAGAAGCATGTGTTTCTTTCGTGTATACACTGGAGAATCAGAAATATATAATGCCGTCTGTACCGGCACGGGTTTTCCGCAGTTTCCCCGTGCCCTCGGCAAATGCGGTACAGTGTAGCTAAGTCGGCTGCGGACGCACGGAAGTTAGGTTAGCTTAGCTAAGTGCGGGTAGGGAGTGATAGGAGGGGAAAACTAGGGGGGGAGCAAGGTAAAACCCTCACGGGTGTACCTCGGAAACGGAAGTAAAATAAATAAAATAAATAATTACTAAGCAATATCGGTTTCCCGTAATTTATCGAAGCGAGCTCGAACGACAGGTTACAAAGAAACTCGCAGACGGCGCGATCGTACACTCGCGATCCCCGTATAATTCACCGGTTTGGATTGTCCCAAAGAAGGCCGATTCACAGGGAAATCCACGTATGCGGATGGTCATTGACTTCCGCAAATTAAACGAAAAAACGATTTCCGACGCCTACCCCCTGCCTAACATGATAGAAATATTGGAGCAGCTGGGTAAGGCGAACTACTTTTCGACCTTTGATCTGGCCAGCGGATTCCAACAAATTCCGATGGATCCGGAGGACGGCGCGAAGACCGCGTTTTCAACACTCAACGGCCATTACGAATACGCACGAATGCCGGAAGGGTTGAAAAACGCGCCTGCGACGTTCCAGCGGCTGATGGATCGCGTACTGATCGGACTCCAGGGCACCGAATTATTCGTGTACCTCGACGACATCGTCGTATTCGCGGAAACCTTGGAGGAGCACAAAATAAAAGTTCGGCGATTAATGCAACGTCTGGAGGAAGCCAATCTGTGCTTAGAGCCAGATAAGTGCGAATTCCTGCGCAGGGAGGTGGCTTATCTGGGCCATATCGTGAGCCAAGACGGCCTGCGTATGGATCCTAAAAAGCTCGAAGCTGTAAAACGCTTCCCTGAGCCCAAAACACAGAAGAATGTGCGACAATTCCTAGGGCTCGCCGGGTATTATCGGCGGTTCATACCACATTTTTCCGATCGCGCTAGGCCACTGTCGGATACGCTTAAAAAGGGAAAATCGTTCCACTGGGGACGCGAGCAACGGCGCAGCTTCCGCAGCCTGCGCAGGGCCCTATGCAAGGAACCAATCCTACAATACCCGGACCTGACAAAAAAATTCGTGCTCACTACCGATGCCTCGGAATATGCCCTCGGTTCCGTGCTTTCGCAGGAACACGACGGATGCGAATTGCCGATCGCCTATCACTCGCGGATATTCAACAAGGCTGAGAGAAATTACGGAACAACGGAGCAGGAGTGCCTCGCCATAATTGAGTCAATCGAGCATTTTTCAACTTATCTCTACGGGAAGAACTTTAAACTCGTAAGCGACCACGAGCCTCTCAAATGGATCCGGACACAGCTCGATCCGGGCAAGAGGCTCAATCGATGGAAAATCCGCCTGCGTAAATACGATTACGAATTCATTTACAAACCAGGCCGCGATAACGTGGTCGCCGACGCTCTCTCCCGAAACCCAGTGAACGCGGAGAAATCCACGACTGATTCCGAGTCCGATGAACCCGCTAAACGGTTAGTACTACCAATTGGACGGCGGGAACCGCCGCCTAAACCACGCGAAACTCGGGTGACTTCGAACACAACTGCACCTAGACAAGCAACGGCGGGCTCACGCATACGCGCACGCCTGCGGACCACACCGTCAGCGACGTCATTACCCGAGGCCGAGGGGTCGAGTTCAGACCCCTCCGGTCCCCCTGCCCTACGAACACGACAAAAGACAAGAATCAAGCTTGCCACACCACGGGCCTTGGCTACGTCAGAGGCCAGCTCGGAGGACTCGGGGCCGCCGATACAACGACAACATCGAAGTATGTTGCCGGCCCCGCTCTTACCACCGAAACGACCTAAGCCCCCCGCGAAGGCCGCTGCCCCTCCGGCTCCCTCAAGCTCAGACTCGTCGTCGGCCACCGCGACTATGGCTGAAAAAGAGAAACCCGATGCCATAGCGATTACGCTGAGTCCACCAAGCAACGACTCTGACGATAGCGTGTTCGAGGAAATGGACCACGAAGTGGCAACCTCGGATTCGCGGGCGACGCCGGAGTCAATCAAAGACTCCGTCCAAAAATTCGACGAGTCCTTGCGCCAACTAGAAGAAAAATTTCAATCGAAAGACGATAGCGCTACCGCGGGATCCGGAAAGCCGGATCCCAAGTGGCCGGATCGTCTATCGGAAGGGGAGGAGCTCGAGGAAAACGCGCGAGAAAAATTAAATGAATTAGATCCATATGACTATCAACGCACGGACGCGGACGCGGAGCTCTCACGCAGGTTGGCCAAGATACGCGAAAAGGAGACCCCCGCAACAGAGGAGGAACTACTGCGACGTTTAAGTATGACAAAGAAGGAATACGAACAGAAGACCACAGAGCCGAGCAACCGGAACGAGAGCCGCACGACGAGGCCAGAGGCACGAGGGAGCGACGAGGAAAACGTTCCGAAAGTAAAACAGCCGAAGACCGTGAGTGTAATAGAGATCGAAGCAACAACCACCGAAGGGACGGAGGCAGACGACGAAGGCGAGAGGCCTGAGCGAGGCAGGAAGACGGATGCAGGCACGGGCTCGAGCAAACCGATCGCCAGCACGTGTGCCAGCGGCCATAGCTCGAAACCCGAGCGCGCCTTCGATAAAACACGGCCCGAGCCCCCCTTGCTGGCTCACGCCGGGCGACGCTCGGTCCGCTGGTCATTACCGCCAAACGATAAGGACCCCGTCGCGCGGTCAACACCTTATCGGCCCCGAATTCCCCCTCCGTGCGCATCACCAATACAACTGCCCACCAGCAATTCGAATGATCGAATTAACTGCCCGGGAAATTCATATATGGTGGCGTCCACCTCATCCTCGGACGAGACAACCGACAACGAGACAGCCGAGGCAAAACCCAAGCCGGCGTCGGGTACCATGCGCCAGGTCACGGGAACGCGCGAATGCCTTACCTATAAACCGGACAATCTCGTCCACTTCATTTCAGCGGACGGTGAAATAACCACTCCGATCGGGAAATTATTTTATATCACTGCGGGCGGAAATGGCTGCTTTTACGCCCGCTTCGCGGGCGTAAAACCGCCATTTTCGCACCTTGTGATATAAAATTTCGTACATCCCTCGTGCGAAACACTTTTTCTAACTCGTGTGAATGCAGCACTCGCCTTCGGCTCGTGCAGCAAACTCACACTCGTTAGAAAAAAATGTTTCGCCCTCGTGGAGTAATGTACTAATGCGACCTCGGCAGAATAGACGCGGACGAAATAAAACGAAAATGCGTAAAGACCTGGCAAATAGCCATAACGCCTTATCGCGGCAAAAACATCTACAGCGTCATAGTGAAACCACGTTACTTCGACGCAACCGACACGACGACTATACGCACGGGTTTAAAGGGGCTCAAGCGGGTCCTCGAGAAGGCAGGCGTCGAGTCGTTTCGAATATCACGCGCGGGAGATTATACAGACGCGTTGCCCGCGTCGAAGCTAGTCGAATTGCTACACGAGCTATTCGACAATTCAAAAACCGCCGCGACAATTTGCTACGGGAAAATCCAGTATCCGGCGGAGGCTTCACGTGCCGAAATTATCCAAGAATTTCATGAGAGCCTCATGGGCGGACACCGAGGGGTGACAAAAACTTACCGAAAAATCCGGGAACGTTTTTATTGGCCCACTCTCCGCAATGAGGTTCAAGATTTCGTGCGGCAATGCAAAGGGTGCCAAGAACGGAAGTTGGTGCGGGCAAAGACGCGGGAGCCTATGCTCCTGACGGACACGCCGGCCGACGTTTTCGATAAAGTGTCACTCGACACCGTCGGCCCCTTGCCCCAGACCCCGCACGGAAACAAACACATACTCACAATACAGGACCAACTCTCGAAATATTGCCTCGCCGAACCGATCCCCGATTTACAGGCAACGACAATTGCCGAGGCAATGGCTCGACGACTAATAGCACAATTTGGGGCGCCCCGAGCCGTACTCACGGACCGAGGCGCATCCTTCACGAGTAATTTATTACGGGAAATTTCAAAGATTTTCCACATTAAACAACTAACGACATCCGGTTACCGACCGCAAACAAATGGAGCTCTCGAGAGGAGCCACATAATGCTGGCAGAATACATAAAGAGCTACGCTGACACGTATGACGACTGGGACAGGCTTTTGCCCTACGCAGAACTGTCGTACAATACGAGCGTCCACGAAGCTACAAACTTCACGCCCTACGAGGTGGTTTACGGGAGACTACCACGACTACCCAGCCAGTTCCCCCCCCCCGACGAAAAATTATCCACTTATAATTCGTACATTATTGAGTTAATTAACAGATTGTCCGAAATTAGAGAACAGGTGGGAAAAAACCAGAATAAAGCCAAGGAAACAACCAAAAAATATTATGACCGAAAGATCCATCCGTTTTCCGGAAAAATCGGCGATCAGGCCTACGTGCTTAAGGAACCACGCAAAGGGAAGTTCGATTCCCAATACCACGGTCCCTACAAAATCGTACAAATTTCAGACCACAGCAACGTAATTTTAGAATCAAAAGATGGTAAGCGATTCAGGAAACATGTCGATAAGATTAAAATAGCCTATGTGTAACTATTTTTATTTCGGATAACCTGTAAGCGTACGTCTGTCACAGGCCGTAATATGTATGAGTGCATGAGTGTGAATTTGTATGTTTCTTTGCCAGCGCGGCAAAGAAGGACGCAAGGAAACTCAAGAGCGCCGTGGCAAGGGAGCACGGTAGACGCGCGCGCTCGGAGTGAGGGAGTCAATCGCATATGCGTCACCTCTCTTTCTCCCTCGCACTCACGCTCTCCTCAGCAGCGCGTAGAAGCCATAATTGATTTACTTGACAACCTTCCAAAAATTATCAAATTTTCCGAAAATTATCAACTTATTTAAATTATTCCCTAAGCTCTTATCATCACTCTGCCGTGAATCAATTATGATTTATTTGTTTATTTGTTTTTTTTTGTGTAAGTGTAAATGCAAAATGTAAAGAACGATATAATTACAGGCCTAAGCGCGCGAGTGCTAGAGACAATAGTTATCGAACCACACGCGCGAGCAACCGAGAAAAGAGACAGAGCATCTCAAGGGCCCAGCAGAGCGCACGTGAGTACCATGCTGCGTGTCGCCGTTCTTCTCGCTCTCCTGGCCACTGCCAACAGCAGTTTGGACCGAATCCACACATACCACGTCACACCGATACAAGACCAGCCGGGGCTCTACTATGAACGCGTATGTCCCCTCCGCCTGCAACACGTGGACTGGAAAGTGACGGTATTTCTTGAAACGGACAAGTTTATTGACCATTTTCCCCAGGTACAACAACAACTATCTAGCATCCTCGGGGCTTGTTGCAGTGTGACTCCCCGAGAAAAGTGCCGGGAAATCCTTCGGATCGAATATCTCGAGGAACGTGTCACGCGCGCGAAGGCACTAGTGAACGAACTCGCAATAATCGCGGGTGATTCCGCACTTCGTGAACCGGTAAAATTCGGTCGGATGCGCACGATGAAAAAACGGTCCGTGCCGCTTGGGTTCATCGGATCACTTAGCAAATCTCTGTTCGGGACATTGAATGAAGAAGATGCGGAGTATTTGAACGACCAAATCGACCGCCTCTATTCCGACCAGGCTAATTTGACACAGCTCATTGCAAAGCAAAGTCACGTCGTTAGATCAAAATTCCAAGAATTACACGAGGAACACATAGCTGAAAAGAAAATTGTAAACAAACTTTACAACCGCGTACACTATCTTAGAGACTCTTTAAACAAAGTGATAAATGAAACAACATTAATCATATATCATAACGAGCTAACGAACCTCGCTTTCCGGGTCGAAATAAAAATTAACCAATACATGAACGCATGCGAAAAATTCCTGCAAATAATCACAGCCGCTAGGGACGGACGTTATGACGCAAGAGTGCTCACAACACCGCAACTCTCAGCCGTTTCGCGGGAAATACAATTACGTCTGCCGGAGTTCGAATTCCCGCTCACAGCTGAATATATGCGCGGGGAATCCCTGTCCCGCGTTGCGAGAACGGACATCGTCTTCCACAAAGGACGAGTAATAATCGTAGTACACATTCCACTACTGGAACGGCAAATTTATAATTTGTATCGGATGCATCCGTGGCCGGTTCCGCAAGCCGGAATTAACCAAACCGGGTCGGCACATGTGGTACCTTCAACGAAATACATCGTATTATCAGCCGACAGACGCACATACTTCCTCGCGGACCCTGTTTACCTCGGAGCCTGCGCGACTGTCGAACACCGATACATTTGTTCCATGGAAGCCCCGCTGCATGAGGCCTCGACGTCGCAACAGTGCGAAGTGCTGATGTTAATCAATCCAACCGTCGAGTCTTATCGGCGTTGCGACGTGCGAGTTCGGCCCCGGCATGACGCATTCTGGACGCATTTGCCGTCCCAAGGCGGGTGGTTGTTCTCGCTAGCGGAAGCAGAGACGGTCCACGTGCTCTGCCCGGGTCTCACCGACACCACCATACCGGTGGAAGGGGCAGGCGTACTGCACCTCAGCGCTAACTGCGTAGGCCGAACGCGCACGACGGCGCTTACTGGTGTCCGTGCCTACGAGAGCCAGGAACAATATTTTTATTCTCCGGAAATCTCGCTGAACGTCTCAATCATCGCACCATCAATCATCACCGCGTCGGAATACAGGCCAGAACCGCCGCAGGAAGAAAGGCCAACCGAACAACGAACGCAATGGAAAACACACGACACAGACGAGTCGCTGTTCGATATCGAACAACGTATCGTCGAAATAGGCTCACACCGACGCGACAAAAGAAAGCAATACTCGCTGTTCGTTGCCGGGTTCACCCTGCATACCGTTCTCGTGGCGACAGTAATCTTATTCTGTTGCCGAGGGCGGCTATGGGCTATCGCAACGCTATGCTGCCTGCAATGTCGAGGCAGGCAGGCTCAAGAGTCGCACTCGAGCCGAACAGACATCGAGCTGGGCTACGTGCCATCCACGTCAACAATTCCGGCCGGAGGAAACCCGAGCGCAACGACAAGGACCACCGACGCAGCAAGAGCCCGGCCTGACGCTGTGACATCAGGCGTTGCTCCCCGAACTCTACCCCCACTCAACGCAGTCGTAGATTAACTAAGAAAGGAAGTCGAATACCATCGTCCATGGGAGAAGGGAAAAAGGCCCTCAGTACTTCATCGATCGCGCTCCGTAACGCCTCGCACCAAATAGAAACCGCGCACCGAAACTTTTCCGCGTAACCCCAGTGCCGCGACTTAGCGTAAGTGCGTGTATTCGTGCCGTGATCACCCGTATACAACCAGTGCCGTTGGCCAGTGCCGCCCGCATCCCCGTGTCAGTGTCGTTAATCGGTCACCAAAGAGTGCAGAGTGATCTTCGCAAAGGGGGAGTGCTCCGACTACCAACAATGAACCGCGAAATAAGTTTTTACGGCGCGAAGCAACAGGTACTGATGCTCGGAAAATGCCCGGTATGCGGAAAACCGCTTGCGCAGTGCGGCGATTGGACTTCGTGCTACGAGGACTGGTCAAACCGATCGGGCCGGCAGGGCAGCAAGCGATGCCCGCTATGCGATCTCTCCATGCCGGCGATCCGCGTCGCCCCGCATGCAGGCGAATGCATTCTAGCCTTCGAGAACTGCTTGCGCGAGGTCTCCTTTCGGCGACTGGGGAGGACTCAAACCCCCGCAGCGAACCGTCCGAGACCGTCGACATCCCAGGCAATGGTAGCATTCGCGGCCACGGACGCCCCGAAGCCGCCGCCGCCGGTGACCAACGCCGGGACCGGTATTAGTAGGACCGTCGCGCGGCGGCGCGCGAGATCCCGTGCCCGCGCTAGGAGCACGACCAAGGTGGGGACACCACGCGTGGAGTCCGTCGACCGCAGAGACCGGGGCGGAAGAGGCCAACCCCTGACGAAGGATAAAGCCATCAACACCGTGCCGATCATCCTCCGTCCGGGCGAGGACCCATCCTACATTGCGAACTACACGGCAGGGGTGGGAATATCGGCCGCGGTAAAGCGGAGTATTTACGCGAGACACTTCGCGATGCAGCGGGAGCTGGAGGCCACCCTCGGCCAACCCGAGGAACGCGACGCCCTGTTGGCATTGGACCCCGCCACGAAGCCGGGGATGACAATCGCGGAAGAGTTCAACGCCCTCCGGGCCCTCATCCGCGAGGCCGTCACCCGGCTGGGGGCCTTACAAGCCACCATCCGGGACAATTCCGCGCCACCCGACGGCCTGCCATCGGCACCGCCAGCCCCGCGACCCCGCCAGCGGCAGCAGCCGCCGAACCCGCCGGAAGACAGCCAGCCAACCGGACTGCCAGCAGCAGCGGCAGCCGCCGAACCCCGAACACTGACCGTCGAAACAACCGCCGCATCAACTCAACAACCGCCGGCTCGGGCAACGGCAGCCGCCGAACCCCGAGCATTGGCCGTCAAGGAAGATTCGCCACCACGGGAAAAGAGGCGCAGGACGACACCCGTCGGCACTCAAGGTGACGAAGGGCATCAGCCACCACGAAAGGCGACAAAGTCCACCTCAACTCAAGAGCCGCAAGCCGTAAAAAAATTTAACGATGTCGAAATCGTCACACTGGAATCCTTCGACGAGGAGGAGCCGATGGACGTGCCCGCCGAAAAACCGTCGGAAGGGGCTCGGGACTCCACTGAGCCCCAGCCGACGGAACCGGTGAAGATGATCACCGACGAGCCTAAGGGCATGCCTGTCGAGAAACCGTCGGAAGAGGCCCGGGACTCCACTGGGCCCCAGCCGACGGAACAGGTGAAAATGGCAGACAAGCCTACAGGCATGGCCGTCAAGGAACCGTCGGAAGGGGCTCCGGACCGCACCAAACCCCAGCCGACGGAACCGGTGAAGATGATCACCGACGAGCCTAAGGGCACGCCTGTCGAGAAACCGTCGGAAGAGGCCCGGGACTCCACTGGGCCCCAGCCGGCGGAACCGGTCGAGATTATCTCTGAGGACTGGCTAAATTTCTCGCCCGGACTCTCGCCGCAACCGAGAGGTGACGACGAGGAGGAAGAGGCCCGGCTGTTGGCGGACGAAGCGGAGGACTCCGACGCCCTGGTAATTGACGAGGAGCCGACGGCCGACGGGCAGCCGATCGCCGAAATCGGGGCCGTCAAGGAATCAGCCGCAGACGAGCTGGAGCACGTCCGCCAGCTCCTCGAGGAAACCGAACGTGCGCGCGTTCTGGAGGCCTTAAGTGCTTACGCCGCCAGCTTGTGAGACGGCTCGGGAAAACCCCGGGCCGCACATATATATATATGGCCTCTAAGTGCGGTGAAAATTGTTAATTTTAGTTTGGATACGTATGGGTGAGCGAAAAACAAAATTTTATATTTTATATTTCTGCGCGGACGTGACCGAACACCGACTCTCGCCGGTGTTCCTACCGATTTATACGAGTAGGTCGATGGGGGCATCGACACCTAAGGGGGGAGGGATGTCACGTCCCGCGTTACATTTACAATTACATTTATAATAATATTAGTTTTCGCACACGGGGTTCCGTGTCGAGTTTCGGGCCAGTCAGCCTGCCGCATCCAGAGTGCAACTGGACACCGGGATGCGGCGGACGTGACGAATCACTCCGAGACTGATTCAACGGCGCGTATTGTTGCCGTGCGAGGACGCTGATATGGCGGATTGCCCCGCTCGCCGGCCGACGGCAATTGGACTGTCGGACTACGAGCGGAGAGCGGCCGCGTGGGAATGCTGATTTCACGAAATTGTCCCGCTCGTCGGCCGACGGCGGCTCGACTTTCGGACGACGAGCGGAAGACCAGTCTCCAGCTATCCTCTCGATCGAGAAGTTGGAAATCGGCTCCACTATTAGCGCTCGCATAGCGGCAATAATTCTGTCAAGCAGAGTCCAAGCCCGCTTGTGAAAATCCGGTCTATTTCGCATCTTGGCAGTTGCTCGCGCCGCGGTGGTCAGTCTCGATAGTGATAATTCTAAGATATACTTTCAATCTCTGCCACGAACAATCGTCGTGTAAGTTTTAGTGTATCGTGTGAGAGTGTTGCCAGCGACCCGATTGTAATACTGCTGGGGCGTGATTTTGTAAGTGTGCATGAATGAGAGTGCGATACCATTATTATAGATTAATCTGTTTCCTGAACCGCCACCATACATATATATATCCATTTTTATTATTCGATTTATTATTGCTTATTTCTATTATGTGTTTATCAGTTGCTATTTGTTTATCAATATCTTGAATATACCCACCTTTTATCAGATTTCCTCTGTACCTATTTATTTCTCGACCTCAATCCCTTTCGACTGCGGCTCAAGGAACGCCCTGTATAGGGCGACGGTCATTTAACCCACAATAAAAATAAATATAAACTCTTGCGCTTCACGCAAGAGGTTAGTAAGATTTGCGTGAAAACCCGCTCGGCACGTGACACTCTCGCGGATTCCGTCGCACGGCTTCGAGCCTTTCCGTGTACCAGTCGATTTCGAATGCTTCCCCGAGTGAATCTACTTGTACGTCAAACGATGGTTCGATGTCCTCGAACATTCGCGACAATGCGTCCGCCGCTTCGTTTTCCGTGCCTTTCCGGTACTCGATTTTCATATTATATCCCGATAACTCGAAGGCCCAACGCGCGAGTCGACCTATCGGATCTACGAGATTATAGAGCCAGCGTAGGCAACTATGGTTTGTAACGACTGTAAATTCGTACCCCTCGAGGTACGGACGAAATTTTCGAACGGCCCATATCACCGCGAGACATTCCTTTTCCGTTACCGTGTAACGTGTTTCGGGCCCGGTCATAACGCGACTCGCACATTCTATCAGTCGTTCCCCGTCTTCCCCCATTTGTGTCAACACTGCGCCGACCCCTTTGTCGCTCGCATCAGTGTACACGATGAACGGTAAGCTATAATTTGGGAACGTCAAGATTGCCGCGTTAACCAGTTCGTCTTTGATCGCGCGAAATGCCGCTTCCTCGACTTCTGTCCACTCGTACGGCACATTCTTACTCGTTAACCGATTTAATGGCCCTGCTACGCGCGAAATTTTACTTCCCAGGTGGCGATGGTACCATTGTCACATCCCGTTGAATCTACGCACCTCCGTGACATTACGCGGTCGCGGATATTCTATTATCGGTCGTATTTTCTCCGGGTCCGGTCTCAGGCCTTCGCGGTTTACTAGAAATCCGAGGTATCTTACCTCGCTTCGACAAAACTCGCTTTTCTCGAAGTTCAGAATAATTTTCGCGTCCCGAATTATTCCGAGGATTTTTTCGATCCATTCCAAATGTTCATCGAACGTCTTATTCACGATTATTATATCGTCGAGATAGGCAAACGCGTGTGGCTCGAGCGCGGGACCGATGAGTCGATCCATCAGTCGCTGAAATGTCGCCGGCGCGTTACACAAGCCGTATGGCATCCGCCTAAATTGGAACAAACCCTTCCCCTCGACGATAAACGCGGTATAGTGCTTACTATTTTCGGCCATCATAATCTGATGATATGCCGCACTCATATCCAGCGTCGTGATATAAACCGCCTCTTGCAATTTACTAAGGATCGTATCGATTCGCGGTAACGGATACGCATCCTTTCTCGTGACTTTGTTCAAAACTCTATAATCGACGCAAAACCTCCACGACCCGTTTGGCTTCGCGACCATCACCGGTGGACTCGCCCACTCGCTTTGTGATGGCTCGATGATATTTCCCGCGAGCATTTTCTCTACTTCCGCGTGTAATTTCTCGACTACAAAAGGAGATCGTCTATACATTCTTTGCTTAACTGCCCTGTCGTCCGGCGCGTCGATCACGTGTTGCGTGAGCGTTACGGCTACGCTAAAGTCGTTCGGCAGCGTCGGTTTTATTCTGTCGAGTAATTCGTCAAGTCGCGCGCGTTCGTCTCGAGCGGGTTCCTGAATTCCGAAGCAATATCCGATTATCGCGATTTCAACGCTCGAGCGTACGATCGGGTGTTCCATCCCGTTCGGTCCCACCGACCACGTGCCTTTAAGCCCGTTAATCACAACCCCGAATGCGCGAATAAAATCCATCCCCAACAAGCAATT
Organism: Itoplectis maculator; assembly: GCA_964034905.1. NCBI lineage: Eukaryota > Metazoa > Arthropoda > Insecta > Hymenoptera > Ichneumonidae > Itoplectis > Itoplectis maculator. Next base: position 140,748 of record CAXITY010000106.1, read on the forward strand.
TGATTTTAACCTACGTACGATTATCGAGGGGAACCATTTTTGCACTCCTTCGAGCTCGATAGGGAACAGTGCTTCACCAAGAACGCGTTCCGGTGCCCCGTTGGCCATTGTCACGTATTCGTTTACGTCCGGTCCGTACGTTCTGTTCGGTAAGTCTAATGTTCCTACAATCACGTCGCCGATTCTCCCGAAAACCGATGTTGTCGCACCCGTGTCGATCAACGCTTCTAATAATCGACCGCCGATTATGAGCTGCGTGAATACCCGCTCGTGTGCTCTATCCCGTTTCCACTCCGTCGGTGGATCGGGAAACGGCAAGTTCGCTAACGCGGGTGCATTCACGACTCTAAAAAGCTCGATCCCGGCCGGCCCCGATTCTTCGCGAGCGCGGGCCTGATCGTCACTGGCGCGATTCGCTGCCGAGTCTCTCTCCGCGACACACGCTTCGCCAATCGCGCGCGCGTCAATATTCTCCTCGTCGACTTCACTTACGTCGTCGAGCGTCCAAATTCCAATTGGCATACTTTCCGAAGTACTCGCGATAATTTCTGCCGGTGTTTCCGACAGCGGAGAGCTCGATGGACCTGCATTTATCTCGATATTCCCTGCCGATCTCGAGTTCCCTACCGGTACTGCACCCTGCTGTATCGCTAGACTTATTTCTACCGGGGTATGCCTATCATTACGCGGGTTATTTCCTACTGGGGGCGTTGGCTGTCCCGCTGCGGCCAAGCCCGATTCTCGTTTTTTGAGAACGCGCATCCGCAGTTCTCCGTCGCGACTCCCGTTCGTCCGCAACCACGACACAATTGCACCTGTGCGGCTGTACAATCTCGTGCAAAGTGTTCGTGTCCGCCGCAGTTGTAACAAAACGGCGGAGTTCGCCTCTGCTGGTACGCACCGCTTCGCGCGTTATTCGTCGGGTTTGGGGGGTTATTCCTCCCCCCACTGGACGGTTGCGTCGTCGGGGGCACAACAGCCGCCTCCACGGGTGGCGTCGCGTTGCTGGGTGCTTCCGCGATGGCGTTCTTCTTATTCGTCTTTGTCATCGTCGCGTTCACTTCGCGTACTTCTTCCCGCGACGTTACCTCGTTTACGGACGAGGTGCGTTGTCGAAAGTTGTTGGGCTTCTTCGTTTCGATAGCCTTTGCGTCTTTCTTTAAGGTGTTGTCCCACGCGAACTCCTTCGCGTGACATTCGCTCTTGTTCGGCGGAGGACGTCGAGCCTTGGCTCGAGCTCATCGCTGCTCTATGGCAGTCGCGTCCGCCACAAGTTCAGCATACGTGCGGAAATCTCGTCGTTCCATTTTCTCCCAGTACTCTGGTCGAAGTTCCGCGAACGCCTGATCCAATTGACTACGCGTACTTCTCGGTCGTCGAAGTCTGTTAAACAATCCTTGCAGGCAAATGAGGTAGTCCTTTGCCGATTCGTTCGACGCTTGCGTCCGCTGGCGTATATCTTCCTTCAGACCTTCCTGATCGTGGTCTGCCCCGAACCATGCGCCAAACTCGTATAGGAAATCTCCCCACGAGTTCCACTGTCGTCGATTTGACCGGTACCAGATAATGGCTCGGCCTTTCAGCACTTCCGGAAGTACTTGCAGCTGATCCTCGTACTGAATGTCTGCCGCTTCAACCTTTTCCCGCAGTTGCTCGAGAAACGCTTCGCAACTGAGGTCGTCCTCGCCTGAAAATCGCAGTTGCCATTTTCTCGCGACTTCCCCTATATCTCGACCACTCCATCTTCTCGGGGGTGCTCTGTATCTTCCTCGCTGCGAGCGTCTCTCGTGATACCGTTCTTCGTTGTCACGGTCACCTCTCTGACGTGGAGAAGTGCGATACGCTCGTCGCTGCAAGCGTTCGTCGAGATAGGGTTCGTCCCTTCGATCCCGTCCATACCCTCGCTCTCGAGAGTATTCATCGTCTCCCGATTCTTCCGTCGTTTCGCTCTGACTCGAGTCTGACGAGACATCCCTCGCGTATTGTCTCCGATGAGCGTCGTATTCGCGTCTTCTATTGTGACGGTGACCGTTCCTTCGTGGCGGTAGCCACTCTTCGTCATCGGAGTTCGTTCGCCGATAGTCGCGAGCGTTCCTCGGCGGAGTTCGCCTCTGCCTTCCTCTTCGTCGCGCGTACGATTGATCCGATGCGCAATGTATGCCTCTATGTTCCTTCATCGGTTCCATCGCCGATTCCTCGCTGCCGTCACTCGCGGTTTGAGTGCCGATTTCTCTCGTTTCCGGCTTTGCACTCGGTTTGACCGACGATCCGCCACCTGTTTCGTTTTTGACACGACTCGCCGTATCCTTTCGCGTACCCTCTTGCTCGCCCTCCGAGGCTCTTCGCGAGGCCTCGCCGGGATACCGCTTATCGCGCCTTTTACTTGGTCGTTCGTCGTCCGATTCCAGCCCTTCCGGCCAATCCGGGTGAATTACTCGTCGAGAGTCTCTGGTTCGGCCGCGTCGAGCATCGTTTGCCGTTTCCGTTGCGTTCGCCTTCGGTATCGCTCCGCGCGTCGTGTCTACCGGCGTCGTAGGCCTCGAATTTGTACGGCTTACGCCACGCATTGGGTTACCCATCCATTCGCGGAGTCTGTTCCGTACCACCGCTGGCACCCCGGACGGATTCAAGAATAACGCCCGCAATGTTTCACGGATTTGCGGCACGGTCATTTCGTCTACCTCGGCCACCTGCGCGCCGAGCGATTCATCGTCGTCCGGAATTACGTCTTCGGGACCCCACGGGACGTCCTTGCATCCGTGTTCGCGGTATGTATGCCGCCGCAGCCGATCCCTTATTTCGGAGGAGTCTCCTTCAACACTCGCTCCCGCTACGCGTAACAACTGTCGTACCTCCGCGTCGGTTACCGCCTCTATCCATTGCAACGGGTCCGGTACCTCCGGACTCGTGTGAACGGCTTTGTCGTTCATCGCCTCGGCCCCGACGCGTCCTCGATCGGCGTTCTTCTTTGATTTCGTGGCGTTGTCGTCGTGTGTTGTTTTCTTCTTCCGCTGTTTGTTTCGTACATCCGTATTAACAAACGTTGCGACGAGATCGGCGGTCTCACCAGTCGATTCGCCACCCGATGGCGCAGATGGGTCGAGCGATTGACCCTCCATGTTCTCGTCGGCAAAGTCATGTATTTTGATAAATTTCCGGAATTAATTCTGTCGGAAAACTCGCGATTATTAATTATTTTCTTTTTCCGAAATCAGTTCCGTCAGAAAAACTCGCAATACTATTTTTCCGAAATTAATTCCGTCGGGGAAAACACGCAACCAATTTTTCTATTAATTTTCGAAATTTTATTCGGTCGGAGAGACTCGCTAATAATTCTATACTACGTCTCCGACCACCTGTCAAACGATTTCTTATTCGCACACACTTTTTCGAAAAATTATTCGAATACTTTTTTTTTTTAATTGACAACTCGCGACAATCTCGAATACGAAAATCCGCGAATTTATCTGTCACTCATTCGCCGAGTTCTCCTTTCGTATCTCCTTTCTCGCTCTCGCGTCGAGCGGCTGACCGTAGAGCGTTACGATACTCGGTCGTATCGTCTCTCTCGCTCTCGCGTCACGCGGCTCACCGTAGCGCGATACTGTATCGTTCTTTCTCTCTCACTCTCGCGTCGAGCTAGCTCTCGGTAGAGCGTTACGGCCCTCGCAGTCTCTCGCACTATGTCCGATGACACCCGCTCTCGATGGCCCGGTACACGTGCACCGGCCTCTCGTACTACGCGCACTTGTCACTCGTGATAGCTGCTCTGACTTTTCGTTGCGAGGCACTGGGATTTTCGAATATTTCCGATGAATATTTCTCTTCCCGTGCTAAGCTGTAAGCACTCTTCGAAGTGACCGACCTCGAGTCTCACCGCGCGTTGTTGTTGTTCTATCTCTCTCGCGCGCGAGGCTCGAGCTCGCTTCACCGACTCGAACAATAGACGTTCACGCACACACACGAATCTCTCGATGTTTTTCGGGACAGCCAACGCGCACTCTTTTCCCGAAAAATCTTCTCTTCTACTTGTACTAAAAATTTACGAAATTTTTGTTTGCGCCTTGCCCCACGTTGGGCGCCAATTTGTACGTGCTCCAATGACTCAAAAAAATTTCGAAAAAGTAATCACCGGACACACGCGCTACAGAATAATGACGCCCGCACACACGCTATCGTTTCCTCGTGGGCGCCAGATACAGAATTATTTTCCGCTGTATCTCGGAATTTCTCTTACCTTTCTTCCTACTCTTACCGGCTAGCAGGGTGCAGTTCGGGGCGCCGACAGACACACACAGTACAAGTAAATGAATGACACCCGAGATCGTGATTCGTGGTAATAATTATAAAATAAACACACTCTTTATTCAACCAAAAATATATAGCAAACTCGACGGTATAATACCCAAAACTCAGTCAACACTCGTCTCGATTAACCAAAGATCGGCTCGAGCCGCGCTCGAGCGATTATTCACGATAGACGTGGCGATTAGATAAAGACCGCGAGGCCGCAATCGGCAACCACGTGTCCCGGTAATAAGAAATCCTGCACCAACGTGCGCCTACCTCGTCTCGTGATAATCCCCAAATGTCCTCAACGGCTCGTGCGCGTCCACACGTCAAGTCGCCGATTCTTTTTCTCGAGTCTCGTACGCTTAATATGGTTCTCTTTACTGTATTCTTCGCCTATCCCTTAAATTTACTTCCGTTCGCTTCGACAGCTAACGCGAGAGTCGCTCTCTCGCTTCGCCGGTCTCGCCACCGGTCTCTGGAAGGGGAAGAGGAATCCTTCCCTCTCTGTCCTTCCTATCTCCGCTCTCGTCGCTCGTCTGTTCACCCTCGCGTCGCGCGGTTGCCACCTCTCTCTCCATTGGGTTCTGCAAATATACCAAAACTCCTTCCGCAGTATTTGCCTAATAACCCATTACATCTTTCGAGACGGTGAGGTGGCGTTGCAACGTATTTTTCGCGGGACTCTCGCGTCGAACACCTATCCATCTGCGAGCGCGCTTTAGCGTCTCGTCACATCAGATATTAGGTGCTCGTGATCACTGGCACTGCATTTATTACGACGGGACCATACTTCACATATATGACAGCATGTATTATGACACGCACAAATACAAAGATTTGGTGTTAGATGAAAGAAACTACATTCGGAAAAGATATCCTAATCTGACCCAAGATAACATTATATTTGAAATAGTCACAAGACAGCCAGATGTTTTTTCATGTGGGTTGTATGCAGCGGCATTTGCAACATCTTTAGCTTTTGGACAAAATCCATCAAATATAAGATATTCTAGAGATGTAAATCAACTTCGTAGACATTTAATGATAATTATTAACGAAAACATTTTGTTACCATTTCCAGAAGAGTAACATTAATAAAAACGATATTTTACATTAATTAAAATGATGAATTTTCATGTCAGTTTGAATTAGAGAATTTTCAAATATGCGTATTTGCGTACTTGCAGCAACGTAAATTACAGATGGTCTGTAGATTTTGCAACAACGTGATAAAAATTATATAAATTATGCAACTGTTTGAACTCACGAGGCTCAGGGATCTTGAGTGATTCAATAATTCGATGAATAAATTGTTTCTATATTCAAAACTACTTTATTCGTCTACCACGTGTCACGGCAGTGAAGAAGAATCTTCTTTATATTATTATTATTACAAAAATCTTGGGGAGGGGCGCTGCGGGTCGTCTCGGCTTTGTCGGGAACTAACACGCGCGAGTACGTCGTTCCTTTTAGGCGCGAAAGCTTGAAATCTCCTACACCCTCTCTCGAGCTGAGTGCGCCTTGAGATCTTCGTTCTTCCTGTCGTAGCTGCTTCTAGTTCCCCCTGTTTGAGAGTCCGAGATGACGTGTGAGTTCGCTGTGCCTTGGAGTCGGCAATGGTTTCGTGAGAATGTCGGCAAGCATGTCCTTAGTTGGTACATGCACGACGTTTATTTCCTTTGCTCGGACCGCATCTCGAATAAAGTGATGTCTTATGTCGATGTGCTTGGACCGGGCGTGAAATTTCGTCGTTTCGGACAGTAGCTTGGCTCCTTGATTGTCGCAATGGATTGTTCCGTCGACGAGGCGGCCGAATCCGAGTTCGTTAAAGAATTGTTTTTGGTACATTTCTTCTTTTGCTGCCTCTGCCAATGCGATGTATTCGGCTTCTGTGCTTGAGGTCGCTACTGTTGACTGATTTTGTGCTTTCCACGATATTGCGGCGCCTCCGAGTAGGAATACGTATCCGGTGTGGGATTTTCTGGTGAGTGTGTCGCTGCCCCAATCTGCATCCACGTACGCTTCCACTGTTCGCAGCGGTCCTCGGTAGGTCAATGAGTAGTTTGCAGTTCCTTTCAGGTATCTCAATACTCTCTTGGCGGCGCCCCAGTGTTGTTCGCTTGGATTTTCGCAGTGCTGTGCCAGGGTGTGTACTGTGTGTGATATATCCGGTCGGGTGGCGGATGATAAGTACATTAATGACCCTATGAGTTCTCGGTATGGTCTGCTCTTTTTCTCACTTGTGGTGCCGTCGCGTAGCTGTGCTGACTGAATCGCTGGTGTGAGACATGGATTGCAGTCGGTCATGTTGTATTTCGCAAGTATTTCTTGTGTATACTTGCGTTGGTTGAGAGAGATGCCGTCGTCTTGCTCGATCTCAATGCCCAGGCAGTATTTAGCGTCGCCGAGGTCCTTCGTCTTAAACTCTGATTTTAGTCCTCTTTTTATCTTGTTGATGTGTTCCTCATCGTTTGATATTAAGAGCATGTCGTCGACGTATACGACGACGATAGTTGTCTTTCCTTGTCTTGTGGCTTTGAAGACGCAAGGGTCCGATTTTGTAGGTTCTAATCCTTGTCGCGTTAGCGTTTCCTTAAGTTTCTCGTACCATAGTCTTCCAGATTGCTTGAGCCCGTATATAGCTTTCCGCAGCTTGCACGCGCATTTGTCGTTTTTCAACGTTGAGAGCATTCTTTTTGCCTTTTCGTGAATAATCGAGTCCTTGTCGGATGCCCTTTTGATTTCTTTTAGCGTTTCACGTAGTGCTTGCGGGATTTCCATGTAGAGCTCTTCTTCGAGGTCGCTGTTGAGATATGCTGTCGCCACGTCCAGCTGTTGGATTTTTACGTTCAGTCCTGCTGCGATGGCTGCGGTTGCTCGTACCGAATCCAGTCTCGCGACTGGAGCGAAAGTCTCTTGAAAATCGAAGCCTGGTCTTTGCGTGAATCCCTGTGCGACGATTCTCGCTTTCCTGCGTTCTATTGATCCGTCCGGGTTTAATTTATTTTTCAGCACTAATTTGGAGCCAATTACGCGTTGATTTCTTGGTCGCGTTACAACTTCCCAGGTTCCGTGTTCCAAATGGGAGCGGATCGCGTCCGCGATGGCGCGTTTCCACTCCTCTGCATTCGGTCCGGTCAGAGCCTCGCTTACCTCTACGTCCGCTGTCATAGCGAACTCCTCTGGTTGTGCGAAGTACAGAAGTTCCCCTTCTCCGTTTGAGTGTTGTTCTTCGGCTCGTTCATTATTTGCCTCCTCGTCCTCTGAGCTTTCCGATTGTGCGTCCCGTTCGTGTCTTGCTCTTTTTCCAATGTGTATGAGTGATGTTTCCATCGGTCGCTTCTTTCCTGAAGAGATGTCTTCGTTTTCGGGTTCGAAAACGTCGTCTGATCCTGGTTCGAGTTGTCCTTCCGCCGAGCCCTGGCTCGACACGCTAGATGCGCTTGTCGTGCGATATAATTTTCTCGGTCGTCCTCGACTGCCGCTTCTAATTATTCTCGGTCTTCCTCGCCCCCTTTTTGGTGCGGGTTCTGCGAATCTCGGAAAATGCGATTCGATTTCCGTCCATTTGTCCTCGCTGTCGGGTTCCTTATCCTTTTTCGCTTCCTTTTGAGGTGGTGATCCCTTTTTGCTACGTATCTTCGTTTCTGGTGGTTCTCGAGTTGTCTCTTGCCCTCTCGGTTTGAGGTTCGGCGATTCGATCTTTGTTTTCGTCTCCGGGATTCGCGATTCGTCGAAACGGACGTCCCGCGCTGACACTATTTTCCCGGTGTTCAACTTGACTCGATATGCTTTGGCATTTTCTGCATATCCGACCATTCGTCCTTCATTGGCCCTTTCGTCGAGTTTTCCTTTTCCTGGTGACTTGTTTAATACGAATGCCTTTGCTCCGAAAACTCTGAGATGTCTGAGATCCGGTTTTTCCCCGTGCCACAGCTCGTAAGGTGTTTTATCTTCGAGGCATCTCGTCGGGCACCGGTTTCTCACATAGTTTGCCGTTGCCACTGCTTCCGCCCATAACGACTGTGGTAATTTCGACTCCGCGATTTGACACCTGGCCATCTCGAACAACGTCCTGTTCTTTCTTTCGGCTACGCCGTTTTGCTCGGGTGCACTTGGCACTGACAATCTTCTTTGAATCCCTTCTTCCTTCAGGTATTCATCGAATTCGTTATTGCAATATTCCCTTCCATTATCTGATTGCAGGCTCTTGATTCGTTTCCCTGTTTGTTTCTCCACCAGCGCCTTGAAATCCTTGAATTTCTGGAACACCTCGTTTTTCGTCTTCAGGAAATAGACGTGGCACCATCGCGAGAAGTCGTCGATGAACGTCAAGACGTATCTTGAGTTTCCTTCGGATTTCACGCGCATGGGGCCGCACACATCCGAGTGTACTATTTCCAGCGGTTCCTTGCTCCTTCCCGTTCGTTCCTTGAACGGTTTCCGTGTGAGCTTGCACCTATTGCAGACGTCGCAACATGCTGGGGTGTGCCCTTCGTAAGTGTTCGTCCCGGAGGCTATTCCTTTCGATTGTAGTTCTCGTACGCCTTTATAGTTCAGATGACCTAGTCTTCTGTGCCACAGTTCAACGCTGCTGTCCTTCGCCGTGAACGTTCCCGCCGTTTCTTCTGATGGTTGTCTAATGTAATAGAGATTTCCGATTCTATCTGCTATCATCTTCACGTCGCCGTCTGAAGTCATAATCTTTGCGTCGTTCTTCGTGAACAGAACTTGTCGTCCCGCGTCTGTAATTTTCGCGACAGACATTAGATTGTTTCTCAAATCTTCGATAAAGAGCGTGTCACTCAAACTTACGGTCTGCGTGTCCGTGCCGTTCGTGCCTGCCATTCTGACGGTGCCTTTCAGTGTTGCGTTTGTGTGCTTTGAGTTCGCCAGATTCATTCTGGTTTTGCACTCCCTCGTGTCGCGCGTCCGGTCTCTGTCGTGGCACATATGGGAAGTGCACCCGCTATCGAGGCACCACTTTTCTTCGTGGACGTATTCAGTTCGGTTTGCTTCTTCGTTCCCGCTCACCTGCTCGCTGAAGAAGTAAGCCTCGTCGGAGGTCTCTCCGTCGTCTCCCTCGCCTTTCGCGGTCCACGCACACTCTGAAGCATAATGTCCAAATTTGGCGCACTTGAAACATTTTATTTTTGACTTATCCTTCTTCGCAGGTTTCTCGTCGCCTGTCTTGGGCTTGGCCTTTCCTTTGGTCCCTCGACTGGCGTGGTGGCGTTTCGCCAAGTAGGCGTCCCCGCTCTCTTCCTTGTTTTTACTCCTTCGAGCATCGTACTCCTCCAGGATCTTCACTTTTAGCGCTTCTGGGTTCGGCAGCTCGTCTCTCGACTCGATGGCGCAGCGGAAGTTCTCGAAATTGGGTGGCAAACTCTGTAACATTAAGATGCTCAGCAAGTCGTTATTTATTTCGACTTCCATGCTCGCTAATTTGTCCACCGAGTCGAAGAAGTCGTTCATGTGTATGCGGACGTCGTCGCCCTCCTGCATTCGACACATAGTGAGCTGCTTCAACAATGTCGCTTTCCTGGCAGGTCCTTTCGACGCATGAATTGATTCTAGTCTTAACCATACCTCGCGTGATGTTGCGCAACCTTTAATACTCTTGAGCTCCGATGGGCTGATTGACAGTATGACATCTGACTTGGCTTTCTTATCCATCTGGTTCCACACTTTGAATGCTGACTCGGTCGACGCTTCGCCCTCTCTGACTGCTGGGGGTGGGATGTCTCCACTTACGTATCCCCAAGTGTCATTCTTGGTCAGTAAAGCTTCTACCTGGATTTGCCACGTGTCAAAGTTGTCCTTTGTCAGGAGTTCTATCCTCGTTGCCACGCTGTTCGACATTCTTTTAGGTTATTTTGCACGCGGCTGTGTCAACCTAACCTCTTTCGATTCACTCCGTTTCCGACGATCGCGGTCGCATTATTGTCCTTTTTCACTCGCTACTGGGCCCATAACCTGTTTGAACTCACGAGGCTCAGGGATCTTGAGTGATTCAATAATTCGATGAATAAATTGTTTCTATATTCAAAACTACTTTATTCGTCTACCACGTGTCACGGCAGTGAAGAAGAATCTTCTTTATATTATTATTATTACAAAAATCTTGGGGAGGGGCGCTGCGGGTCGTCTCGGCTTTGTCGGGAACTAACACGCGCGAGTACGTCGTTCCTTTTAGGCGCGAAAGCTTGAAATCTCCTACAGCAACAATTGTATGAACGTAAACGCAATTTTATAAGCAGTAATATTCACAACAACTTTTACAGTACTTTTCAAACCATGTACCACTTGGAGAAACATTCATTATACATTTTAAAAACAAAGTAGAAAGTAACCTGCAAATATGCAGCTTTTGCAGCAAAGTATTTATAATATTTAATACATATGCAGAAATGTGAATTAGTTAACCACAATTATCCACAGTACCGTGAGTGCATTGTATTGATTTTAATCCTGCAGTGTTTGCAGCAACATAACGTAAACGACTTTAGAAACTGCAACCCTCTGCAGCAACAACATAACGTAAATGACTTTAGAAACTGCAACCCTCTGCAGCAACAACATAACGTAAATGAGTTTAGAAACTGCAACCCTCCGCAGCAACCTAATGCAAGTGACTATGAAACTGCAACCCTCTGCAGCAACGTAATGTAAGTGACTTTAGAAACTGCAACCCTCTGCAGCAACATAATTTTTTAATTTTTAAATGAGATGACAGACAGATACACAAAAATATAAATATATCGATGTAGATTATCAAAAATATTTTGTTAAAACAAAAAGGTTGTCAGATAAAAAAAGCACCCTTGTATCATAATGAAATATAACTGAATCTTACCACGAATCTATATCTCATTTTCAGCCATAACATTGTGAGAGGCGAAGGGACTCACGTTAAACAAGCACCCTGACTTGATTTGACTGTATTTTTCACATTGATCCGCGCTATTTGTGAGAGGCGAAGGGACTCACGTTAAACAAGCACCCTGACTTGATTTGACTGTATTTTTCACATTGATCCGTGCTATTTGTGAGAGGCGAAGGGACTCACGTTAAACAAGCACCCTGACTTGATTTGACTGTATTTTTCACATTGATCCACGCTATTTGTGAGAGGCGAAGGGACTCACGTTAAACAAGCATCCTGACTTGATTTGACTGTATTTTTCACATTGATCCACGCTATTTGTGAGAGGCGAAAGGTTTCACGTGAAATAAGCACCCTTTTTCATCAGACCGTAATTATGCTATCTTAAACGTCAACAAAACATGTACAGTGCTATTCATTAATGCCTGGACTTGACAGTTCTCGGGTTATCCGTGTGTGTGTGTTATTGTCATTTGTCAAGTTCGGCGAAGTTTGCGCGAGATTCACGTTGATCAGTGTCAAAGTGAAACTGGCGCGGAAGTCAGCTGACAGCGAGGTAACATAACCCGCTCAGTGCAGCGATGCGTCGCGGCAGGATAAACACAGTTGACGCCTTTTTAAAATCGGTCGGCATTGTCCGAGAAATTCGGGACACTGAAGGGCAAGGACGATGATGTCGAAACGTGGAAGTGCGAAACGTCAAAGTGTAAAGTCCAGCGTAAAGCGCGTAATCGAGGTAAGTTCTATCGTTTTCTTGGGATCGCAGAAATCGTTTTTTTTTTGTTCACCGGTCCAACCGATCGGGTCAACCGGTTGGATCAAAGTCACATTTCGAGATTTTACACTCTGCGCTTGCTCCAAAGAAGACTTCTCTGGATCAAGTGTGGAGTGTAAAACCTCAAATAACGTTTTGATGCAAACGGTTGAATCAATCGGTTGGTCTGGTGACAATTTTTTTTATTTCGTAGAAAATATGATTGATTGAAATTTCATTCTTGTTTTTCTTATTAAAAAAAATTACTCATAATTATCCGTTTGACTGCAATGGATATTTAATGAATGTCAAATTTCGAGAATAAATAACACTTATCGTAAATTTACGCGATTAATTTTTGTATAATTTTCTGAATTTCAAGACCGGTCCAACCGATCGGGTCAACCGGTTGGATCAAAGTCACATTTCGAGATTTTACACTCTGCGCTTGCTCCAAAGAAGACTTCTCTGGATCAAGTGTGGAGTGTAAAACCTCAAATAACGTTTTGATGCAAACGGTTGAATCAATCGGTTGGTCTGGTGACAATTTTTTTTATTTCGTAGAAAATATGATTGAATGAAATTTCATGCTTGTTTTTCTTATTAAAAAAAATTACTCATAATTATCCGTTCGACTGCAATGGATATTTAATGAATGTCAAATTTCGAGAATAAATAACACTTATCGTAAATTTACGCGATTAATTTTTGTATAATTTTCTGAACTTCAAGACCGGTCCAACCGATCGGGTCAACCGGTTGGATCAAAGTCACATTTCGAGATTTTACACTCTGCGCTTGCTCCAAAGAAGACTTCTCTGGATCAAGTGTGGAGTGTAAAACCTCAAATAACGTTTTGATGCAAACGGTTGAATCAATCGGTTGGTCCGGTGACAATTTTTTTTATTTCGTAGAAAATATGATTGAATGAAATTGCAATCTTGTTTTTCTTATTAAAAAAAATTACTCATAATTATCCGTTCGACTGCAATGGATATTTAATGAATGTCAAATTTCGAGAATAAATAACACTTATCGTAAATTTACGCGATTAATTTTTGTATAATTTTCTGAATCTCAAATTGTGACATTCATTGATAGACCGGTGATAATAAATTTTGTTCTACCGTAAAAAATGTTTTATTCTCGCAGGAAACCGGTATTGTTATATGGATAACCAAATGAATTTTTTTTTGTTAAGAAAATCGAGCCTAAAAATCCATTCAATCGTATTTACTGCGAAATTAACAAAATTTCGCCTTTTTTTCATCAAACCCATTTTGAATCTGTAAATATTAGCAAAATTCATGTTATAACGCATTGTGCATATCAACAAAAAAATCGCAGCGTGTCGAAAACTCTGCTTGGTAAAGTAAACCATCTACTGATCTTTATTCAATGACGGAATCATAAATTCATACAATAATTGATCGTGTATGAATTTATAATTGCCGTAATTACTCTTACGTTGTGAGATGCATTGAAAATCCATTGCAAGTGAACGGATAATTATAAGAAATATTTTTATGGTAATAAAATAAATAATATAAATTCATTCAATCCTATTTAATGCACATTTTTAAAAAATTGAGGCCTTTTTTACTAAAATAAAACATTCATTTGTTTAATTTTTTAAATACGTATACATATTTCCAAAACTGCGTTTTTTATGTTTATTTAAGTTTATTATTATTAAGACCATATTATTATTGCCATTTATTTAAGTTTACTTATTTTTAAAACAGATTTTATGTATTGCGATACATTTCTTCGTATTTCAATAATAGTTGACAATCCATTTGTTGTGCGGGCAGAAGAAATTAATTAATTTTTCCAAAAACGGATTGAAATTTTTCTCGTCGATTGAAATTTTTTGTTTCTCGACGTCCTGCTCAGCGTTGTGAAATGTCACCTGTAATTCGTAAAGAATACAAACACAAGAGTAATTAAAAACTGACTATAAACCTTTGATTGGTTCACGAAACTAACCAAAAAATTTGCATGAAATAATCATGTTTGGTGTTTCGGATCAATCGGCTGTTTTTAAAAGGAAACAGAAAAGTATCCGAAAACGCAACTTCTATGTCGAGGTTATTCACGATAGAAGTCGTGCTTTTTGAAAAACTTCGACTTACCATCGCGCCAGCAAGGAGTTCGTCCCACTTTTCCTGGCACATCGCGCCATCGATGAATTCCGGCATGTGCTGTTTCGCAAGCGCACTGAAAAAATAAATTTTATCAATTCTTTATGATATACACTATCTTGATCAAAATCACAAAAAAAACATTGTAATACTCACACCCACGCGTGGAAAACATCAATTGCATTGCGATTGACGAAACTTTTGTCGTTCTCGATCCTTCTGTCGATGAGCTCCATCTCCAAAGTATAAGTCCCTGCAACAAAAGTTCATAAGAAAAAAAAAATATCGGATGTGTATCAGCGGATATCTGCCAATAAATAGTGAATTGTTAAAAATATTGATATAACTTACACGGAGTTTCTGCCATCTCTTCGGGATACTATTTTGCGGCTATCTCGAGTTGGTTATGTCGTTTGATTAATTTTCACCCAATACAAAAGACTGTCGAAAGACCAAACGTCGAAACCGTTTTAACTTCAGTGCAGTAATTCAATTTGTTTCTTGTTTCTTATAGGAATAAATCCAGAGGTGACGTTCACATCAAAGAAACGCGGCGAATTCAGTTTTGCGAGAAAACGTTTTTGAGTGTATGCATTTCAAACTCTTTCAAACTAGTGTTCGTTGCAAATAAACCTTCTATGTTCACGTTTTTTTTATTTCGCAGAAAATATGATTGAATGAAATTGTACTCTTATTTTCCTCATTAGAAAAAAATGTATTGTAATTTTCCGTTTGACTGCAATGGATATTTAATGAATGTCATATCTCGAGAATAAAAAACACGTATTATAAATAAATTTCTGATTTCCATTATTGAATGGAGGATGAATACGTCCATATCGCAGGGTCGATAATAAATGACTGCACTGACTGGCTCGCTCCGTAATCGCAATATATTTTTTTACTTCTGTAGGTAGAATAGCACCGTTGACGTTACTGCCAGTTGTATTGAATACTGTGAATCATAATTCTGACGCGTCAATCAGTGCGACCGGTTTGACAAAATGCAAGGTGTGAGGAAGGTGAGAGCAAGGTGTGAACAGAGTGTGAGCAAGGTCAACTCTAGGTAACTAGGAATTGCTGAATGCGAGCATATCGCAGGTATCTGAAATTAATTATTTCGCGATTAATGGCGAATCTCTCGGTCCAGAGGCAAGTGCGATATGATAGGAAAGGTCGCACTGACTCGTTACTGCGAAATGCCACGTAGTTTTGATTCCTGACAATATTTACATTGGTTAGTCCTTCCGTCTTGCCGCCTCCAGCAAAAAAAAAACAGCCATGCCGAATTCACTCGGATCCGACAGTAGTTTACTGTGTCGAGCAGTGTTGCATTGAAAGACTGCTATAATTCAATGGATAGACACGAAAAACTGCTACTTGCAAATGAAAAAAAAACATATTGATGTCCGATCAAACCCCGTTCGATTTTATTGAGTATCAGCAGATATAAATACGCAAGTGCACGGGTGCGTTAAGGTTGCTTTACCGCTGCACACTAGTCAAATGAGTGCTGACTTTTGAAAATAAGTTATGCATAGTTTTAAGTATCAGTTGATTATTTTGAGTGGTGATGTGTATTACCAGGTATGTTCTTGACCTGGGGAAAATTTAATTGCAACGGATTTGCATAAATATTGGGCGATTTACGCAAACTTTTAATAGGTAATTTTAATTCAGTTTTTTCAAAGAATAAACCGTGGTTTTTGTTGGATTTTGATTTATCGCAGCTCATTCTCTTCCTTGAGAGATGCTTGACGTATTCACCGTTTAAACATTACAGCCTTTTGTTCGCCCATCGACGAAATTTCTTCGTAAACAACCATCTGTACTTTTTAAACGGTGAATACTATGAAATATCTAGACGATGAACACGTAAAGCATCTCTGAAGGAAGAGAACAAGCCGCGATAAATAAAAATCGAACAAAAACACGGTTTATTATTTGAAAAAAATGAATGAAAATAACCTTTTCAAAAATTTGCGTAAATCGGTCAATATTGTTGCAAATCCGTTGCAATTAAATTTTTCTCAGGTCAAGAACATACTTGGCAATACAAATCACCACTCAAAATAATCATCTGATACTTAAAACTATGCATACATTATTTTTAAATGTCAGAACTCATTTGACTCGTGTGCAGCGGTATAGCTACCTTAAACTCCGATTTTTGCACATAAAAAGGGACATAAAAAAATACCCTATCGAGGAAAATAAGTAACAGGTGACTTAGGTTTCTTTATAATTATTTATTACTTTAAATGTACTCATATTCCTGATTAGTCGGCCACGCACTGGGGTAAGTAACCCCGCTCTGCAAAAGCTCGAGCTCGTTGCGTCGCCTTTTCTTTTTTTTTTTTCATTTTATTTTTTTCGTCTATATTATTGTTGTTAAATAATATTAGCTCGTCGTCGTCGCGTATTCCTCCGATTTCTTCGTCGTCTCCTCCTCGTCCTCCTCCTCCGATTTCTTCGTCGTCTCCTCCCCGTCCTCCTCCTCCGGTTTCTTCGTCGTCTCCTCCTCCTCCTCCTCCTCCTCCGATTTCTTCGTCGTCGCTTCCTCCTCCTCCTCCAACTTCTTCGTCGTCGCTTCCTCCTCCTCCTCCTCCTCCTCCGCCGACTTCCTCCGGCGTTTCCGTATAGCTGGTGCTATAAAACGTAAAAAATTGTATTACGATACAATAACGGAAAACATTTATTTTGCGAATATGCGTGCAACACGATGGCGAGTGTTGCAATCATATGAGCGAACCCAGTAAACCAGACATCACGAAGCCTTCTGCGTCCATTTCGTGCTGTCTGATTTACTGGGAAGCGTGCGACAAACCGCGGTTCTCGCACCGAGTGAAATAAACGATTTTACTTTACATGGGGT
Source organism: Itoplectis maculator (assembly GCA_964034905.1). Taxonomy (NCBI): domain Eukaryota; kingdom Metazoa; phylum Arthropoda; class Insecta; order Hymenoptera; family Ichneumonidae; genus Itoplectis; species Itoplectis maculator. Next base: position 157,700 of record CAXITY010000106.1, read on the forward strand.
GGGAAGTTATTTTTAGGCGCGCATAAGGAAGTAAAGAGAATAAAAACTTCGGGTTTACGAAAGTGACAAAAATGTCTGGTATAGTTGTAAAAAATCTGTTTAAATTTGTTACACAGAAGCTCAATTATAATTATAATTATCATTATAAACACCTCACAGTTGGCTGGGTACCTG